>CM076451.1:9532363-9868185 GCA_038419695.1 Scomberomorus guttatus | reverse complement strand
AATGAGTAAGAGGGGGGTGTTACTTAAAAATAGTGAAAATGAGTGTGGGGGGGTGTTACTCAAAAAATGGTGAAAATTAAAAATAGTGAAAATGAGTAAGAGGGGGGTGTTACTTGAAAATAGTGAAAATGAGTATGGGGGGGGTGTTACTCAAAAAATGGTGAAAATGAAAAATAGTGAAAATGGGTAAGAGGGGGGGTGTTACTTGAAAATAGTGAAAATGAGTATGGGGGGGTGTTACTCAAAAAATGGTGAAAATGAAAAATAGTGAAAATGGGTAAGAGGGGGGGTGTTACTTGTAAATAGTGAAAATGAGTAAGGGGGGGTGTTACTCGAATGATTACTGTGGTTAAAGTAATCAGATACCTATAAATATAACACAGTTGAACATAGTCTTACCAAAAGGCCGGATAGCTCAGTAGGTAGGGCGTGAGACTTTTAACCTAAGGGTCATGGGTTCGGATCCTGCGTTGCACGTAAAATGAGTAAAAGAGTTGATACTCAAAATCTGAATCACAATCCTATTACTATAGTAAAAGTTATCTGATTACATGTATTTTTATTAAGGGGGGGTGTTACCCGAATGATTACTGTGGTTAAAGTAATCAGATACCTATAAATATAACACAGTTGTACATAGTCTTACCAAAAGGCCGGATAGCTCAGTAGGTAGGGCATGAGACTCTTAACCTAAGGGTCATGGGTTCGATTCCTGCATTGCACGTAAAATGAGTAAAAGAGTTGATGCTCAAAATCTGAATCACAATCCTATTACTATGGTAAAAGTTATCTGATTACATGTATTTTTATTAAAGTGGGGTGTTACACGAAAAATAGTTAAAATGAGTAAGGGTTGGTGTTATTCAAAAAATGGTGAAAATTAAAAATAGTGAAAATGAGTAAGAGGGGGGTGTTACTTAAAAATAGTGAAAATGAGTGTGGGGGGGGTGCTACTCAAAAAATGGTGAAAATAAAAAATAGTTAAAATGGGTAAGAGGGGGGCTGTTACTTGAAAATAGTGAAAATGAGTATGGGCGGGTGTTACTCGAAAAATAGTGAAAATGAGTAAGGGTTGGTGTTATACAAAAAATGGTGAAAATGAAAAATAGTGAAAATGGGTAAGAG
Organism: Scomberomorus guttatus; assembly: GCA_038419695.1. Classification (NCBI taxonomy): domain Eukaryota; kingdom Metazoa; phylum Chordata; class Actinopteri; order Scombriformes; family Scombridae; genus Scomberomorus; species Scomberomorus guttatus. Next base: position 9,867,060 of record CM076451.1, on the reverse strand, counting down.
GGGGGGTGTTACTTGAAAATAGTGAAAATGAGTAAGGGGGGGTGTTACTCGAATGATTACTGTGGTTAAAGTAATCAGATACATATACATATAACACAGTTGTACATAGTCTTACCAAAAGGCCGGATAGCTCAGTAGGTAGGGCATGAGACTCTTAACCTAAGGGTCATGGGTTCGAATCCTGCATTGCACGTAAAATGAGTAAAAGAGTTGATGCTCAAAATCTGAATCACAATCCTATTACTATGGTAAAAGTTATCTGATTACATGTATTTATATTAAGGGGGGGTGTTACCCGAATGATTACTGTAGTTAAAGTAATCAGATACCTATAAATATAACACAGTTGTACATAGTCTTACCAAAAGGCCGGATAGCTCAGTAGGTAGGGCATGAGACTCTTAACCTAAGGGTCATGGGTTCGAATCCTGCATTGCACGTAAAATGAGTAAAAGAGTTGATGCTCAAAATCTGAATCACAATCCTATTACTATGGTAAAAGTTATCTGATTACATGTATTTTTATTAAAGGGGGGTGTTACACGAAAAATAGTGAAAATGAGTAAGAGGGGGGTGTTACTTAAAAATAGTGAAAATGAGTGTGGGGGGGTGTTACTCAAAAAATGGTGAAAATGAAAAATAGTGAAAATGAGTAAGAGGGGGGGTGTTACTTGAAAATAGTGAAAATGAGTATGGGGGGGTGTTACTCAAAAAATGGTGAAAATGAAAAATAGTGAAAATGGGTAAGAGGGGGGGTGTTACTTGAAAATAGTGAAAATGAGTATGGGGGGGTGTTACTCAAAAAATGGTGAAAATGAAAAATAGTGAAAATGGGGTAAGAGGGGGGGTGTTACTTGTAAATAGTGAAAATGAGTAAGGGGGGGGTGTTACTCGAATGATTACTGTGGTTAAAGTAATCAGATACCTATAAATATAACACAGTTGTACATAGTCTTACCAAAAGGCCGGATAGCTCAGTAGGTAGGGCATGAGACTCTTAACCTAAGGGTCATGGGTTCGATTCCTGCATTGCACGTAAAATGAGTAAAAGAGTTGATGCTCAAAATCTGAATCACAATCCTATTACTATGGTAAAAAGTTATCTGATTACATGTTTTTTTATTAAAGTGGGGTGTTACACGAAAAATAGTGAAAATGAGTAAGGGTTGGTGTTATTCAAAAAATGGTGAAAATTAAAAATAGTGAAAATGAGTAAGAGGGGGGTGTTACTTAAAAATAGTGAAAATGAGTGTGGGGGGGTGCTACTCAAAAAATGGTGAAAATGAAAAATAGTTAAAATGGGTAAGAGGGGGGCTGTTACTTGAAAATAGTGAAAATGAGTATGGGCGGGTGTTACTCGAAAAATAGTGAAAATGAGTAAGGGTTGGTGTTATTCAAAAAATGGTGAAAATGAAAAATAGTGAAAATGGGTAAGAGGGGGGGTGTTACTTGAAAATAGTGAAAATGAGTAAGGGGGGGGTGTTACTCGAATGATTACTGTGGTTAAAGTAATCAGATACATATACATATAACACAGTTGTACATAGTCTTACCAAAAGGCCGGATAGCTCAGTAGGTAGGGCATGAGACTCTTAACCTAAGGGTCATGGGTTCGAATCCTGCATTGCACGTAAAATGAGTAAAAGAGTTGATGCTCAAAATCTGAATCACAATCCTGTTACTATGGTAAAAGTTATCTGATTACATGTATTTAGATTAAGGGGGGGTGTTACCCGAGTGATTACTGTAGTTAAAGTAATCAGATACCTATAAATATAACACAGTTGTACATAGTCTTACCAAAAGGCCGGATAGCTCAGTAGGTAGGGCATGAGACTCTTAACCTAAGTGTCATGGGTTCGAATCCTGCATTGCACGTAAAATGAGTAAAAGAGTTGATGCTCAAAATCTGAATCACAATCCTATTACTATCGTAAAAGTTATCTGATTACATGTATTTTTATTAAAGGGGGGTGTTACACGAAAAATAGTGAAAATGAGTAAGAGGGGGGTGTTACTTAAAAATAGTGAAAATGAGTGTGGGGGGGTGTTACTCAAAAAATGGTGAAAATTAAAAATAGTGAAAATGAGTAAGAGGGGGGTGTTACTTGAAAATAGTGAAAATGAGTATGGGGGGGTGTTACTCAAAAAATGGTGAAAATGAAAAATAGTGAAAATGGGTAAGAGGGGGGGTGTTACTTGAAAATAGTGAAAATGAGTATGGGGGGGGTGTTACTCAAAAAATGGTGAAAATGAAAAATAGTGAAAATGGGTAAGAGGGGGGGTGTTACTTGAAAATAGTGAAAATGAGTAAGGGGGGGTGTTACTCGAATGATTACTGTGGTTAAAGTAATCAGATACATATACATATAACACAGTTGTACATAGTCTTACCAAAAGGCCGGATAGCTCAGTAGGTAGGGCATGAGACTCTTAACTTAAGGGTCATGGGTTCGATTCCTGCATTGCACGTAAAATGAGTAAAAGAGTTGATGCTCAAAATCTGAATCACAATCCTATTACTATGGTAAAAGTTATCTGATTACATGTATTTTGATTAAGGGGGGGTGTTACCCGAATGATTACTGTAGTTAAAGTAATCAGATACCTATAAATATAACACAGTTGTACATAGTCTTACCAAAAGGCCGGATAGCTCAGTAGGTAGGGCGTGAGACTTTTAACCTAAGGGTCATGGGTTCGGATCCTGCGTTGCACGTAAAATGAGTAAAAGAGTTGATACTCAAAATCTGAATCACAATCCTATTACTATAGTAAAAGTTATCTGATTACATGTATTTTTATTAAGGGGGGGTGTTACCCGAATGATTACTGTGGTTAAAGTAATCAGATACCTATAAATATAACACAGTTGTACATAGTCTTACCAAAAGGCCGGATAGCTCAGTAGGTAGGGCATGAGACTCTTAACCTAAGGGTCATGGGTTCGATTCCTGCATTGCACGTAAAATGAGTAAAAGAGTTGATGCTCAAAATCTGAATCACAATCCTATTACTATGGTAAAAGTTATCTGATTACATGTATTTTTATTAAAGTGGGGTGTTACACGAAAAATAGTGAAAATGAGTAAGGGTTGGTGTTATTCAAAAAATGGTGAAAATGAAAAATAGTGAAAATGGGTAAGAGGGGGGGTGTTACTTGAAAATAGTGAAAATGAGTATGGGCGGGGTGTTACTCGAAAAATAGTGAAAATGAGTAAGGGTTGGTGTTATTCAAAAAATGGTGAAAATGAAAAATAGTGAAAATGGGTAAGAGGGGGGGTGTTACTTGAAAATAGTGAAAATGAGTAAGGGGGGGTGTTACTCGAATGATTACTGTGGTTAAAGTAATCAGATACATATACATATAACACAGTTGTACATAGTCTTACCAAAAGGCCGGATAGCTCAGTAGGTAGGGCATGAGACTCTTAACCTACGGGTCATGGGTTCGAATCCTGCATTGCACGTAAAATGAGTAAAAGAGTTGATGCTCAAAATCTGAATCACAATCCTATTACTATCGTAAAAGTTATCTGATTACATGTATTTTTATTAAAGGGGGGTGTTACACGAAAAATAGTGAAAATGAGTAAGAGGGGGGTGTTACTTAAAAATAGTGAAAATGAGTGTGGGGGGGTGTTACTCAAAAAATGGTGAAAATTAAAAATAGTGAAAATGAGTAAGAGGGGGGTGTTACTTGAAAATAGTGATAATGAGTATGGGGGGGGTGTTACTCAAAAAATGGTGAAAATGAAAAATAGTGAAAATGGGTAAGAGGGGGGGGTGTTACTTGAAAATAGTGAAAATTAGTATGGGGGGGTGTTACTCAAAAATGGTGAAAATGAAAAATAGTGAAAATGGGTAAGAGGGGGGGGGTGTTACTTGTAAATAGTGAAAATGAGTAAGGGGGGGTGTTACTCGAATGATTACTGTGGTTAAAGTAATCAGATACCTATAAATATAACACAGTTGAACATAGTCTTACCAAAAGGCCGGATAGCTCAGTAGGTAGGGCGTGAGACTTTTAACCTAAGGGTCATGGGTTCGGATCCTGCGTTGCACGTAAAATGAGTAAAAGAGTTGATACTCAAAATCTGAATCACAATCCTATTACTATAGTAAACGTTATCTGATTACATGTATTTTTATTAAGGGGGGGGTGTTACCCGAATGATTACTGTGGTTAAAGTAATCAGATACCTATAAATATAACACAGTTGTACATAGTCTTACCAAAAGGCCGGATAGCTCAGTAGGTAGGGCATGAGACTCTTAACCTAAGGGTCATGGGTTCGATTCCTGCATTGCACGTAAAATGAGTAAAAGAGTTGATGCTCAAAATCTGAATCACAATACTATTACTATGGTAAAAGTTATCTGATTACATGTATTTTTATTAAAGTGGGGTGTTACACGAAAAATAGTTAAAATGAGTAAGGGTTGGGTGTTATTCAAAAAATGGTGAAAATTAAAAATAGTGAAAATGAGTAAGAGGGGGGTGTTACTTAAAAATAGTGAAAATGAGTGTGGGGGGGTGCTACTCAAAAAATGGTGAAAATAAAAAATAGTTAAAATGGGTAAGAGGGGGGCTGTTACTTGAAAATAGTGAAAATGAGTATGGGCGGGTGTTACTCGAAAAATAGTGAAAATGAGTAAGGGTTGGTGTTATTCAAAAAATGGTGAAAATGAAAAATAGTGAAAATGGGTAAGAGGGGGGGTGTTACTTGAAAATAGTGAAAATGAGTAAGGGGGGGTGTTACTCGAATGATTACTGTGGTTAAAGTAATCAGATACATATACATATAACACAGTTGTACATAGTCTTACCAAAAGGCCGGATAGCTCAGTAGGTAGGGCATGAGACTCTTAACCTAAGGGTCATGGGTTCGAATCCTGCATTGCACGTAATATGAGTAAAAGAGTTGATGCTCAAAATCTGAATCACAATCCTATTACTATGGTAAAAGTTATCTGATTACATGTATTTATATTAAGGGGGGGTGTTACCCGAATGATTACTGTAGTTAAAGTAATCAGATACCTATAAATATAACACAGTTGTACATAGTCTTACCAAAAGGCCGGATAGCTCAGTAGGTAGGGCATGAGACTCTTAACCTAAGGGTCATGGGTTCGAATCCTGCATTGCACGTAAAATGAGTAAAAGAGTTGATGCTCAAAATCTGAATCACAATCCTATTACTATGGTAAAAGTTATCTGATTACATGTATTTTTATTAAAGGGGGGTGTTACACGAAAAATAGTGAAAATGAGTAAGAGGGGGGTGTTACTTAAAAATAGTGAAAATGAGTGTGGGGGGGTGTTACTCAAAAAATGGTGAAAATGAAAAATAGTGAAAATGAGTAAGAGGGGGGTGTTACTTGAAAATAGTGAAAATGAGTATGGGGGGGTGTTACTCAAAAAATGGTGAAAATGAAAAATAGTGAAAATGGGTAAGAGGGGGGGTGTTACTTGAAAATAGTGAAAATGAGTATGGGGGGGTGTTACTCAAAAAATGGTGAAAATGAAAAATAGTGAAAATGGGTAAGAGGGGGGGTGTTACTTGTAAATAGTGAAAATGAGTAAGGGGGGGTGTTACTCGAATGATTACTGTGGTTAAAGTAATCAGATACCTATAAATATAACACAGTTGTACATAGTCTTACCAAAAGGCCGGATAGCTCAGTAGGTAGGGCGTGAGACTTTTAACCTAAGGGTCATGGGTTCGGATCCGGCGTTGCACGTAAAATGAGTAAAAGAGTTGATACTCAAAATCTGAATCACAATCCTATTACTATAGTAAAAGTTATCTGATTACATGTATTTTTATTAAGGGGGGGTGTTACCCGAATGATTACTGTGGTTAAAGTAATCAGATACCTATAAATATAACACAGTTGTACATAGTCTTACCAAAAGGCCGGATAGCTCAGTAGGTAGGGCATGAGACTCTTAACCTAAGGGTCATGGGTTCGATTCCTGCATTGCACGTAAAATGAGTAAAAGAGTTGATGCTCAAAATCTGAATCACAATCCCATTACTATGGTAAAAGTTATCTGATTACATGTATTTTTATTAAAGTGGGGTGTTACACGAAAAATAGTGAAAATGAGTAAGGGTTGGTGTTATTCAAAAAATGGTGAAAATTAAAAATAGTGAAAATGAGTAAGAGGGGGGGTGTTACTTAAAAATAGTGAAAATGAGTGTGGGGGGGTGCTACTCAAAAAATGGTGAAAATGAAAAATAGTTAAAATGGGTAAGAGGGGGGCTGTTACTTGAAAATAGTGAAAATGAGTATGGGCGGGTGTTACTCGAAAAATAGTGAAAATGAGTAAGGGTTGGTGTTATTCAAAAAATGGTGAAAATGAAAAATAGTGAAAATGGGTAAGAGGGGGGGTGTTACTTGAAAATAGTGAAAATGAGTAAGGGGGGGTGTTACTCGAATGATTACTGTGGTTAAAGTAATCAGATACATATACATATAACACAGTTGTACATAGTCTTACCAAAAGGCCGGATAGCTCAGTAGGTAGGGCATGAGACTCTTAACCTAAGGGTCATGGGTTCGAATCCTGCATTGCACGTAAAATGAGTAAAAGAGTTGATGCTCAAAATCTGAATCACAATCCTATTACTATCGTAAAAGTTATCTGATTACATGTATTTTTATTAAAGGGGGGTGTTACACGAAAAATAGTGAAAATGAGTAAGAGGGGGGTGTTACTTAAAAATAGTGAAAATGAGTATGGGGGGGTGTTACTCAAAAAATGGTGAAAATGAAAAATAGTGAAAATGGGTAAGAGGGGGAGTGTTACTTGAAAATAGTGAAAATGAGTATGGGGGGGTGTTACTCAAAAAATGGTGAAAATGAAAAATAGTGAAAATGGGTAAGAGGGGGGGGTGTTACTTGAAAATAGTGAAAATGAGTAAGGGGGGGTGTTACTCGAATGATTACTGTGGTTGAAGTAATCAGATACATATACATATAACACAGTTGTACATAGTCTTACCAAAAGGCCGGATAGCTCAGTAGGTAGGGCATGAGACTCTTAACTTAAGGGTCATGGGTTCGATTCCTGCATTGCACGTAAAATGAGTAAAAGAGTTGATGCTCAAAATCTGAATCACAATCCTATTACTATGGTAAAAGTTATCTGATTACATGTATTTTGATTAAGGGGGGGTGTTACCCGAATGATTACTGTAGTTAAAGTAATCAGATACCTATAAATATAACACAGTTGTACATAGTCTTACCAAAAGGCCGGATAGCTCAGTAGGTAGGGCGTGAGACTCTTAACCTAAGGGTCATGGGTTCGGATCCTGCGTTGCACGTAAAGTGAGTAAAAGAGTTGATACTCAAAATCTGAATCACAATCCTATTACTATAGTAAAAGTTATCTGATTACATGTATTTTTATTAAGGGGGGGGTGTTACCCGAATGATTACTGTAGTTAAAGTAATCAGATACCTATAAATATAACACAGTTGTACATAGTCTTACCAAAAGGCCGGATAGCTCAGTAGGTAGGGCATGAGACTCTTAACCTAAGGGTCATGGGTTCGAATCCTGCATTGCACGTAAAATGACTAAAAGAGTTGATGCTCAAAATCTGAATCACAATCCTATTACTATGGTAAAAGTTATCTGATTACATGTATTTTTATTAAAGGGGGGTGTTACACGAAAAATAGTGAAAATGAGTAAGAGGGGGGTGTTACTTAAAAATAGTGAAAATGAGTGTGGGGGGGTGTTACTCAAAAAATGGTGAAAATTAAAAATAGTGAAAATGAGTAAGAGGGGGGTGTTACTTGAAAATAGTGAAAATGAGTATGGGGGGGGTGTTACTCAAAAAATGGTGAAAATGAAAAATAGTGAAAATGGGTAAGAGGGGGGGTGTTACTTGTAAATAGTGAAAATGAGTAAGGGGGGGTGTTACTCGAATGATTACTGTGGTTAAAGTAATCAGATACCTATAAATATAACACAGTTGTACATAGTCTTACCAAAAGGCCGGATAGCTCAGTAGGTAGGGCATGAGACTCTTAACCTAAGGGTCATGGGTTCGATTCCTGCATTGCACGTAAAATGAGTAAAAGAGTTGATGCTCAAAATCTGAATCACAATCCTATTACTATGGTAAAAGTTATCTGATTACATGTATTTTTATTAAAGTGGGGTGTTACACGAAAAATAGTGAAAATGAGTAAGGGTTGGTGTTATTCAAAAAATGGTGAAAATTAAAAATAGTGAAAATGAGTAAGAGGGGGGTGTTACTTAAAAATAGTGAAAATGAGTGTGGGGGGGTGCTACTCAAAAAATGGTGAAAATGAAAAATAGTTAAAATGGGTAAGAGGGGGGCTGTTACTTGAAAATAGTGAAAATGAGTATGGGCGGGTGTTACTCGAAAAATAGTGAAAATGAGTAAGGGTTGGTGTTATTCAAAAAATGGTGAAAATGAAAAATAGTGAAAATGGGTAAGAGGGGGGGGGTGTTACTTGAAAATAGTGAAAATGAGTAAGGGGGGGTGTTACTCGAATGATTACTGTGGTTAAAGTAATCAGATACATATACATATAACACAGTTGTACATAGTCTTACCAAAAGGCCGGATAGCTCAGTAGGTAGGGCATGAGACTCTTAACCTAAGGGTCATGGGTTCGAATCCTGCATTGCATGTAAAATGACTAAAAGAGTTGATGCTCAAAATCTGAATCACAATCCTATTACTATGGTAAAAGTTATCTGATTACATGTATTTTTATTAAAGGGGGGTGTTACACGAAAAATAGTGAAAATGAGTAAGAGGGGGGTGTTACTTAAAAATAGTGAAAATGAGTGTGGGGGGGTGTTACTCAAAAAATGGTGAAAATTAAAAATAGTGAAAATGAGTAAGAGGGGGGTGTTACTTAAAAATAGTGAAAATGAGTATGGGGGGGTGTTACCCAAAAAATGGTGAAAATGAAAAATAGTGAAAATGGGTAAGAGGGGGAGTGTTACTTGAAAATAGTGAAAATGAGTATGGGGGGGTGTTACTCAAAAAATGGTGAAAATGAAAAATAGTGAAAATGGGTAAGAGGGGGGGGTGTTACTTGAAAATAGTGAAAATGAGTAAGGGGGGGTGTTACTCGAATGATTACTGTGGTTAAAGTAATCAGATACATATACATATAACACAGTTGTACATAGTCTTACCAAAAGGCCCGATAGCTCAGTAGGTAGGGCATGAGACTCTTAACTTAAGGGTCATGGGTTCGATTCCTGCATTGCACGTAAAATGAGTAAAAGAGTTGATGCTCAAAATCTGAATCACAATCCTATTACTATGGTAAAAGTTATCTGATTACATGTATTTTTATTAAGGGGGGGTGTTACCCGAATGATTACTGTGGTTAAAGTAATCAGATACCTATAAATATAACACAGTTGTACATAGTCTTACCAAAAGGCCGGATAGCTCAGTAGGTAGGGCATGAGACTCTTAACCTAAGGGTCATGGGTTCGATTCCTGCATTGCACGTAAAATGAGTAAAAGAGTTGATGCTCAAAATCTGAATCACAATCCTATTACTATGGTAAAAGTTATCTGATTACATGTATTTTTATTAAAGTGGGGTGTTACACGAAAAATAGTGAAAATGAGTAAGGGTTGGTGTTATTCAAAAAATGCTGAAAATTAAAAATAGTGAAAATGAGTAAGAGGGGGGTGTTACTTAAAAATAGTGAAAATGAGTGTGGGGGGGTGCTACTCAAAAAATGGTGAAAATGAAAAATAGTTAAAATGGGTAAGAGGGGGGCTGTTACTTGAAAATAGTGAAAATGAGTATGGGCGGGTGTTACTCGAAAAATAGTGAAAATGAGTAAGGGTTGGTGTTATTCAAAAAATGGTGAAAATGAAAAATAGTGAAAATGGGTAAGAGGGGGGGTGTTACTTGAAAATAGTGAAAATGAGTAAGGGGGGGTGTTACTCGAATGATTACTGTGGTTAAAGTAATCAGATACATATACATATAACACAGTTGTACATAGTCTTACCAAAAGGCCGGATAGCTCAGTAGGTAGGGCATGAGACTCTTAACCTAAGGGTCATGGGTTTGAATCCTGCATTGCACGTAAAATGAGTAAAAGAGTTGATGCTCAAAATCTGAATCACAATCCTATTACTATGGTAAAAGTTATCTGATTACATGTATTTTGATTAAGGGGGGGTGTTACCCGAATGATTACTGTAGTTAAAGTAATCAGATACCTATAAATATAACACAGTTGTACATAGTCTTACCAAAAGGCCGGATAGCTCAGTAGGTAGGGCATGAGACTCTTAACCTAAGGGTCATGGGTTCGAATCCTGCATTGCACGTAAAATGAGTAAAAGAGTTGATGCTCAAAATCTGAATCACAATCCCATTACTATCGTAAAAGTTATCTGATTACATGTATTTTTATTAAAGGGGGGTGTTACACGAAAAATAGTGAAAATGAGTAAGAGGGGGGTGTTACTTAAAAATAGTGAAAATGAGTGTGGGGGGGTGTTACTCAAAAAATGGTGAAAATTAAAAATAGTGAAAATGAGTAAGAGGGGGGTGTTACTTAAAAATAGTGAAAATGAGTATGGGGGGGTGTTACTCAAAAAATGGTGAAAATTAAAAATAGTGAAAATGGGTAAGAGGGGGAGTGTTACTTGAAAATAGTGAAAATGAGTATGGGGGGTGTTACTCAAAAAATGGTGAAAATGAAAAATAGTGAAAATGGGTAAGAGGGGGGGTGTTACTTGAAAATAGTGAAAATGAGTATGGGGGGGTGTTACTCAAAAAATGGTGAAAATGAAAAATAGTGAAAATGGGTAAGAGGGGGGGTGTTACTTGTAAATAGTGAAAATGAGTAAGGGGGGGTGTTACTCGAATGATTACTGTGGTTAAAGTAATCAGATACCTATAAATATAACACAGTTGTACATAGTCTTACCAAAAGGCCGGATAGCTCAGTAGGTAGGGCATGAGACTCTTAACCTAAGGGTCATGGGTTCGATTCCTGCATTGCACGTAAAATGAGTAAAAGAGTTGATGCTCAAAATCTGAATCACAATCCTATTACTATGGTAAAAGTTATCTGATTACATGTATTTTTATTAAAGTGGGGTGTTACACGAAAAATAGTGAAAATGAGTAAGGGTTGGTGTTATTCAAAAAATGGTGAAAATTAAAAATAGTGAAAATGAGTAAGAGGGGGGTGTTACTTAAAAATAGTGAAAATGAGTGTGGGGGGGTGCTACTCAAAAAATGGTGAAAATGAAAAATAGTTAAAATGGGTAAGAGGGGGGCTGTTACTTGAAAATAATGAAAATGAGTATGGGCGGGTGTTACTCGAAAAATAGTGAAAATGAGTAAGGGTTGGTGTTATTCAAAAAATGGTGAAAATGAAAAATAGTGAAAATGGGTAAGAGGGGGGGTGTTACTTGAAAATAGTGAAAATGAGTGTGGGGGGGTGTTACTCGAATGATTACTGTAGTTAAAGTAATCAGATACCTATAAATATAACACAGTTGTACATAGTCTTACCAAAAGGCCGGATAGCTCAGTAGGTAGGGCGTGAGACTCCTGACCTAAGGGTCATGGGTTCGGTTCCTGCGTTGCACGTGAAATGACTAAAAGAGTTGATACTCAAAATCTGAATCACAATCCTATTACTATGGTAAAAGTTATCTGATTACATGTATTTTTATTAAAGGGGGGTGTTACACGAAAAATAGTGAAAATGAGTAAGAGGGGGGTGTTACTTGAAAATAGTGAAAATGAGTATGGGGGGGTGTTACTCAAAAAATGGTGAAAATGAAAAACAGTGAAAATGGGTAAGGGGGGGGGTGTTACTTGAAAATAGTGAAAATGAGTAAGGGGGGGTGTTACTCGAATGATTACTGTGGTTAAAGTAATCAGATACCTATAAATATAACACAGTTGTACATAGTCTTACCAAAAGGCCGGATAGCTCAGTAGGTAGGGCATGAGACTCTTAACCTAAGGGTCATGGGTTCGATTCCTGCATTGCACGTAAAATGAGTAAAAGACTTGATGCTCAAAATCTGAATCACAATCCTATTACTATGGTAAAAGTTATCTGATTACATGAATTTTTATTAAGGGGGGGGTATTACCCGAGTGATTACTGTAGTTAAAGTAATCAGATACCTATAAATATAACACAGTTGTACATAGTCTTACCAAAAGGCCGGATAGCTCAGTAGGTAGGGCATGAGACTCTTAACCTAAGGGTCATGGGTTCGATTCCTGCATTGCACGTAAAATGAGTAAAAGAGTTGATGCTCAAAATCTGAATCACAATCCTATTACTATGGTAAAAGTTATCTGATTACATGAATTTTTATTAAGGGGGGGTGTTACACGAAAAATAGTGAAAATGAGTATGGGGGGGTGTTACTCGAAAAATAGTGAAAATGAGTAAGGGTTGGTGTTATTCAAAAAATGGTGAAAATTAAAAATAGTGAAAATGAGTAAGAGGGGGGTGTTACTTAAAAATAGTGAAAATGAGTATGGGGGGGGTGTTACTCAAAAAATGGTGAAAATGAAAAATAGTTAAAATGGGTAAGAGGGGGGCTGTTACTTGAAAATAATGAAAATGAGTATGGGCGGGTGTTACTCGAAAAATAGTGAAAATGAGTAAGGGTTGGTGTTATTCAAAAAATGGTGAAAATGAAAAATAGTGAAAATGGGTAAGAGGGGGGGTGTTACTTGAAAATAGTGAAAATGAGTAAGGGGGGTGTTACTCGAATGATTACTGTAGTTAAAGTAATCAGATACCTATAAATATAACACAGTTGTAGATTGTCTTACGAAAAGGCCGGATAGCTCAGTAGGTAGGGCGTGAGACTCCTAACCTAAGGGTCATGGGTTCGATTCCTGCGTTGCATGTGAAATGACTAAAAGAGTTGATACTCAAAATCTGAATCACAATCCTATTACTATGGTAAAAGTTATCTGATTACATGTATTTTTATTAAAGGGGGGTGTTACACGAAAAATAGTGAAAATGAGTAAGAGGGGGGTGTTACTTGAAAATAATGAAAATGAGTATGGGGGGGTGTTACTCAAAAAATGGTGAAAATGAAAAACAGTGAAAATGGGTAAGGGGGGGGGTGTTACTTGAAAATAGTGAAAATGAGTAAGGGGGGGTGTTACTCGAATGATTACAGTGGTTAAAGTAATCAGATACCTATAAATATAACACAATTGTACATAGTCTTACCAAAAGGCCGGATAGCTCAGTAGGTAGGGCATGAGACTCTTAACCTAAGGGTCAGGGTTCGATTCCTGCATTGCACGTAAAATGAGTAAAAGAGTTGATGCTCAAAATCTGAATCACAATCCTATTACTATGGTAAAAGTTATCTGATTACATGAATTTTTATTAAGGGGGGTGTTACACGAAAAATAGTGAAAATGAGTATGGGGGGGTGTTACTCGAAAAATAGTGAAAATGAGTAAGGGTTGGTGTTATTCAAAAAATGGTGAAAATTAAAAATAGTGAAAATGAGTAAGAGGGGGGTGTTACTTAAAAATAGTGAAAATGAGTATGGGGGGGTGTTACTCAAAAAATGGTGAAAATGAAAAATAGTGAAAATGGGTAAGAGGGGGGGTGTTACTTGAAAATAGTGAAAATGAGTGTGGGGGGGTGTTACTCAAAAAATGGTGAAAATGAAAAATAGTTAAAATGGGTAAGAGGGGGGGTGTTACTTGAAAATAGTGAAAATGAGTAAGGGGGGGTGTTACTCGAATGATTACTGTGGTTAAAGTAATCAGATACCTGTAAATATAACACAGTTGTACATTGTCTTACCAAAAGGCCGGATAGCTCAGTAGGTAGGGCATGAGACTCTTAACCTAAGGGTCATGGGTTCGATTCCTGCATTGCACGTAAAATGAGTAAAAGACTTGATGCTCAAAATCTGAATCACAATCCTATTACTATGGTAAAAGTTATCTGATTACATGAATTTTTATTAAGGGGGGGTATTACCCGAGTGATTACTGTAGTTAAAGTAATCAGATACCTATAAATATAACACAGTTGTAGATTGTCTTACGAAAAGGCCGGATAGCTCAGTAGGTAGGGCGTGAGACTCCTGACCTAAGGGTCATGGGTTTGATTCCTGCGTTACACGTGAAATGACTAAAAGAGTTGATACTCAAAATCTGAATCACAATCCTATTACTATGGTAAAAGTTATCTGATTACATGTATTTTTATTAAAGGGGGGTGTTACACGAAAAATAGTGAAAATGAGTAAGAGGGGGGTGTTACTTGAAAATAGTGAAAATGAGTATGGGGGGGTGTTACTCAAAAAATGGTGAAAATGAAAAACAGTGAAAATGGGTAAGGGGGGGGTGTTACTTGAAAATAGTGAAAATGAGTAAGGGGGGGTGTTACTCGAATGATTACAGTGGTTAAAGTAATCAGATACCTATAAATATAACACAGTTGTACCTAGTCTTACCAAAAGGCCGGATAGCTCAGTAGGTAGGGCATGAGACTCTTAACCTAAGGGTCAGGGTTCGATTCCTGCATTGCACGTAAAATGAGTAAAAGAGTTGATGCTCAAAATCTGAATCACAATCCTATTACTATGGTAAAAGTTATCTGATTACATGTATTTTTATTAAGGGGGGGTGTTACCCAAATGATTACTGTAGTTAAAGTAATCAGATACCTATAAATATAACACAGTTGTACATAGTCTTACCAAAAGGCTGGATAGCTCAGTAGGTAGGGCATGAGACTCTTAACCTAAGGGTCATGGGTTCGACTCCAGCGTTACACGTGAAATAACTAAAAGAGTTGATACTCAAAATCTGAATCACAATCCTATTACTATGGTAAAAGTTATCTGATTACATGTATTTTTATTAAAGGGGGATGTTACACGAAAAATAGTGAAAATGAGTAAGAGGGGGGTGTTACTTGAAAATAGTGAAAATGAGTATGGGGGGGTGTTACTCAAAAAATGGTGAAAATGAAAAACAGTGAAAATGGGTAAGGGGGGGGTGTTACTTGAAAATAGTGAAAATGAGTAAGGGGGGGTGTTACTCGAATGATTACAGTGGTTAAAGTAATCAGATACCTATAAATATAACACAGTTGTACCTAGTCTTACCAAAAGGCCGGATAGCTCAGTAGGTAGGGCATGAGACTCTTAACCTAAGGGTCAGGGTTCGATTCCTGCATTGCACGTAAAATGAGTAAAAGACTTGATGCTCACAATCTGAATCACAATCCTATGACTATGGTAAAAGTTATCTGATTACATGTATTTTTATTAAGGGGGGGTGTTACCCAAATGATTACTGTAGTTAAAGTAATCAGATACCTATAAATATAACACAGTTGTACATAGTCTTACCAAAAGGCTGGATAGCTCAGTAGGTAGGGCGTGAGACTCTTAACCTAATGGTCATGGGTTCGATTCCTGCGTTGCACGTGAAATGACTAAAAGAGTTGATAATCAAAATCTGAATCACAATCCTATTACTATGGTAAAAGTTATCTGATTACATGTATTTTTATTAAAGGGGGGTGTTACACGAAAAATAGTGAAAATGAGTAAGAGGGGGGTGTTACTTGAAAATAGTGAAAATGAGTATGGGGGGGTGTTACTTAAAAAATGGTGAAAATGAAAAATAGTGAAAATGGGTAAGAGGGGGGGTGTTACTTGAAAATAGTGAAAATGAGTAAGGGGGGGTGTTACTCGAATGATTACTGTGGTTAAAGTAATCAGATACCTATAAATATAACACAGTTGCACATAGTCTTACCAAAAGGCTGGATAGCTCAGTAGGTAGGGCGTGAGACTCTTAACCTAATGGTCATGGGTTCGATTCCTGCGTTGCACGTGAAATGACTAAAAGAGTTGATACTCAAAATCTGAATCACAATCCTATTACTATGGTAAAAGTTATCTGATTACATGTATTTTTATTAAAGGGGGGTGTTACTCGAATGATTACTGTAGTTAAAGTAATCAGATACCTATAAATATAACACAGTTGTAGATTGTCTTACGAAAAGGCCGGATAGCTCAGTAGGTAGGGCGTGAGACTCTTAACCTAAAGGTCATGGGTTCGATTCCTGCGTTGCAAGTAAAATGAGTTAAAGAGTTGATACTCAAAATCTGAATCACAATCCTATTACTATGGTAAAAGTTATCTGATTACATGTATTTTCATTAAGGGGGCGTGTTACCCGAATGATTACTGTAGTTAAAGTAATCAGATACCTATAAATATAACACAGTTGTACATAGTCTTACCAAAAGGCCGGATAGCTCAGTAGGTAGGGCGTGAGACTCTTAACCTAATGGGTCATGGGTTCGATTCCTGCGTTGCACGTAAAATGAGTAAAAGAGTTGATACTCAAAATCTGAATCACAATCCTATTACTATGGTAAAAGTTATCTGATTACATGTATTTTTATTAAAGGGGGGTGTTACACGAAAAATAGTGAAAATGAGTAAGAGGGGGGTGTTACACGAAAAATAGTGAAAATGAGTGTGGGGGGGTGTTACTCAAAAAATGGTGAAAATGAAAAATAGTTAAAATGGGTAAGAGGGGGGGTGTTACTTGAAAATAGTGAAAATGAGTAAGGGGGGGTGTTACTCGAATGATTACTGTGGTTAAAGTAATCAGATACCTGTAAATATAACACAGTTGTACATTGTCTTACCAAAAGGCCGGATAGCTCAGTAGGTAGGGCATGAGACTCTTAACCTAAGGGTCATGGGTTCGATTCCTGCATTGCACGTAAAATGAGAAAAAGACTTGATGCTCAAAATCTGAATCACAATCCTATTACTATGGTAAAAGTTATCTGATTACATGAATTTTTATTAAGGGGGGGTATTACCCGAGTGATTACTGTAGTTAAAGTAATCAGATACCTATAAATATAACACAGTTGTAGATTGTCTTACGAAAAGGCCGGATAGCTCAGTAGGTAGGGCGTGAGACTCCTAACCTAAGGGTCATGGGTTCGATTCCTGCGTTGCACGTGAAATGACTAAAAGAGTTGATACTCAAAATCTGAATCACAATCCTTTTACTATGGTAAAAGTTATCTGATTACATGTATTTTTATTAAAGGGGGGTGTTACACGAAAAATAGTGAAAATGAGTATGGGGGGGTGTTACTCGAAAAATAGTGAAAATGAGTAAAGGTTGGTGTTATTCAAAAAATGGTGAAAATTAAAAATAGTGAAAATGGGTAAGAGGGGGGGTGTTACTTGAAAATAGTGAAAATGAGTATGGGGGGGTGTTACTCAAAAAATGGTGAAAATGAAAAACAGTGAAAATGGGTAAGGGGGGGGTGTTACTTGAAAATAGTGAAAATGAGTAAGGGGGGGTGTTACTCGAATGATTACAGTGGTTAAAGTAATCAGATACCTATAAATATAACACAGTTGTACCTAGTCTTACCAAAAGGCCGGATAGTTCAGTAGGTAGGGCATGAGACTCTTAACCTAAGGGTCAGGGTTCGATTCCTGCATTGCACGTGAAATGAGTAAAATAGTTGATGCTCAAAATCTGAATCACAATCCTATTACTATGGTAAAAGTTATCTGATTACATGTATTTTTATTAAGGGGGGGTGTTACCCGAATGATTACTGTAGTTAAAGTAATCAGATACCTATAAATATAACACAGTTGTACATAGTCTTACCAAAAGGCTGGATAGCTCAGTAGGTAGGGCGTGAGACTCTTAACCTAATGGTCATGGGTTCGATTCCTGCGTTGCACGTGAAATGACTAAAAGAGTTGATACTCAAAATCTGAATCACAATCCTATTACTATGGTAAAAGTTATCTGATTACATGTATTTTTATTAAAGGGGGGTGTTACACGAAAAATAGTGAAAATGAGTAAGAGGGGGGTGTTACTTGAAAATAGTGAAAATGAGTATGGGGGGGTGTTACTCAAAAAATGGTGAAAATGAAAAATAGTGAAAATGGGTAAGAGGGGGGGTGTCACTTGAAAATAGTGAAAATGAGTAAGGGGGGGGTGTTACTCGAATGATTACTGTAGTTAAAGTAATCAGATACCTATGAATATAACACAGTTGTACAGAGTCTTACCAAAAGGCCGGATAGCTCAGTAGGTAGGGCATGAGACTCTTAACCTAAGGGTCATGGGTTTGATTCCTGCATTGCACGTAAAATGAGTAAAAGAGTTGATGCTCAAAATCTGAATCACAATCCTATTACTATGGTAAAAGTTATCTGATTACATGTATTTTGATTAAGGAGGGGTGTTACTCGAATGATTACTGTAGTTAAAGTAATCAGATACCTATAAATATAACACAGTTGTAGATGGTCTTACGAAAAGGCCGGATAGCTCAGTAGGTAGGGCGTGAGACTCTTAACCTAAGGGTCATGGGTTCGATTCCTGCGTTGCACGTAAAATGAGTAAAAGAGTTGATACTCAAAATCTGAATCACAATCCTATTACTATGGTAAAAGTTATCTGATTACATGTATTTTTATTAAAGGGGGGTGTTACACGAAAAATAGTGAAAATGAGTATGGGGGGGTGTTACTCGAAAAATAGTGAAAATGAGTAAGGGTTGGTGTTATTCAAAAAATGGTGAAAATTAAAAATAGTGAAAATGAGTAAGAGGGGGGTGTTACTTAAAAATAGTGAAAATGAGTATGGGGGGGTGTTACTCAAAAAATGGTGAAAATGAAAAATAGTGAAAATGGGTAAGAGGGGGGGAGTTACTTGAAAATAGTGAAAATGAGTAAGGGGGGGTGTTACTCGAATGATTACTGTGGTTAAAGTAATCAGATACCTATAAATATAACACAGTTGTACATAATCTTAGCAAAAGGCCGGATAGCTCAGTAGGTAGGGCATGAGACTCTTAACCTAAGGGTCATGGGTTCGATTCCTGCATTGCACGTAAAATGAGTAAAAGAGTTGATGCTCAAAATCTGAATCACAATCCTATTACTATGGTAAAAGTTATCTGATTACATGTATTTTTATTAAGGGGGGGTGTTACCCGAATGATTACTGTAGTTAAAGAAATCAGATACCTATAAATATAACACAGTTGTACATAGTCTTACCAAAAGGCCGGATAGCTCAGTAGGTAGGGCGTGAGACTCTTGACCTAAGGGTCATGGGTTCGATTCCTGCGTTGCACGTAAAATGAGTAAAAGAGTTGATACTCAAACTCTGAATCACAATCCTATTACTATGGAAAAAGTTATCTGATTACATGTATTTTTATTAAGGGGGGGTGTTACTTGAAAAATAGTGAAAATGAGTATGGGGGGGTGTTACTCGAAAAATAGTGAAAATGAGTAAAGGTTGGTGTTATTCAAAAAATGGTGAAAATTAAAAATAGTGAAAATGGGTAAGAGGGGGGGTGTTACTTGAAAATAGTGAAAATGAGTATGGGGGGGTGTTACTCAAAAAATGGTGAAAATGAAAAATAGTGAAAATGGGTAAGAGGGGGGTGTTACTTGAAAATAGTGAAAATGAGTAAGGGGGGGTGTTACTCGAATGATTACTGTGGTTAAAGTAATCAGATACCTATAAATATAACACAGTTGTACATAGTCTTACCAAAAGGCCGGATAGCTCAGTAGGTAGGGCATGAGACTCTTAACCTAAGGGTCATGGGTTCGATTCCTGCATTGCACGTAAAATGAGTAAAAGAGTTGATGCTCAAAATCTGAATCACAATCCTATTACTATGGTAAAAGTTATCTGATTACATGTATTTTGATTAAGGGGGGGTGTTACCCGAATGATTACTGTAGTTAAAGAAATCAGATACCTATAAATATAACACAGTTGTACATAGTCTTACCAAAAGGCCGGATAGCTCAGTAGGTAGGGCGTGAGACTCTTGACCTAAGGGTCATGGGTTCGATTCCTGCGTTGCACGTAAAATGAGTAAAAGAGTTGATACTCAAAATCTGAATCACAATCCTATTACTATGGAAAAAGTTATCTGATTACATGTATTTTTATTAAGGGGGGGTGTTACATGAAAAATAGTGAAAATGAGTAAGAGGGGGGTGTTACTTAAAAATAGTGAAAATGAGTATGGGGGGGTGTTACTCAAAAAATGGTGAAAATGAAAAATAGTGAAAATGGGTATGAGGGGGAGTGTTACTTGAAAATAGTGAAAATGAGTATGGGGGGTGTTACTCAAAAAATGGTGAAAATGAAAAATAGTGAAAATGGGTAAGAGGGGGGGTGTTACTTGAAAATAGTGAAAATGAGTATGGGGGGGTGTTACTCAAAAAATGGTGAAAATGAAAAATAGTGAAAATGGGTAAGAGGGGGGAGTTACTTGAAAATAGTGAAAATGAGTAAGGGGGGGTGTTACTCGAATGATTACTGTGGTTAAAGTAATCAGATACCTATAAATATAACACAGTTGTACATAATCTTACCAAAAGGCCGGATAGCTCAGTAGGTAGGGCATGAGACTCTTAACCTAAGGGTCATGGGTTCGATTCCTGCATTGCACGTAAAATGAGTAAAAGAGTTGATGCTCAAAATCTGAATCACAATCCTATTACTATGGTAAAAGTTATCTGATTACATGTATTTTTATTAAAGTGGGGTGTTACACGAAAAATAGTGAAAATGAGTAAGGGTTGGTGTTATTCAAAAAATGGTGAAAATTAAAAATATTGAAAATGAGTAAGAGGGGGGTGTTACTTAAAAATAGTGAAAATGAGTGTGGGGGGGTGCTACTCAAAAAATGGTGAAAATGAAAAATAGTTAAAATGGGTAAGAGGGGGGCTGTTACTTGAAAATAATGAAAATGAGTATGGGCGGGTGTTACTCGAAAAATAGTGAAAATGAGTAAGGGTTGGTGTTATTCAAAAAATGGTGAAAATGAAAAATAGTGAAAATGGGTAAGAGGGGGGGTGTTACTTGAAAATAGTGAAAATGAGTAAGGGGGGTGTTACTCGAATGATTACTGTAGTTAAAGTAATCAGATACCTATAAATATAACACAGTTGTACATAGTCTTACCAAAAGGCCGGATAGCTCAGTAGGTAGGGCGTGAGACTCCTGACCTAAGGGTCATGGGTTCGATTCCTGCGTTGCACGTGAAATGACTAAAAGAGTTGATACTCAAAATCTGAATCACAATCCTATTACTATGGTAAAAGTTATCTGATTACATGTATTTTTATTAAAGGGGGGTGTTACACGAAAAATAGTGAAAATGAGTAAGAGGGGGGTGTTACTTGAAAATAGTGAAAATGAGTATGGGGGGGTGTTACTCAAAAAATGGTGAAAATGAAAAACAGTGAAAATGGGTAAGGGGGGGGTGTTACTTGAAAATAGTGAAAATGAGTAAGGGGGGGTGTTACTCGAATGATTACAGTGGTTAAAGTAATCAGATACCTATAAATATAACACAGTTGTACCTAGTCTTACCAAAAGGCCGGATAGCTCAGTAGTTAGGTAATGAGACTCTTAACCTAAGGGTCATGGGTTCGATTCCTGCATTGCACGTAAAATGAGTAAAAGAGTTGATGCTCAAGATCTGAATCACAATCCTATTACTATGGTAAAAGTTATCTGATTACATGTATTTTTATTAAAGTGGGGTGTTACACGAAAAATAGTGAAAATGAGTAAGGGTTGGTGTTATTCAAAAAATGGTGAAAATTAAAAATATTGAAAATGAGTAAGAGGGGGGTGTTACTTAAAAATAGTGAAAATGAGTGTGGGGGGGTGCTACTCAAAAAATGGTGAAAATGAAAAATAGTTAAAATGGGTAAGAGGGGGGCTGTTACTTGAAAATAATGAAAATGAGTATGGGCGGGTGTTACTCGAAAAATAGTGAAAATGAGTAAGGGTTGGTGTTATTCAAAAAATGGTGAAAATGAAAAATAGTGAAAATGGGTAAGAGGGGGGGTGTTACTTGAAAATAGTGAAAATGAGTAAGGGGGGTGTTACTCGAATGATTACTGTAGTTAAAGTAATCAGATACCTATAAATATAACACAGTTGTACATAGTCTTACCAAAAGGCCGGATAGCTCAGTAGGTAGGGCGTGAGACTCCTGACCTAAGGGTCATGGGTTCGATTCCTGCGTTGCACGTGAAATGACTAAAAGAGTTGATACTCAAAATCTGAATCACAATCCTGTTACTATGGTAAAAGTTATCTGATTACATGTATTTTTATTAAAGGGGGGTGTTACACGAAAAATAGTGAAAATGAGTAAGAGGGGGGTGTTACTTGAAAATAGTGAAAATGAGTATGGGGGGGTGTTACTCAAAAAATGGTGAAAATGAAAAACAGTGAAAATGGGTAAGGGGGGGGTGTTACTTGAAAATAGTGAAAATGAGTAAGGGGGGGTGTTACTCGAATGATTACAGTGGTTAAAGTAATCAGATACCTATAAATATAACACAGTTGTACCTAGTCTTACCAAAAGGCCGGATAGCTCAGTAGGTAGGGCATGAGACTCTTAACCTAAGGGTCAGGGTTCGATTCCTGCATTGCACGTGAAATGAGTAAAATAGTTGATGCTCAAAATCTGAATCACAAGCCTATTACTATGGTAAAAGTTATCTGATTACATGTATTTTTATTAAGGGGGGGTGTTACCCGAATGATTACTGTAGTTAAAGTAATCAGATACCTATAAATATAACACAGTTGTACATAGTCTTACCAAAAGGCTGGATAGCTCAGTAGGTAGGGCGTGAGACTCTTAACCTAATGGTCATGGGTTCGATTCCTGCGTTGCACGTGAAATGACTAAAAGAGTTGATACTCAAAATCTGAATCACAATCCTATTACTATGGTAAAAGTTATCTGATTACATGTATTTTTATTAAAGGGGGGTGTTACACGAAAAATAGTGAAAATGAGTAAGAGGGGGGTGTTACTTGAAAATAGTGAAAATGAGTATGGGGGGGTGTTACTCAAAAAATGGTGAAAATGAAAAACAGTGAAAATGGGTAAGGGGGGGGTGTTACTTGAAAATAGTGAAAATGAGTAAGGGGGGGTGTTACTCGAATGATTACAGTGGTTAAAGTAATCAGATACCTATAAATATAACACAGTTGTACCTAGTCTTACCAAAAGGCCGGATAGCTCAGTAGGTAGGGCATGAGACTCTTAACCTAAGGGTCATGGGTTTGATTCCTGCATTGCACGTAAAATGAGTAAAAGAGTTGATGCTCAAAATCTGAATCACAATCCTATTACTATGGTAAAAGTTATCTGATTACATTTATTTTGATTAAGGGGGGGTGTTACTCGAATGATTACTGTAGTTAAAGTAATCAGATACCTATAAATATAACACAGTTGTAGATGGTCTTACGAAAAGGCCGGATAGCTCAGTAGGTAGGGCGTGAGACTCTTAACCTAAGGGTCATGGGTTCGATTCCTGCGTTGCACGTAAAATGAGTAAAAGAGTTGATACTCAAAATCTGAATCACAATCCTATTACTATGGTAAAAGTTATCTGATTACATGTATTTTTATTAAAGGGGGGTGTTACACGAAAAATAGTGAAAATGAGTATGGGGGGGTGTTACTCGAAAAATAGTGAAAATGAGTAAGGGTTGGTGTTATTCAAAAAATGGTGAAAATTAAAAATAGTGAAAATGAGTAAGAGGGGGGTGTTACTTAAAAATAGTGAAAATGAGTATGGGGGGGTGTTACTCAAAAAATGGTGAAAATGAAAAATAGTGAAAATGGGTAAGAGGGGGGAGTTACTTGAAAATAGTGAAAATGAGTAAGGGGGGGTGTTACTCGAATGATTACTGTGGTTAAAGTAATCAGATACCTATAAATATAACACAGTTGTACATAATCTTACCAAAAGGCCGGATAGCTCAGTAGGTAGGGCATGAGACTCTTAACCTAAGGGTCATGGGTTAGATTCCTGCATTGCACGTAAAATGAGTAAAAGAGTTGATGCTCAAAATCTGAATCACAATCCTATTACTATGGTAAAAGTTATCTGATTACATGTATTTTTATTAAGGGGGGGTGTTACCCGAATGATTACTCTAGTTAAAGAAATCAGATACCTATAAATATAACACAGTTGTACATAGTCTTACCAAAAGGCCGGATAGCTCAGTAGGTAGGGCGTGAGACTCTTGACCTAAGGGTCATGGGTTCGATTCCTGCGTTGCACGTAAAATGAGTAAAAGAGTTGATACTCAAAATCTGAATCGCAATCCTATTACTATGGAAAAAGTTATCTGATTACATGTATTTTTATTAAGGGGGGGTGTTACATGAAAAATAGTGAAAATGAGTATGGGGGGGTGTTACTCGAAAAATAGTGAAAATGAGTAAAGGTTGGTGTTATTCAAAAAATGGTGAAAATTAAAAATAGTGAAAATGGGTATGAGGGGGAGTGTTACTTGAAAATAGTGAAAATGAGTATGGGGGGTGTTACTCAAAAAATGGTGAAAATGAAAAATAGTGAAAATGGGTAAGAGGGGGGGTGTTACTTGAAAATAGTGAAAATGAGTATGGGGGGGTGTTACTCAAAAAATGGTGAAAATGAAAAATAGTGAAAATGGGTAAGACGGGGGGTGTTACTTGTAAATAGTGAAAATGAGTAAGGGGGGGTGTTACTCGAATGATTACTGTGGTTAAAGTAATCAGATACCTATAAATATAACACAGTTGTACATAATCTTACCAAAAGGCCGGATAGCTCAGTAGGTAGGGCATGAGACTCTTAACCTAAGGGTCATGGGTTCGATTCCTGCATTGCACGTAAAATGAGTAAAAGAGTTGATGCTCAAGATCTGAATCACAATCCTATTACTATGGTAAAAGTTATCTGATTACATGTATTTTTATTAAAGTGGGGTGTTACACGAAAAATAGTGAAAATGAGTAAGGGTTGGTGTTATTCAAAAAATGGTGAAAATTAAAAATATTGAAAATGAGTAAGAGGGGGGTGTTACTTAAAAATAGTGAAAATGAGTGTGGGGGGGTGCTACTCAAAAAATGGTGAAAATGAAAAATAGTTAAAATGGGTAAGAGGGGGGCTGTTACTTGAAAATAATGAAAATGAGTATGGGCGGGTGTTACTCGAAAAATAGTGAAAATGAGTAAGGGTTGGTGTTATTCAAAAAATGGTGAAAATGAAAAATAGTGAAAATGGGTAAGAGGGGGGGTGTTACTTGAAAATAGTGAAAATGAGTAAGGGGGGTGTTACTCGAATGATTACTGTAGTTAAAGTAATCAGATACCTATAAATATAACACAGTTGTACATAGTCTTACCAAAAGGCCGGATAGCTCAGTAGGTAGGGCATGAGACTCTTAACCTAAGGGTCATGGGTTCGAATCCTGCATTGCACGTAAAATGAGTAAAAGAGTTGATGCTCAAAATCTGAATCACAATCCTATTACTATGGTAAAAGTTATCTGATTACATGTATTTTTATTAAAGGGGGGTGTTACACGAAAAATAGTGAAAATGAGTAAGAGGGGGGTGTTACTTGAAAATAGTGAAAATGAGTATGGGGGGGTGTTACTCAAAAAATGGTGAAAATGAAAAATAGTGAAAATGGGTAAGAGGGGGGGTGTTACTTGAAAATAGTGAAAATGAGTAAGGGGGGGTGTTACTCGAATGATTACTGTGGTTAAAGTAATCAGATACCTATAAATATAACACAGTTGTACATAGTCTTACCAAAAGGCCGGATAGCTCAGTAGGTAGGGCATGAGACTCTTAACCTAAGGGTCATGGGTTCGATTACTGCATTGCACGTAAAATGAGTAAAAGAGTTGATGCTCAAAATCTGAATCACAATCCTATTACTATGGTAAAAGTTATCTGATTACATGAATTTTTATTAAGGGGGGGTGTTACACGAAAAATAGTGAAAATGAGTATGGGGGGGTGTTACTCGAAAAATAGTGAAAATGAGTAAGGGTTGGTGTTATTCAAAAAATGGTGAAAATGAAAAATAGTGAAAATGAGTAAGAGGGGGGTGTTACTTAAAAATAGTGAAAATGAGTATGGGGGGGGTGTTACTCAAAAAATGGTGAAAATGAAAAATAGTGAAAATGGGTAAGGGGGGGTGTTACTTGAAAATAGTGAAAATGAGTATGGGGGGGTGTTACTCAAAAAATGGTGAAAATGAAAAATAGTGAAAATGGGTAAGAGGGGGGGTGTTACTTGAAAAAAGTGAAAATGAGTATGGGGGGTGTTACTCAAAAAATGGTGAAAATGAAAAATAGTGAAAATGGGTAAGAGGGGGGGTGTTACTTGAAAATAGTGAAAATGAGTATGAGGGGGTGTTACTCAAAAAATGGTGAAAATGAAAAATAGTGAAAATGGGTAAGAGGGGGGGTGGTACTTGAAAATAGTGAAAATGAGTATGGGGGGGTGTTACTCAAAAAATGGTGAAAATGAAAAATAGTGAAAATGGGTAAGAGGGGGGGTGTTACTTGAAAATAGTGAAAATGAGTAAGGGGGGGTGTTACTCGAATGATTACTGTAGTTAAAGTAATCAGATACCTATAAATATAACACAGTTGCACATAGTCTTACCAAAAGGCCGGATAGCTCAGTAGGTAGGGCGTGAGACTCTCAACCTAAGGGTCATGGGTTCGATTCCTGCGTTGCACGTAAAACGAGTAAAAGAGTTGATACTCAAAATCTGAGTCACAATCCTATTACTATGGTAAAAGTTATCTGATTACATGTATTTTTATTAAAGGGGGGTGTTACACGAAAAATAGTGAAAATGAGTAAGAGGGGGGTGTTACACGAAAAATAGTGAAAATGAGTGTGGGGGGGTGTTACTCAAAAAATGGTGAAAATGAAAAATAGTTAAAATGGGTAAGAGGGGGGGTGTTACTTGAAAATAGTGAAAATGAGTAAGGGGGGGTGTTACTCGAATGATTACTGTGGTTAAAGTAATCAGATACCTGTAAATATAACACAGTTGTACATTGTCTTACCAAAAGGCCGGATAGCTCAGTAGGTAGGGCATGAGACTCTTAACCTAAGGGTCATGGGTTCGATTCCTGCATTGCACGTAAAATGAGTAAAAGACTTGATGCTCAAAATCTGAATCACAACCCTATTACTATGGTAAAAGTTATCTGATTACATGAATTTTTATTAAGGGGGGGTATTACCCGAGTGATTACTGTAGTTAAAGTAATCAGGTACCTATAAATATAACACAGTTGTAGATTGTCTTACGAAAAGGCCGGATAGCTCAGTAGGTAGGGCGTGAGACTCCTGACCTAAGGGTCATGGGTTTGATTCCTGCGTTACACGTGAAATGACTAAAAGAGTTGATACTCAAAATCTGAATCACAATCCTATTACTATGGTAAAAGTTATCTGATTACATGTATTTTTATTAAAGGGGGGTGTTACACGAAAAATAGTGAAAATGAGTAAGAGGGGGGTGTTACTTGAAAATAGTGAAAATGAGTATGGGGGGGTGTTACTCAAAAAATGGTGAAAATGAAAAACAGTGAAAATGGGTAAGGGGGGGGTGTTACTTGAAAATAGTGAAAATGAGTAAGGGGGGGTGTTACTCGAATGATTACAGTGGTTAAAGTAATCAGATACCTATAAATATAACACAGTTGTACCTAGTCTTACCAAAAGGCCGGATAGCTCAGTAGGTAGGGCATGAGACTCTTAACCTAAGGGTCAGGGTTCGATTCCTGCATTGCACGTAAAATGAGTAAAAGACTTGATGCTCAAAATCTGAATCACAATCCTATTACTATGGTAAAAGTTATCTGATTACATGTATTTTTATTAAGGGGGGGTGTTACCCAAATGATTACTGTAGTTAAAGTAATCAGATACCTATAAATATAACACAGTTGTACATAGTCTTACCAAAAGGCTGGATAGCTCAGTAGGTAGGGCGTGAGACTCTTAACCTAATGGTCATGGGTTCGATTCCTGCGTTGCACGTGAAATGACTAAAAGAGTTGATACTCAAAATCTGAATCACAATCCTATTACTATGGTAAAAGTTATCTGATTACATGTATTTTTATTAAAGGGGGGTGTTACACGAAAAATAGTGAAAATGAGTAAGAGGGGGGTGTTACTTGAAAATAGTGAAAATGAGTATGGGGGGGTGTTACTCAAAAAATGGTGAAAATGAAAAATAGTGAAAATGGGTAAGAGGGGGGGTGTTACTTGAAAATAGTGAAAATGAGTAAGGGGGGGTGTTACTCGAATGATTACTGTGGTTAAAGTAATCAGATACCTATAAATATAACACAGTTGCACAGAGTCTTACCAAAAGGCTGGATAGCTCAGTAGGTAGGGCGTGAGACTCTTAACCTAATGGTCATGGGTTCGATTCCTGCGTTGCACGTGAAATGACTAAAAGAGTTGATACTCAAAATCTGAATCACAATCCTATTACTATGGTAAAAGTTATCTGATTACATGTATTTTTATTAAAGGGGGGTGTTACTCGAATGATTACTGTAGTTAAAGTAATCAGATACCTATAAATATAACACAGTTGTAGATTGTCTTACGAAAAGGCCGGATAGCTCAGTAGGTAGGGCGTGAGACTCTTAACCTAAAGGTCATGGGTTAGATTCCTGCGTTGCACGTTAAATGAGTTAAAGAGTTGATACTCAAAATCTGAATCACAATCCTATTACTATGGTAAAAGTTATCTGATTACATGTATTTTTATTAAGGGGGGGTGTTACCCGAATGATTACTATAGTTAAAGTAATCAGATACCTATAAATATAACACAGTTGTACATAGTCTTACCAAAAGGCCGGATAGCTCAGTAGGTAGGGCGTGAGACATTTGACCTAAGGGTCATCGGGTCGATTCCTGCGTTGCACGTAAAATGAGTAAAAGAGTTGATACTCAAAATCTGAATCACAATCCTATTACTATGGTAAAAGTTATCTGATTACATGTATTTTTATTAAGGGGGGGTGTTACACGAAAAATAGTGAAAATGAGTAAGGGTTGGTGTTATTCAAAAAATAGTGAAAATGAGTAAGAGGGGGGGTGTCACTTGAAAATAGTGAAAATGAGTAAGGGGGGGTGTTACTCGAATGATTACTGTAGTTAAAGTAATCAGATACCTATAAATATAACACAGTTGTACAGAGTCTTACCAAAAGGCTGGATAGCTCAGTAGGTAGGGCATGAGACTCTAAACCTAAGGGTCATGGGTTCGATTCCTGCATTGCACGTAAAAGAGTTGATGCTCAAAATCTGAATCACAATCCTATTACTATGGTAAAAGTTATCTGATTACATGTATTTTGATTAAGGGGGGGTGTTACCCGAATGATTACTGTAGTTAAAGTAATCAGATACCTATAAATATAACACAGTTGTAGATTCTCTTACGAAAAGGCCGGATAGCTCAGTAGTTAGGGCGTGAGACTCTTAACCTAAGGGTCATGGGTTCGATTCCTGCGTTGCACGTAAAATGAGTAAAAGAGTTGATACTCAAAATCTGAATCACAATCCTATTACTATGGTAAAAGTTATCTGATTACATGTATTTTTATTAAAGGGGGGTGTTACACGAAAAATAGTGAAAATGAGTATGGGGGGGTGTTACACGAAAAATAGTGAAAATGAGTAAGGGTTGGTGTTATTCAAAAAATGGTGAAAATGAAAAATAGTGAAAATGAGTAAGAGGGGGGTTTTACTTAAAAATAGTGAAAATGAGTATGGGGGGTGTTACTCAAAAAATGGTGAAAATGAAAAATAGTGAAAATGGGTAAGAGGGGGGGTGTGACTTGAAAATAGTGAAAATGAGTAAGGGGGGGGTGTTACTCGAATGATTACTGTAGTTAAAGTAATCAGATACCTATAATATAACACAGTTGTACATAGTCTTACCAAAAGGCCGGATAGCTCAGTAGGTAGGGCATGAGACTCTTAACCTAAGGGTCATGGGTTCGATTCCTGCATTGCACGTAAAATGAGTAAAAGAGTTGATGCTCAAAATCTGAATCTCTATCCTATTACTATGGTAAAAGTTATCTGATTACATGTATTTTGATTAAAGGGGGTGTTACTCAAATGATTACTGTAGTTAAAGTAATCAGATACCTATGAATATAACACAGTTGTACATAGTCTTACCAAAAGGCCGGATAGCTCAGTAGGTAGTGCGTGAGACTCTTGACTTAAGGGTCATGGGTTCGATTCCTGCGTTGCACGTAAAATAAGTAAAAGAGTTGATACTCAAAATCTGAATCACAATCCTATTACTATGGTAAAAGCTATCTGATTGCATGTATTTTTATTAAGGGGGGGTGTTACACGAAAAATAGTGAAAATGAGTAAGGGTTGGTGTTATTCAAAAAATGGTGAAAATGAAAAATAGTGAAAATGAGTAAGAGGGGGGTGTTACTTAAAAATAGTGAAAATGAGTATGGGGGGGTGTTACTCAAAAAATGATGAAAATGAAAAATAGTGAAAATGGGTAAGAGGGGGAGTGTTACTTGAAAATAGTGAAAATGAGTAAGGGGGGGTGTTACTCGAATGATTACTGTGGTTAAAGTAATCAGATACCTATAAATATAACACAGTTGTACATAGTCTTACCAAAAGGCCGGATAGCTCAGTAGGTAGGGCATGAGACTCTTAACCTAAGGGTCATGGGTTCGATTCCTGCGTTGCATGTGAAATGAGTAAAAGAGTTGACGCTCAAAATCTCAATCACAATCCTATTACTATGGTAAAAGTTATCTGATTACATGTATTTTTATTAAAGGGGGGTGTTACTCGAATGATTACTGTAGTTAAAGTAATCAGATACCTATAAATATAACACAGTTGCAGATTGTCTTACGAAAAGGCCGGATAGCTCAGTAGTTAGGGCGTGAGACTCTTAACCTAAGGGTCATGGGTTCGATTCCTGCGTTGCACGTAAAACGAGTAAAAGAGTTGATACTCAAAATCTGAATCACAATCCTATTACTATGGTAAAAGTTATCTGATTACATGTATTTTTATTAAAGGGGGGTGTTACTCGAATGATTACTGTAGTTAAAGTAATCAGATACCTATAAATATAACACAGTTGCAGATTGTCTTACGAAAAGGCTGGATAGCTCAGTAGTTAGGGCGTGAGACTCTTAACCTAAGGGTCATGGGTTCGATTCCTGCGTTGCATGTAAAACGAGTAAAAGAGTTGATACTCAAAATCTGAATCACAATCCTATTACTATGGTAAAAGTTATCTGATTACATGTATTTTTATTAAAGGGGGGTGTTACTCGAATGATTACTGTAGTTAAAGTAATCAGATACCTATAAATATAACACAGTTGCAGATTGTCTTACGAAAAGGCTGGATAGCTCAGTAGTTAGGGCGTGAGACTCTTAACCTAAGGGTCATGGGTTCGATTCCTGCGTTGCATGTAAAACGAGTAAAAGAGTTGATACTCAAAATCTGAATCACAATCCTATTACTATGGTAAAAGTTATCTGATTACATGTATTTTTATTAAAGGGGGGTGTTACACGAAAAATAGTGAAAATGAGTATGGGGGGGTGTTACTCGAAAAATAGTGAAAATGAGTAAGGGTTGGTGTTATTCAAAAAATGGTGAAAATTAAAAATAGTGAAAATGAGTAAGAGGGGGGTGTTACTTAAAAATAGTGAAAATGAGTATGGGGGGGTGTTACTCAAAAAATGGTGAAAATGAAAAATAGTGAAAATGGGTAAGAGGGGGGGTGTCACTTGAAAATAGTGAAAATGAGTAAGGGGGGGTGTTACTCGAATGATTACTGTAGTTAAAGTAATCAGATACCTATAAATATAACACAGTTGTACATAGTCTTACCAAAAGTCCGGATAGCTCAGTAGGTAGGGCATGAGACTCTTAACCTAAGAGTCATGGGTTCGATTCCTGCATTGCAAGTAAAATGAGTAAAAGAGTTGATGTTCAAAATCTGAATCACAATCCTATTACTATGGTAAAAGTTATCTGATTAAATGTATTTTGATTAAGGGGGGGTGTTACCCAAATGATTACTGTAGTTAAAGTAATCAGATACCTATAAATATAACACAGTTGTACATAGTCTTACCAAAAGGCCGGATAGCTCAGTAGGTAGGGCGCGAGACTCTTAACTTAAGGGTCATGGTTTCGTCTCCTGCGTTACACAAAAAATGAGTAAAAGAGGTGATGCTCAAAATCTGAATCACAATCCTATTACTACGGTAAAAATAATCTGATTACATATATTGACAATTTCACAATGGTGAAAATGAATAAAAATTTTCACAATGGTGAAAATGAATAAAAATTTTGGCACACATCCAAATGGTGAAAATACTGAAAATGAGTAAGGGGGGAGTGTTACTCGAAAGATAGTGAAAATGAGTAAGGGGGGGGTGTGACTTGAATATAGTGAAAATGACTAAGGGGGGAGTGTTACTCGAAAAGTAGTGAAAATGACTAAGGGGGGAGTGTTACTCGAAAAGTAGTGAAAATGAGTAAGGGGGGGGGGTGTAACTTGAAAAATGCCTAAAATGAGTAAGGTGGGATGTTACTCGAAAAATAGTGAAAATGAATAGGGGGGGGGGGGTGTTACTTGAAAAATGCTTAAAATGTGTAAGGGGGGTGTTACTCGAAAACTGCCTAAAATGAGTAAGGGGGGGTGGTACTCAAAAAATAGTGAAAATGAGTAAGGCGGGGGTGTTACTTGAATGATTACTGTGGTTAAAGTAATCAGATAGTCTTACCAAAAGCCAGGCTAGCTCAGTAGGTAGGGCATGAGACTCTTAACCTAAGGGTCATGGGTTCGAGTCCTGCGTTACACATTAAATGAGTAAAAGAGGTGATGCTCAAAATCTGAATGATGGTTAAAGTAATCTGATTACATGTATTTTGGTTACTATGGGAGAAGTAATTAGATTACATGTAACGTAATTGATTTGGGTAAAGTAATCTCATTACATATAAACAGATTACTATGGTTAATGGTAATCAGATACCTATACATATAAGACAATTGTACACATACTTACCTAAGGCCCTTCAGGCATTCAATGTGTAACGCAGGACTCAAACCCATAACCCTTAGGTTAAGAGTCTCATACTTTACCTACTGAGCTAGCCAGGCCTTAGGTAAGTATGTGACCCTCTACAACCCCGGGCCTCATGTAACGGTGGATGAGCAACTGGTTCCGCTCAGAGGTGACGACACAAACGATAAATCAATAAAAACTTTTTTTAATACATATGTATATATATATATATATATATATATATATATATATATATATATATATATATATATATATATAAATTATATATATATAATTTTTATTTAATTTATTTTTTTAATACAATAAAGTGTTTCTTTTGTCTTTGTTTTTCTTTTGGTAGCGATGGGATGAAACCCACGCACACACACACACACACACACACACACACACACACACACACACGCAGATCAACCACAGAATGTTCCGGAAAATCCCAGAATCTCCTGGCTTGTTACCTGGCAGCATGCCAAGTTTTCTGTTGGGACTGGGAAAGGATATAACAGAGGTGGTGGTGGGGCAATAAACCACACACAGGCAGATCAACCGCAGAATGTTCCGGAAAGTCCCAGAATCTTCTGGTTTGTTACCTGGCGGCATGCCAAGTTTTCTGTTGGAATTGAAAAAAAAAAAAGATACGGTAGCGGTAGGGGTGGTGGTGGTGGTGGTGGTAGGGCAATAAACCACACATGCAGATCAACGACAGAATGTTCCAGAAAGTCCCAGAACCTTCTGGCTTGTTACTTGGCAGCATGCCAGGTTTTTTGTTGGAACTGAGAAAAGATACGGTGGTGGTGTTGCAATAAAACACACACGTGCACAGATCAACCACAGAATGTTCCAGAACCCTCTGGTTTGTTACTTTTTCTGTTGGGACTGAGAAAAAGATCCAAGAGATACAATCTCTCTCTCTCTCTCTCTCTCTCTCTTTCTCTCTCTCTCGATTCCATTGACACCCAAGGCCGTTGCTCCTTTCGACAGTATATGCCGTACAAGCCTGCCAGGTATGGGATCAAGTCGTGGGTGGCCTGCGATGCCAGATCCAGCTACGCTTGGAAAATGCAACTTTACACGGGGAAGAAGCCCACCGCCACCGCTGCCGCCTCCACCTCCACCGCTGGAAGAGGAGAAGAAGGGGGGAAGAAGGGAAAAGGACGAGGAGGCTCAGAGAAGAATCAGGCAATGCGCGTGGTGCTCGACGTAACGGAGGGCCTGACGGGTCACAACGTCACCTGTGACAATTTCTTCACTTCCTACAAACTCGCACTTCTCCTCGAAAAGAACAACACCTTGCTCGGCACGATCAGAAAGAACAAACCCGAGCTACCGGACGCCCTGTTCGTGCTCCGAGGGAGAAGGGTCCTCTCCTCCAAGTTTGCCTTCACACGCGACACCTAGCTGGTCTCCTACCTGGCCAAGAAAAACAAGAACGCGCGGACCGCAGACGTCGTGGGCCGGCGGCAGTGTGCGGTCAAGAAGCCCGCCGTCATCCTGGACTACAACTCCAACAAAGGCGGCGTGGACAACCTGGACAAAGTCGTCACCACCTACAGCTGCAGGAGGATGACGGCGCGCTGGCCCCTCGCCATCTTCCACAACATTCTCGACGTGTCCCCCTACAACGCCTTCGTCATATGGAGAGAGCTCAACCCCGACTGGCTGCCCGGCAAGTGCAACAAGAGGAGGGTGTTTCTCAAGCAGCTAGGCAAGGCGCTCATCGCTCTGCTCATCGAACAGAGGACGCGCCTGCCAAGCGGCCGCGGCAGTCGTGAAATCCCATCGACTGGCGGCCGCCGGAGGCAGCGGCAGGGGCTGTGGAGGTGGTGGCGGCGGACGGGGCGCTTCTTCTTCTTCTTCTTTCTTCTTTTTCTTCTTCTTCTGCGTCTGCCCCTTCGCTGGGGGGTGAGCCACCCGCCTCGACCCGGGCCCGGGTCCAGGCCGCCGCTTCCACAGCCCCTGTCAAACCACCCATCCCTGCGAGTAAGAGGAAAAGGTGTCAGGTCTGTCCCTCCAAGAAGGACTGTAAAACGCACGTCTGCCGTGGCTGCGGCAGACGTGCCGAAATACATATGCAGAGGCTGTGCGCTCCTGTACTGCCCCGCGTGTGCCAACTCCTCCTGCTCATCCTTTGAGCGCAGGTCAGTTTGACCCGGTGCGAGAGGACACCGGATGTATACAGAATGCGAAGGGCGACAGGAGGGTTCAAAGTAATTAGATTACATGTAATCTGATTACTGTAGTTTAAGTAATCATATTACATGTAATTCGATTACTATGGTAAAAGTAATTACATTCCATGTAATTAGATTACTACGGTAAAAGTAATTAGATTACATGTAATCTGATTACTATGGTTAAAGTAATCATATTACATGTATTTCGATTACTATGGTAAAAGTAATTAGATTACATGCAATCTGATTACTATGGTTAAAGTACTCAGATTACACGTAATTAGATTACTATGGTAAAAGTAATTACATTACATGTAATCTGATTACTATGGTAAAAGTAATTAGATTACATGTAATTCGATTACTATGGTTAAAGTAATCAGATCCCGATACGTATAATCTACCACAGTCTTCATCTGTTAAACTTTTGTGAGGGTTAGAGGTAGTGTCAGACCGAGAAACCCATCCCATCATTGTACTGCACACTTTAGGCACTTTTTTGTGTAAGGTGGGTCTAGAACCAACGACCCTTAGGTTGGGAGTCCAGTGTTCTACCTATTGAGCTAGACGGGCTTTAGGCAACAAGGAAGACTATGGTAGATTTTATGTATAGGCATCTGATTATTTGACCACAGTAATCTAATTACATGTAATCGAATTACTTTTACCATAGTAATCTAATTACACGTAATCTGATTACTTTAACCACAGTAATTAAATTACATGTAATCAGAGTACTTTAACCATAGTAATCGAATTACTTTTACCATAGTAATGTAATTACATGTAATCTGATTTCTTTAACCATAGTAATTAAATTACTTTAATAGTAAACTCATTATATGTAATTTACTCATAGTAATCTCACTTTAAGCATTTTTCGTGTAAGGTGGGCTTGAAACCAATGACCCTGAGGTTAGGAGTCTGACGTTCTACCTATTGAGCTAGACGGGCTTTAGGGGCTTAAGAATACTGTGGTAGATTATATGTATAGGCATCTGATTACGTTAACCACAGTAATCTGATTACATGTAATCTAATTACTTTTACCATAGTAATGTAATTACATGTAATCTGATTACTTTAACCATAGTAATTAAATTACATCTAATCAGATTACTTTAACCATAGTAATCAAATTACATCTAATCTAATTACTTTTACCATAGTAATGTAATTACATGTAATCTGATTACTCTAACCATAGTAATTAAATTACAGGTAATCAGATTACCTAAACAACAGTAAACTCATTATATGTAATTTGCTTATTTTAGCCATAGTTATCTCACTTTAGGCATTTTTCATGTAAGGTCGGTTTGGAACCAACGACCCTTTGGTGAAGAGTCTGATGTTCCACCTACAGAGCTAGACGGGCTTTAGGTAATAAAGAAGACTGTGGTAGATTATATGTATAGGCACCTGATTACTTTAACCACAGTAATCAGATTACATGTAATCAGATTACTTTAACCATAGTAATCTGATTACTATGTTTAATTAAATACTATTGTTAAATTAATCTGATTACATGTAATCAGGTTACATGTAATCAGATTACTAATAAAGAAATCTGATTACTTTAACCATAGTAATCTCATCCTTATTTGTTTTTTACCATTTTTTGACTAACACCTCCTTTAGAGCTTTACAGCTGTAGCTAAAGTTTACTTTGACCAGAACAAACACAATACACATCTACAGTATTTCACATACATTCAAAGGACATATTTCAGTTTACCAAATCTTCCCAGTACTACTGTGGCATCATGGCACACAGTTCCAAAGACAGATGTCTTCTGCTTAGTCGGCCTTCTGGGAGTAATCTTACAGGTGAGAGGAGAATAACAACACCTTTAGCTTTACACCTCAGTGTTGTTATCACCACTCACTACTAATGCTTCTCATACTGGTGGCTACTTCAATTAGACACACTGAATACTGGAAAAAAGTTGGAGTGGAGTTATATCAGTAGCTCCTGTAATTAATTCTCATCTACTGTTCAACAAAACTGTGTTTTATTTACTTCTGTAAATAAAACACAGTTTTGTTGAACAAAAGTAAATAAAACACAGCAAGCCCCTGTTTTTATTGATTTTTTTTTCTTTTAGACTCAGGCTATTATTATTGTGACATACTGTTAAGACTGTTTATGGGTGTAATGCAAATTTGCAGATACCCAATATGACTTATATAAACACACCGGTAGTATACAATGTCTCAGATAATCAGATAAGATACTAAGTAATCTTTTTTTTCAACCCCCAGATGCATTAATTGTACAATGTTCAATAAATACTTGCTGCACACTATGATCTCGCTTTCAGCACATACAGAGATTGGGGATGTCAATGGTTAACGGTTAATTGGTTAACCGCTGAGAGTATATTTGACCAGCCACACTCAGCTAACGGCTAGAAAATTACGTGTTTACAACATCAGATCTTCTTTTTGAATGGATAAAGTACCGGTGTAAAACCAACTTCTACACGGAGTGTTGCTTTATGGGTTTTTTGTAACATTAATGTTGCTAAGCTAGCAAGTGTCTTAAAGTCTATTTATAGTGAGTGTGTCAGAGTCAGTCAGCCCTAAAAGTGTTTCGTTAGTTCAGTTTAACCTGCAGGAGTTTCTGAAGACTTGTGTAACATGTTTTTGTGCCCCGGAGGAAATAAATTCATGACCAGTGAAAATGAGTCCAAAGCGTCTTCCGACGTCTCAACTGCAGAAACGGAATATGTCAAGCTGCCAAATACCACTGTGACAGATGATAAGGAGCTCAAAAAGACAAACAGGCAGTCGTATAAATGCTAACTGCTGGAGTCTTTCCATTGATGGTGAAGGGAGACAAGGTGAATGGGACTTCTTTGGGAAGTTCTTCTTTGATGTTGATGTTTCTGTCCTCATTCATCTCTATGTTTCCTTCTTGCCAGGGCTTTGCAGTTTACACACCTGGAAACACAATTGTTACTAATATTACAACTGGTAACAATATTACTATTATCACTACCACTTATCGCTTAATTTAGTATGTAGTGATAGGCAACTAGGAGAGGCGCTCACCAGATTTGCTGCCGTTGCCTGTACTGGAGGACAGGATCTTGCTCCACTTTTCCCTTTCTGTAATGGTTGGAGCCTAACATTTTTTTGCCACAGGGTGTCGTGAATAAGTTGCAGTAGGTAATTTTACCAGACTTCTTTCTGTGGATTGATGTGATTGGATGTGATCCTCCAGAGTCTATGATCAGAACTGTGTCTATAGCAGCGGTCTGCTATTCACCTTGTCTCACTTCACCATCAATGGAAATTTTCAGTTTAACGTTAATTATAATGCTAAGTAGGCTTATCTTAAGAAGGCTACAAAGTTTACGTTGCTATGGATGCAGTTCCAACCGTAGAATCTATTTTTAGCAGAAGCAATAAAATAGTTTTTAAATCAATAAAATCATTTTTGAATCAATATTTTAAGCCAAATTATTGATTTCTTCATTAAATAGTCTTTAATAAATAGTCTAAATATGACGGGTCTGCAATGTGGGTACCTCACTACACAGAAAACCTGCGTGTGTGCACAGCTGCTCTAAGAGCGGTAAGTCAGAGTTGAACTCTTGAAGGCCATGCCTGTGATGAAACTTGCTGGGATTTTGGATTGTTAAAAGTTTTGAATTGTTGTCTTTGTTGCAGTGATGGTGGCACTCTGAAGTTGAAGCTGAAGCTTCATATTAGCTTCAAATCTTTTAAAAGCATATTTGCATGGAAGGAGGGCTGTGGATTTTTTTCCCCTGTCACTTACATTGAAAGTGTATTATGAAGGGATCTCTTAATGGCCAGTATGAACAGGAGGAATGATTACAGCAAGAAAATCCTGTTTCAGTGTTCATTTTGGCACCTGGCTATAGGACAGACTGTAAAAACTGTGAACCTATTCTTTAGGCAACATTATAATAAAACAGGGAGAGTGTGG
Source organism: Scomberomorus guttatus (assembly GCA_038419695.1). Classification (NCBI taxonomy): domain Eukaryota; kingdom Metazoa; phylum Chordata; class Actinopteri; order Scombriformes; family Scombridae; genus Scomberomorus; species Scomberomorus guttatus. The sequence continues at coordinate 9,827,839 of CM076451.1, read as the reverse complement.
GGTGTATGATTAGAATTTCTCAGTAAAACGGAGGCCACAGAAAATGTAGATAAGACTGAACAATGTATCAGCAGCTGTTTGTGAAGACTGAACAAAGGACCTATGTCTGATGGACAGAGAGAGTTATCATTTTCCAATGGTTACTCATTTATTCTAGGATACATTTTTAAAATCCTACTCATGACTTACAAGACTTAACATGGCCAGGCGCCACAGTACATCAGTGAACTCCTTACTGTCTCAATTCTGCTGGTTTAGGCTTTTTAGCTGTTCCACAGTCCAGGTTAAGGTCAAGTTTTTGCTGTGCCAGCACCTCTGGTTTAGAGCAGTCTTTCATATGTATGTAGTCTGCTGACACTGTCTCAGCTTTAAAATCCTGTCTCAAAACACATTTTTATAGCCTTGCCTTCTTGTTTGATCATTAGACCTATTTGTTCACGTAATATAGCTCTAGTTCCCTGTCACCATCAGATTTGAAATGTATTTTTACTCATTTTTAGCATATGGACAATCTTTTACATAACTGTCTTTCAAATATTTGTGATTGTCTTTAAATGCTGCCTCACTGCACAGGAGAACACAATACATATTATTATGATTATGATTACTATCATTATTATTAATCAGCAGTGCACTTTTTGTGTTTAGGGATGCAAAGCACAGATTATTTTAATATCAAATCAAAGCTGTGTCTTTCAAGAAATATGTAACCGGATGTTTAATTTAAGCGGTGGCTTAAATTGTTCAAATCATTAGACATCTTTTGTGATTAGCTTTTTATTGAACCATAACACAAAAGACAAACAAACCACACAAGTAGTCTAAAGAAAGTAAAACAGGCCACAGCAAAAATACAAAACTCTTCACATTGAGGTCACAGACATCAACTCAGACATTGTGAAAGGTGCAAAAGGAGGCCTTCATGATTGATTAACCAGTTGTGGACTATATGGTGTCAACACAATCTACAGTATAAGCTGCAAAAATATTCAAGTTGGCATTAATGGTTGAACAGTAATCACAGTCATGCTCATAACAAGAAACTGGCCAAAGTGTGAACACATACTGAGAAATTGAATGAATAAGTACATTCATTATGTAATGCAATAAACTGTATATTACATAAACAGTATTTTCTGTAACAGAATGGTGATTTTAATTTATCAAATGAAAAAATCTAAAGATTTGTTCTTGTACAAGCCACAGAGAGCATAATATTTCAGTGCATGAAAGAACATTTCATCCCTGAGCCCATAAATGAGAGGACTCAGACATCTCGGAGCAAGAATAAAAGTAATGTAGTTAAAGTATCTGATATTAATGAATAACATGAAATCAATCTGAAATACAGCAGCTTCTATGAGAGGGCACCACAGCTGGATGAGACAGAGGAGCAGCTGGAAAGCATGAAGAACCACCGTCCTGAGCCCTTTCCATGTTGATTTTTTATTCTCTCCTGATGCAGCTTTGGCCACTTTCATTATTTTAAAATAGGAGAACACAATGGTGATAAACATGATCAAGAAGTAAAACTGACTTATAGCTGACCTAAGACGACCCTGCCAACTGTGAACTGCGAACTGCTCCACAGAGCATATTCTGTCCTGGGTGTAGAAGCTGTGGGTAGCAGATGCAAAGAAGATGGAGAGAAAAACAATAAAGGGTATAGAGCTGAGGCCGTGAATGATGAGGATGCACTGCAGAGCCCTGCGTGTGGAGCACAGCTCTGCATGCCGCAGGGGCATGCAAATGGCCACAAAGCGCTCCAGGGTCATTGCTGTCAGAGTAACTGGTGTGACAAAATTGTACAGAGATGACACAGTAACCATGATGAGACACAACCACATCTGTATGGTAAAATGAAAATAGCTCAAGATCAGCAAGATATTTGGAAAAATTAAAATCAGACAATCAGACAGTAATGTATTTGCAAATAAGATGTAGCGCATGGTTGTGTAGAAGAAATGCTTCATAAAAAAGGTTGTGATCAGCAGAAAGTTAATACAAAGGAACATTGACACCAAAACCTGAACTAAAATGACCTGGTCATTGATCTTTCGCATTAAGGATTGACCACCAACCAATGAGTTATTACCAGCCATATATTCCAATATTGATTGATTAATTTTATTTTATTTTCGTGTCATGTACACAAAGTGCACCAACCCTTTTACAAGACACCAAAAGTACAGTTGCAGTGGTCAAATATTTCACTTCATTACAAAATGCCAATTATACAGCTCGGTCTTAAAGTATTCTGCCTTCTCTTCCAAGTTTGGAAAGTAATATCTGCTACAAAAAAGGTTCCCTTCCTGAAGCACAACTCAACTTTTTCATAATCATCCAGCCCAAAGAAATCAACATAAATGGAGGACATTTGCTAAAAAGTACATCCCTCACATCCTTATAGACCAGACAGTAAAACAAAAATTGAACCTCATTCTCAGTTTCACCGAGTTTACACAACAAACAAAGTCTGTCCTCCTGTGGAGTGGCATTAAACCTGCTGGTCTTTAGGGCTGATGGTAATGTTCCTGAATGTAACTTAGGGATTTTTGTCTTTTGTTTGAACTATATTTCACACAAGGTTCTACACTGGAACTATTCTTTATGAGACAACAAGTTTGTAATATTTGTTTATACCATATATATCAACAGTATTGTAACTAAATACAGAATACAGACCTTAGACTGTGCCACGATTCATTTGGCTCTGAAGATAGAGCTGAAATCAAGAAATTGTGTCATTATTTAAACTGTGTCTGACAACATAATCTAAAACATTTGCTATAGTAAGATCAAAGCTGTTTAAAGCATCACAGTTGCAGCTGAAGTTTACTTTGACCAGAACAAACACAATATACATCTACAGTATTTCACAGTCAAAGGACATATTTCAGTTTACCAAACGTTCCCAGCACTACTGTGGCATCATGGCACACGGTTCCAAAGACAGATTTCTGCTTAGTCGGCCTTCTGAGACACACTTTATAGGCGAGAGGAGAACAACACCTTTAGCTTTGCATCTCAGTGTCGTCATCACCACTCACTACTAATACTTCTCATACTGGTGGCTACTTCAATTAGACACACTGAATACTGGAAAACGGTTTGGAGTTTATATCAGTAGTTGGACTCCATTAATCAGTTCTCAGTTACTGTTCAACAAAGCAAGCCCCTGTTTTTTTATTAAGTTTTCTCTTAGTCTGACTGAGGCTATCATTATTGTGGCATACTGTCAAGACTGTTTATGGGTGTAATGTGAATTTGCATAATCATACCAGCAGTATACAATGTCTCAGATAATCAGATAAGATACTAACACTTTATTTCAACCCTCACTTGCATTAATTGTACAATGTTCAATAAAGTATTTTCTGCACATTATGATGTAGCTTTCAGCACATAAAGAGATAAGTTTTTTACACCTCTTAAGAGGTATCATGTTTTTAGTATTAAGTACTTACAACAGAATGTTATTTAGCGCTGAAATACTTTTCTGGTCTTAGTAATTACCTTATGTCGACAAGTTCTATCTTTATGTCGACAAGTTCTATCAGAGCCCTGTCGCACTGTCACAACTTCTAACGCTGTGTTGAGGCAGCCAACAGTGATGCATACACGGACTGCTTTAGATACCGGCCCACCTTGGGCCAATCTTTCGTTTATGACAGAATAATTTATATATCAGCTTCTCAAATGTGATATTTTCTGGTTTATTTAATCTTTAATGACAATAAACTAAATATCTTTGTGTTGTGGACTGCTGGACGGGACAAAAGAAGACATTTGAGGACATCACCTCGTGCTTTGGGAAACATTGATTGACATTTTTCTCCATTTTGTGAAATTTTATGGACCAAAAGACTAATCGAGGAAGTAACTGACAGATTAACTGATAATGAAAATAATTGTTAGTTGCAGCCCTACCTGAATGTACCTGGATGAGTCTGACTGACCAGCGTTGTTGAATGAAGTTGCATTGCACTGTGGCAAAGATGACCTTCAGCTTTTTTGCCAAACACTACAGCTTTCGCTGAAGACCTCACTGAACGCTGTCTAAATGTACCCACTTGTTAAGCAGTGATAAGGACTTTTACATATAAATGTATGCAGTTTGGAAACAGTAAAGAATCCCATAGCTCATGATACCCGAAATCCTATAAGCCGCACATTATACTCATGTGGTGTGGCAGCTATTTGTATTTTATCAGAATTGGGGAGTTTTAAAACATGTACATATACACATATATAATATACAGTATATATGCATGTCTGTATTTGTGTTACTATTTAATTTAAGTGATTTGTATTGTATGTGATGTCTGTTTTTAATGTTAAAATTTCATTTTTCCTCCTCTGACCTTTAATGCAAAATAGGGTTAGGGTTGAATTGAATGGAAAAGTAATAAATGCACAAATCAGTAGGATCCATATACAAAACACTTTCTTTACTTTAATTGTTATTTACATAATTTACTTAATCAAGAAAGTATTGTATATTTGTAATGTATATGTAAATGCATAGCTGTTTTCAGTATGTGGCCTTCACAGTCAGCAACTTCTGGTAGTTAACTTTCAAATATCATGAGGGATTATTGTTTGTCCAAAGTCTTGGCTTGTTTTTCCTCATGTGATCATGTTTTCTTGAATGTAATGATGATGATAATTAGCCAGCTATGTGTAATCCCTTGTGCAATAATAAACTCCAGTGAAACTAATTACAAGTGATGGTTAATGGCATCATTAATTATTTAAAGACTGCTCTGTTGATGTCAGCACATAATGAATACATACATACAATACATGTTTATGTATACATACATACATAAACAATCTTACAGTGAAAAAAAGAACTACTAATACAGCAATGTTTGAATCTATTATTGTTAGAATTGACATTAAAAATTGTTTCAGTGCCTGATATATGAGAAACTACAGTTAGATAAAGTGAGTTTTGGTAGTGCAGTTATAACTCTTAACACATCTATATTTGACCTGTGGCAAAAACAACTTCATTATAATGCGGAATAAGGAAGGATTTAGTCAATAACCATGCCACTTCATATTGAGCATATGACCTCGGAGACATTTCAGCTACCACACTGCACTTGGTTGATTCAGGCCAGTAGTGTAGCTTAGGGGTACTGTAATGCTACTGTGCTGCTTTTACACACTGGACACTGGAGTATACAGAAGATGCAAGGACTCACTTCCCCAGTTGAGCCAGTGCTGAAAAAAAAGAAGGAACTATGTTTCCTTCTCTTTAGCCTTGTTTGTCAATTACTCCTGACACAAAGCACAACACAGAACTTTGGAACAAACATGCATGCAAATCAATTATTATTTCAACAGACTGTCACATGAAATGTTTTTAATTATTTGCAGTGAACTACAAAAAAATCTACATCATCACCAGCAGTTTTATGACCTATTGGCCGTACAGAGCTCTTATAAAATATATTGTTGAACCCTGCACTCTGTGCAAACATAACATTCAATGTTTCCTGGCACTGCAGAGAAGTGGTAATGACTGAAATCCAGATTACAATGTCTCATTCAGTGCAAACAGATTTTGAATAAAATACTGTTGTACATTGATATGGTACACCCCACTGAGTTATATATATATATATATATATATATATATAATAATCTTGAATCATATGTGTTTGCCAACATAGCAGTATCCTTCCTTTAGTTGCATCTCAGAATCAGAATCAGCTTTATTGGCCAAGTATGTTTACACATACAAGGAATCTGACTCCGGTTTCTAGTGACTCCCAATGTACTTACAAACAAAAACTCTTCAGAAAGATACACATGGACATACAGCCGAACACAGATAATTAAACATAAACATATCACTATTATGTACAAGCAAGTAGGTGAAAAAAACAGATACAAACATATAGAAACAACAAGTGGACAACAACATACAATGTCTATATACAGGTGAAACGGTTTCTGTAAACTGGATACGAATAGTGCAAACGTATGGGGAGGGCAAGGAGTGCTGAAATAAATAACAAATGTGCTGAAATAAATATTTTATGGGTAAAAAAGTGATGTTACTTTATATACATACAGTAGTTGGTTATGTACAGTATATACAGTTTACTCACAGTTTCGGGTGATATGTATACGTTATCACACATTTTGTACTTTAAAATAAATTAATATATATAATTTGGAGGTACAGTGGATGTTTAAGTGACTGAGTTAAGTGTTCATCAGTGTGATGAACTTGAAGCTGGAACAGGTTATGTCCAGGGTTTGAGGGTCTGCAGTGATTTTTCCTGCCCGTTTCCTGACTCTAGAGGTCTGACTCCTATCTTGTTTGGCGGGCGACCCAAACCAGACAGTGATGGCTGTGCAGAGAACAGACTCAATGACTGTACAACTGGATCAGCAGCTCCTGAGGCAGGTTGAACTTCCTGAGCTGGCGCAGTACATCCTCTGCTGGGCCTTTTTAATGATAGTGTTGATGTTGGACTCCCACTTCAGGTCCTGGGAGATTGTAGATCCCAGAAACCTGAAGGTTTCCACAGCTGACACAGTGCTTCCTTATGTCTTGTGATCTTGTAGTACAACTCAGAAAAATATTATGTTACTAGCGCCACACACAAGGTCACATTTGCCTCCTCAGTCATCAGAAGTCACTTTCAATCTTCTGTCATTCATCATTTCAACTCACCTTTAATTCATTTTTATTTTAATTCATTCATTCAATTTGTGGTCACAGGGAGATTGTAATTGTTTTATCCTTCAATGACTGGAATGTACAATGAAAAATACATGAAATGTGCCGTCATTTCTCTTTGAGGTTTGATGCCCTGAACACACAACTACACAGGGAAAGCAAGAGAGAGAGTAGATTCTGCATCTGGACATAATATCTGTGTTTCCCTCTGTAGAAAACGCCAAATGCACACACTGAACACACAGGCCTAAATGCATTTTGCACACTGAAATGTTGCCAGGTTCCTACAAAAAAAACCTCGAACATGACAGGTTGATGTTGAGCAGAGCAGCTTGGGTTGATAACAAAATAATGTTTCCTCCACAAGGGGGCAACAGTGTTTAGCCTGAGCCAGTAATAGAGCAAAAGAACCGTTTCTTTTAAATTGCACATGATCCAAGTACAAACCTTTACGGAATATTTCAATAATCCAAAACGTACATCGGTGTAGTCACAGCACCAAAGGCAAAAACTTAAGAGTGAGGATCTTATTCAAGCAGCATAAACAAGTCTAATAAAGAGAAAACGTTTCAGGGCGTTTCTGTCCATCATGCACTGAAAAGATTTTGCAAATAGCTTGAGTTCATTCTTCCATCCATTGATATTGGGCTTAACCTTTAAATATTTACCTCTATGAATAAGCTGTTTACCAGAAAATCCAAGTTTCCAGCTTTCATCGACATCACATTTAAAGGGTTCAGCAGGATGGAGGATATACAAGACCACTGAGAGCAATCATTTGTTCAGATTCAAGCTCATCACTAGCCAGTTTACAGTACAGTTATTCAGACAGCAGACCAGACACTTTGATAGAAGTACAACAAACATTAATCAAAATGAATGAAATGGCACATAAGGTTGCAATAATAACATTGATCTGACAGTTAGCTTCAGACAGAAATCAAAAGCATTATTAAGCAGAGATTGAAGGAAAAGTGGCAAAAGCAGTGAGAGGAAGAGAGGAAATTACAATGGTTTTCAAAGGACAGTGGGAGAAATGAGGTGTGCAGGAAGGAAAGGAGAGAGGATTCAATAATATCAATACTTAGATTTGGACACACTGGACTAAACAGTGCATTATTCAAAATAGGTAAACATAATACAGGCAGATGTGAATACTGTGGGCAAGAAGAAATAGTAGAGCAGCTACACTACACCAGCTACACTGTCAGAAATATGAGGCAGAAAGAAGGCATCTGATTCAAAACATCAGAAAGATAAAAGTACAGTTTGATCTAATAGATATTCTACTAAAGAACTCAAGAAATTAGTGTTATTGAATCCTATTTCAGTATCTTAGACTAATTTGATTGAAAGATATGCGTTTTTTTTAATGAATATTGTAAATACTAGACATTCTGATCCACTGTCCATACCAATTGGTGGTGGTAATGCACCATTTCGTTGTTTGCCAACCACCAATAAACCTCAAGGAAGAAAACGAAAAAGAAGAAGAAGATAAAGAGGGTGCAGTAGCAAAGGTAAATCACCAAGGCCTACTATTTGGAATAATGGAAATACACTCACAAGTAATAAAACAAGGCACTGTGGTCACACTCATTTGGGTTCCTGCACACATGGGCAGTGTATTGGTAATGAGAGAGTGGACAAACTAGCCAAAAAAGCTGTTAAAAAAAATAAGAATAAGAATAAGAAAACACAGACACTCCAATTAAACTTTCAAAAGCAGAGGGAAACAGCATTGCATGGGAAAAAAAATCAAGAAAGAGTGGCAGCAGCACTGGGATCAGGAGATAAGAGGAAGACATCTACATGCAATACAGAATAGAGTGGGTATTGAGGGAAATAGGGGAGGAAATAAAAGAATGACCAGACTAAGAATAGCACACAGTAACCTGAACGGGACTTCCCACATTATAGGGATGCATCCAACTGGACTTTGTGAACATTGTAAGGTACCAGAAATGGTATTGTACTTATTAACTGCAGGAAATATACTGCTGAAAGATAGGACATGAAAAGATCAGGGCTAAAGGCCATACTGGAGTGTGGTGGGAGTGGACAAGGCAGGAAGAGAACAGGATTGATAGGAAAAATCTGACACACCGGACACTGCAGGAGTTAACTAACTCCAGAAGATGTCAGTAATGCAACACCAAGAATGCAAGCAGCTGTTAAACCCCAAAGAAGAAGAAGAAGAAGCAGAAGCAGCAGCAGCAGCAGCAGCAGCAGCAGCAAAGGAACCTTTGACCAGTGAGAGGAACATTTTATTGTGCGGACCGACATGGCCGCGCTCCGGAGGGGGGCGGCTTGCCTCAGTTTCCTAAGGTAGGACTACTGTATTACAGTAAAATAACGTTATACTGGTAAAGTTTGTAATTTATTTTAAACACTGTATACTACGTTAACTGTCTCGTAAGAAGGAAATGTCACAGTCGACTTTAACATTGATGAATGAGGATGTTTTGTTTGATATCAGTGCTATCAACGATAACCGGAAGTTGTCAGTGCAGACCTTAAACTTACCTTTTTATTATCTAAAATGATCAATAGCATGTTTTCTGGATCGTAGAGCATCACACAGACATGCAAGACGTAGTTAAAGGAGTAAATTATGGCACATTTGAATATACTATCAAGCTAATCTCAGTTGTTAGCGAGCACAGCAGTTAAGAGCTGTAATATAAAATCCCTGGATTTAACATGTCGCAGTCTTGTCAAAAAGGTAACGCTTTACTTACAGGTCACTTAATTTCATAGTAATTTCCTTAAAGTTTGCTGACTAATTTGGAGCTATTTTACAGAAAGGGTGGTGCAATTTGGTACAAATTATAGGACAAAACAGAAAAGTTTTAAGTTGGTTTAGTTGGTAAGTGCCCACTCATTATATTTGGGTTCATATGTAGTTCTTAATTTGCAAAAATTCTTAATAAATTAGACTCTTAATATATTATGATATTTCTTTAAGAGTTTTTAAGAAAGAGTCTAATATGCTCGTGTGTTGTTTGACACATAAAACTACACACTGAAAACTAAAGTAATTTCTGTCTGTTAAAGACTTATGAGTCTAATTTCTTAAGATTTATGCAAATTAACAACTATGTATGAACCCAAATATAATTGTACTTACCAAATAAACCAACTTAATACTTTTTCCTGTTTTTGTTATAATTTGTACCAAATTGCACCACCCTTTCTATAAAATGTCCTAAAAATGTATTGTTATTTTCTACAGGAGTTCTTCTTGTGTCCTGTTCAGCAGCAGGAAACCTGCGGTCCACAAACTGGGAAAATGGACAAATATTCTGTACACCAGTATAGCGTCTCTAACCGTGGGCGGTGGACTCTGTGCTGTTCCTTTCACACAGGTAATGCATATAATAAATTATAGCAGCTTTCTGTATAACTTACCTAATCTTGTGAAACTATTTATTCATACATTCTGTTTCTTTTGCAGGTGGAAAATCTCTCTCATGATTCTCTTATCAGACGAGCTGCCTCTCTGGTTACAGGCAGTTCAAGCACTTTTCTCTCTCAGACCACCTTGGCGCTCATAGATGCCATCACAGAGTATTCAAAGGTAAGTTCTCATCTTGTGTTAAACATTTTCCCTAGATACTAGGATTACCATATGCAGATTCAAGAAGCGTATTTGCCAAGTACTGCATGTATAGTAAAGAATCTCTGCCATTAATTCTCCACACAGTGTGCTAAAATTTACACAAAGTGATGTATTGATACTAAGCTGTACACAGCAAGAAATAATGTAGGATGTCTTGAATGGTATTAGATTAAATATGTATAAAACTGGGCCAGTGGTGCTTGTGGCAAATTGATTTTTTTTAAAGCTATTGCAAAAAGTAAATGAGCTGTCATGGCTTCTTGTCAAATATGGTGAATTTTCTTTTTGTATAAGAATACATGTACTCAAATAAATGACCCAGGAGGTATATTTGCTGTTTGAAACTTTCAGTCTTGCCTTTAAACCATCAGCAGGATCAGTTAGAGGTGTTATGAACCAACAATTGAATCCATAACGCTGATGGTGCATAAACTATAAGAGAGGATGTAAATGCACAATCAGAACCTCTCAAAGTCATGTAAACAACCTCAGTTCTTTGGAAGTTTCAATATTTTCTAAGTGTTTCCTTGCTCCTGATGATGTTTATAAGTAAAAGCAAAAGTCTGTCCACGTCCTGGTGCTGCAGGATGTAGTGTAGAGACGAGTTGATGGAAATGTTAGCACTGTATGCAAACCATAGTGGAGGCTGTTACAGATCTGTCACAGTCATGTCTCTTTAAAGGCCCAAATCACACAAAACATGCAATTTTGTTCCCACTTGACTCCAGTGATTGACATTCAGACAGTTTTTGTTTTATTGGGCATGACTTTAAAATCTCCATCTCTGAGATATCTGTCGCCACTGCAATACAAAAGAGGTGAGCGGCATTTTATTTGTGGTGCTCAGAGCATAAAAAACATTTATTTCCAGGATCATCAGGAATAATCTACAGACCTCACTGAACAGTTTACAATGACAGCTTTTTTTTTCTCCGAAGTTTCATTATTATGCTTTGAAAAGTGTCCATCCCCCAGAAAATCATCCTCTGTGCTGCCCTGCCTCCATAGTTCATAATTTTGAATGTTAATGACTGTGTATGTTCTCCTTCTGTTTGCTAACAGGCTGTGCACACACTCGTTGCTCTCCAAAGACGCTATATGGCCTCACTGGGAAAACTGACCCCAGCAGAGGAGGATTCCATCTGGCAGGTGATCATTGGCCAGCGAGCAGAGGTTAGTCTGTGTTGTCGTGTTTGGAGAAAGGTTGTTTAATACAAACCTGAGCATTCAGTTTTTGTGCTCATGTACTTATCACCACACCATAAATATGACAGCAGACCTGCAGCAGAGCTGAATTTTATTTTATCCCCTCTCTCTCCTGACAGGTTAGTGACAGACAAGATGAATACAAGCGTTTCGAGTCAACCTGGGTCAACGCAGTCAAGTTGTGTGAAACGGCAGCTGAGGCAGCATACATGTCAGGTGTGCAAAAGAAAATGTCTATGGCTGTGTGATTGAATGGTTCTGGATGTCATGGTTGAAGAGTGGAGGCAGGTTTTCTCAGGGCTCTTGTTATGATAAATTAAAGCATGTAGCTGTGTATCATCTCCTCAAAGCTTTGTACATTACTGCTTGTGCCTGTTCCTATTCAGCTGCTGTCAGTATTACACTTTGGACAGTGTATGGATCATTTGCTGTCACTCGGTAGGGCTTTGTGTAAAACAAAATGGAGATGATGGACAGGAGTGCCTGTTTCGTGACCACACCTAATGTCTGAACTAGAGGTGGCGTTATGTCAACCATTAAACTTTCTCAGCAGTTCGACAAAATTGTGTGTTTGCATGTGTGTGTTACCAGGAGCTGAGCAGGCATCCATCACGGTGCAGACAAACATTCAGGTGGCCCAATCCCAGGTGGAGGAAGTACGGAAACTCTCACAAGACGCAGATAAGAAGTTGGCTGAGACCAAAGTGATGGAGATTGAACGGATGGCTCAATATGCTGCCTCCTTAGAGAATAATAATGATGAGGAAGACGTGCCTGAGGCATATCTCAGAGAGGACTGAAACAAATACCCAGAGGTATCAGAAGATAGAGGAAAGCATAAAAATTGTTTATATGCTTTCAAAGTAATATGGCCTTCCCTGACCACGACCACAACAGCCATGCCATCTGAGTTTTTATCACTTCTACAATGTCTGCAACATGCTACATGTCTCATTCTTAGATCGTGTTCAAATGTTTATGCTCACATCAAATAATGCAGACACGTCTCTTTAATTCAGCACTTTGTTTGGTTTTGATGTTTTTGATTTGAATGATTATCATCTCTCTACAGCATAGAAGACTGTGTTCTATCTGTATTGTGTTGTAACTTGACCAGCATCAGACTTTAATGTGTTATATTTTATCAAAATTGATTATATTAAAGGTGATGCACTGAACGAATGCACAAAACTTTATTTTTGGTTGTCTGTTTGCACAATACCACCACAAAATGAAACGTAGCTTGCTCGGGCTTGTCTTTTGTAACATCAAGTGGATCTAAATGACTGAAAAACATTTAACCGATGCTAAAAATAGAGGCAAAACAATGTTTCCATCTCATAAGGCTGCCAAAAGATGAGTTAGAAAACAGCATTTCTCAGATTTGTTCCAACTTAATTGTTGGTGTGATCGGATATCATACATGAGAGGTGTTTGTGCCAACTATGTGAACACAACGTCCTTTGTGGTCATCTTGGAAAATGGTCTGTTTGCTGAAGTGACCAGAAGCCGTTTCGTAAATAGCGTAAAACCCGGAGACGCCACACAGTTGGCGAAATAACTCTGTAATTGTGAAATTCAATCATTCAGCTGGAGGTACCACATTCATTTTTGCATGTTACTGTTACTGTGATTGAACAAATTCCCCAATGATTCCCACTCATATCTTCCTCTGAGAATATCTTTGAAGGTGGTGTTGCTTTACTTGTTAATTGTATCTCTCTTTTTCACTCAACAACTCTACCTTCACTGCAAATTACCCGTGCCCTGACTGTCTTCTGTAGAGCTTTTAGGCTGTTTCTCACTCCCCCTGTCATCACATCATCTACAGCATCACCTCTTTCCACACTGTGACAGAACAGAAAACAAAGCTGTCTGCTGTTTGTTTAAAAAAAGAAACTGGTTTAGTTGTGATGTTTTCATGAGACATTTTTAAAAAGGAAGTCAAATTTTTCATAATTTTCTGTGTAAAGGACTTCACTCAGACAGGAAATTATTCTGCTATAACTTGCCTAGCTTTGTGTGCTTTATTCCAGCAGATGGCGATCTAAATACATTGCAACACATTTTTAATTTGTATCACTTCAGTTGGATTCCTTGCATTTGCAATTTCATATCTAAACTGAATATTTGTCCATCTTGTTTTTTTAATTCCAACAGATGTGATCCATACTATTTCTGTTTTGTGATTGTGATTAAATGGAAACCCTACATTGTTGAAGATCTCTTAATGAGACTATATTGTATATTTACATTAACATGCTGCATTTTGTCTCTAAACCAGCCTATGCACATATAGTACAGTATGATTTCACATGAATTTTAATCAGTTTGGACCCCGAAAACTGTAGTCCATTTCTGTCAGTTTCTGCTCTCACATATGTGCTTTCCTTCACAGTATATTGTACACTCTGATAAAGTATTTGAAAGTTGAGAGCTGCTCTCCATAGCGACCGATCCGCGTGGGCTGTACCACTCCTGCAAGACAACAAACGGAAACACACGCAGCTTACGCACGCACATGGTCCCAGTTACCCCCATTTGATTTGATTTTGTCTTTCTCACTGTACTAATGTACAATTTTGAGGTACTTGTACATGTTTAAGGAAAGTTAAACATGTACACCTAACCTACAAGTCTATTCAAAATCTACTCAGTGTAGAGTAGTAGTAGCGTGAATAGTAGCGTGAATATGCAAGGTAACAGGTAAGCTAATTGTCTTCACGTATGCCTTCCAAAGGTCAGCGTGTACTGCAGAGGGTCATTTCAGACAGAGCTCATTATGGGGAAGACCTATGTGGAACTGCGAACACAATAGTGTAGTGTCAGCAGCAAGGTGACCTCCCCTTGCTCTAGATGGTCAAGCCTTGGCAGGAGATGGGACTGTGAGTGTGGCTACGGGGGGGTGGGGGAGAGGGAAGGTGGGAGGTGGGGGTTTGAGGTGTGCAAGGACTGGCTCACCAGTGTGACTAGTGAGGAATGTTGTGTTTAACAAAGGCTGTTTTCACAGACTGTAAAACCAAATGTCCCAGACAGTCTGTGTAGATGTGCACCCACTAGTCACAGGGGAGGTGGTGCCAGTGCAGCATTGCCTGCCTGGAAGAAAACGTAATAGTGCTTACAGAGAAGTATTTTTGTAGCATAAACCCTCAATGAGGTAACCACAATTACAAAGGTCATGGGCCATAAATGCTCATAAACCATTTAGTGCTACTGAGGGGGTTTGAGTATTTATGCAGCATTTGTGCAGTTCAACTATCTATGCCAATGGTGTGTATAAGCTGAACTGAAGCTGTTTCACCCAAATTGGTGATATTATTAACACATTAAATGTTTTGTGGAAGAAAATAAGATGTGATTTATCATCTCATAAATAAATGAGCCTCCTCGTTGCACTGACTTTTTCTGTTCTGATGCAAAGTGCCCAGGAGGGGAGATTGATTGGTGAAAAGGGCAGCACTTTCACCTGGGGATTTATAGCTCTTTGAGGATATAAATAAACCACCAGAGGGTATAAAGGCAGGGGGTATAGTGTGGTGACACATCATGGGTCATGCTTTAATCACAGTGAAGCTGAGCTGTAGCGCCGGAGAGGGAGCAGGTTCAATTTTGCAGGAGATGGAGGAGCCCTGCAGAGTTCATGTCCCCTGATGAGGACTCAGAGCTAATATGGGCTACGAAGACATCACAGCAGAATGAAATAGGTATTCCAGCATGAGCAAACCACATTGAAACAAGCATTTTTTGCTTATCTTCAGGGAATAAATATGTCTAAAACTGCTGAGGGAGCACGTTTATTTGTTCAAGCTACAGTACATTGCATGATAATAACACTGTGCTGCACACAACGCTGGATTCCTGAATGTGTCAGACTAAAAGCTGTAATTATCTCAAAGAAGAGGAACAATGCAAGAAAGAGTTTCATTACCTTGTTTTAGGACAGAGTATAGTGACAGTGTTCCTGTGCTGAAGCTGGTGAGAACACTTTTTCAGAAACGGAAATCAGCGATGCTTTGGTTGCATGTGACTGCTTTGTCCTTCAGCAGCTGATCTCCTGGGGTTTATATTAACTTTCACATTCACTTCCTTGTTTTCACCACAGAATACTTTTTAACACTGGTTACCATCATCACTGACTATCATCATCATGTTAGTTGTCTGCTCATTTAGGTAGAATTAGGGTCTGGTTAGTGGTTTCTTCTAATTGACAATAAATATGCCTATTATGTCGTAATAGGCTCAAAAATGTGTATAATTCTATATTTTTACTCTACTTAACATGACGTGATAATAGGTGTGGCTTTAAATGGCAGCCGCATTCTGATCGATTGAACCTGCTATGGAAGTCAGTCTGCGAGCTCTTCCAAATGTGTAAACTGAAAAACAACAGTTATATCAGCAAACATTTTGAAAACTGCATATGAAACAATATGAAGTAGGATGGGTTAAGTGGTTTGAGAGATTACAGTGTAACCAAACGGTCGCAAGTCTCCTCACAAACACCCAAGAGGCCTGCCAAAAACAGATAAAGTTTCAGTGTCTCAAGGAGACTTCATCTGTTCAGTCACTGCTGTGAAGAAGATAATTATAAACATTTAAAGGTTTAACTGCAGTTTAGTGTGCTAGATCTTAAAAGTGTGTCCTGGGAATAAAGGGATCCCCTACTGATCCATATTTCACTTTTCTATAATCCCCATGTAAATAATTAACAATTATCCACTTATGTACTCAGACCTCTCAAGGGTCAAATTAACCCTGTAGGGGCTCTGGGGCAAAAAATAAGCTGTGGCCACGACTGACCCCCTTATTTCTCTCACTTTCTGCATATTGTGTCTGTATAAGTAACTGGTAATTAATTTGCAGTAATCTGATTAAGCACAATTTTATTTAGGGATATGCATAATGTATTGTAAGTGCAATATAAACTGAATTATTAAGGTATACACCGATCAGCCACAACATTAAAACCACCTGCCTAATACCGTGAAGGTCCCCCTCGTACCGCCAAACCAGCTCTGACCCATCGAGGCATGGACTCCACAAGACTTCTGAAGGTGTCCTCTGGTATCTGGCACCAAGATGTTAGCAGCAGATCCTTTAAGTCCTGTAAATTGCGAGGTGGGGCCTCCATGGATCGGACTTGTTTTTCCAGCACATCCCACAGATACTCGATCGGAAGGCAACACCTTCAACTCTTTGTCATGTTCCTCAAACCATTCCTGAACAATTTTTGCAGTGTGGCAGGGTACATTATCCTGCTGAAAGAGGCCACTGCCATCAGGGAATACCGTTGCCATGAAGGGGTGTACTTGGTCTGCAAAAATGTTTAGGTAGGTGGTACATGTCAATGTAACATTCACATGAATGCCAGAGCCCAAGGTTTCCCAGCGGAACATTGCCCAAAGCATCACATTGCCTCCCACACTGGCTTTCCTTCTCCCCATAGTCCATTCTGGTGCCATCTCTTCTCCAGTTAAACGACGCACAGGCACCCGGCTGTCCACATGATGTAAAAGAAAATTTGATTCATGAGATCAGGCCACCCTCCTCCATTGCACCAGACAGGCTAGCCTTCGCTCCCCACGTGCATCAATGAGCCTTGGGCACCCACGACCCTGTCGCCAGTTCACCGGTTGTCCTTCCTTGGACCACTTACGTACTGACCACTGCATACCAGGAACACCCCACAAGACCTGCTGTTTTGGAGATGCTCTGACCCAGTCGTCTAGCCATCACAATTTGGCCCTTATCAAAGTCGTTCAGATCCTTACGCTTGCCCATTATATCTGTTTCCAACACATCAACTTCAAGAACTGACTGTTCACTTGCTGTCTAATATATCCTGTCCCTTGACAGGTCCCATTGTTATGAGATAATCAATGTTATTCACTTCACCTGTCAGTGTTTTTAATGTTGTGGCTGATCGGTATATCATCTATATATTTAAACCGAGGGCCCCTCAAGAATATGTAATAATGCAGGTGTCAACCTCAAGCCATAAACATTTCAGCTTATGTTGTGCTTTGGTGATGCATACAGCATTACCAAACATATTTGCAATTGATAAAATTACCTCCCTCTATTATACTGCACTTCTTCTACCACTTAATGTCACATCACTACAGCTACTGCTACTACTTCAACAGATGTTACCACCAGTAGTGGAAGAAGTATTCAGATGCTTTACTTAAGTAAAAGTACCATACAGCAATGTAAAAATACATTACAAGTAAAAGTCCTGCATGAAAAGTGCTACTTAAGTAGAAGTATGTAAGTATTAGCAGCAAAGTGTACTTAAAGTATTAAAGTAAAAGTACTCATTATTATATATGGCATTGTTAGATTATTAATACTAAGCTTCAGTGTGTAAGCAGCATGTTACTGTTGTAGCTGCTAGAGGTGGAGCTAGTTATACAGTTAGCTAGTTTAGTCCAGTGGTTCCCAACCTAGGGGTCGGACCCCCCCCAAAGGGTCACCAGATAAATCTGAGGGGTCGTGAGATGATTAATGGGAGAGGAAAGAAAAAAAAACAAAGTTCTGATGCACAAATCTGTTTTCAGTTTTTGGAATTTTTCTCTAATCTAAGATTATTGGTGAAATATTGGATCATTTGAACATTTATTGAAATGAAACCACTTAGAGGGAAAAATCACTATTTGGTGGAGCTGTTAACAACTCAGACATCAGAAATGTGACCCTGACTACACACTGCTATTTGTAAGATGTCAAAAGCCAAATAGGTTGGAAACCACTGGTTTCATCTTTTACAATGTGTTGTATTTTAAAAGCTTGTTATATTATCCATTGTGTCAAATCTTCATCTGAAAAGTAACTAAAGCTGTCAAATAGATGTAGTGGAGTACAAAGTACAATATTTCCCTCTGAAATGTAGTAGAGTGGAAGTATAAAGTAGCATCAAATGGAAATACTCAAGTGAAGTACAAGTACCTCAGTGTACATTAGTACAGTGAGAAAGACTAAATCAAATCAAATAGGGGTGATTGGGACCTTGTGCGTGCGTGCGTGCGTGCGTAGGCTGCGTGTGTTTCTGTTTGTTGTCTTGGAGGAATGGTACAGCCCACGCGGATCGGTCGCTATGGAGAGCAGCTCTCACCAGAAGCACGAGCCAGCAGCCAAAGAGAGAGCAGGGACGGATCCTAGAGTGCCAAAGCGCACACAGACAGAAAGGAATCATGGAGAAAAGATCACCGCTCAGGAGGACTTTGCCATCAAACGGACTCCGACTTTTAACATCACTTCTCACCTTATACGGACTTACCTGTGAGTTATCGGTTTCTTTTGTCATTTCGCACACACTTCTTTTTTTGAGGCCATTGAAAGAAGTTGCGGCGGAGCTGCTCGCAGCGCTGTCTACCGTTAGTCATCGATACAATACGGCCAAACCCGGCCAGTCCTTGTTGTATTGAAGTGGAATATGTTCAGATCAAAGCCAGCTAGCTTTGTTTAAGCTAACGGTTCTTGCCTTTGGACAGTTATCCTAACATTACGTCGTTAGGAAAGTAGCTGCTGGCGTCGGTTCGCCGTTAGCTAAACCTCGCATGCCTTTCCCATTTGACTTCAACTCATTTAACGTCACCAACAATAGTTAATGTTAACCTCTACTCCAGAGAGAAACTGCTAGTTACACACAAGCTAACTCAATGAAATGTTCAGCCCAAATTACTCCACTCGGGACAGGAGACAACTTTAAGCGCGGCACTGATTTGTTGGTAATTATGCGCACATTTTCTAGCTAACGTTACGTCCAGTGTATCATATCATGACTTAGCTAACGTTACTCTGGGAGTGAAGGGGAAATGCCGGCTGGTTTCTCCCACTCATATGGCCAGAAACTCATTGAGAGGCAGCAGTGATTCGTGGTGTACCAAAATAGAAACGAGAAAGGGCATTCTGGGTGTCACTTTTGGTTCTTTTGTGAAAAGTTTGCCAAGTGGTTGGATACAGATGGGGGGGGGGGGATAAACGTTATGTGATACAGGAGAGGAGAGGCAGCGCAGGCTCCTGCGCTTTGGGCGTGTGGGGTGGCAGGGGAAATGAAGACATTTCGAGGGAGGCACTGCAGTCGCAGAGTCTCTGGAAGTATTGACCTGCAGTTGGGCTGCATGCCAGCCGGAGCCCCTTGCTGTCTCTACACCTACCCGAGTGGTGCAGCTCAAGAGCCTTGCTGTATCCCAGTACTGAGCTGGGGTTACATGACAGGCGTGCAAAGACAAAAGAAGAGACAAACACAGATGGACAGAAAAGTAAATACTGCCTAGGAATGCACCTTTTTTTTACCCGAAGGTCAATAAAAACTTTGATTTGCAGTAGCAGTTTCTAAAAACGGAGAATAAAACTTTTCCATATAACAACAAAAATCGTATACGAATAGGGCTGCAATTAATGGTTAATTTTATAATCTTCTTATTTTCTTGATTAATGATTTAATTGCCTTTTATCTAACCTACAGTCCAAAACCCAAAGATATTCCATTTATAATCGTAGAAGACTAAGAACTAAGGTAACTAGTAAACACTCACATTTGAGAAGTTTTTGTCATTTTTTTCACAAAAATTGACTCTAAATTAATTGATTTTCTGTTGATCAGATTACTCCACTTTCAGCACTACTTTAGTATCTAGTGTAGCTCAACCTATACTGGATTTTTGTGGCCAATATCAATATTTGACAGTCCAGTGACAATATATCATCTGATATTCATATTTTTACATATAAACATAATGAAACATTTTTGTTTTTTACAGAATTGTGACCAAGATCTGTGATATATCGGCCATGCCAATTTCTGGAACTGGCTTTAGTCTGTTGTATCTCTACTGCTGCCACCAGTGTCATCTCTGTATTGCTTAAACACACACACACACTTGCATACTTTGGCAGTCATATTGACACCATACTTTTCTGTCTGTAACCACAGAACACTGGTTCATAAATCAACACAGAGAACTGATAAACAATGCACTCTTGTAAACTAAGCTGATTAGCTTCCAAACATGTGCTGTTCAGTGCCATGTGTATGCAGGTTCTCATTCCAACCAATTACCTCAACAACCAAATTCACAGATTATTAATGCAGAGGACAAACTAACCAGCAGAATCTCCAGGTGTTGTGTTTGGAACAAAAACCTGTGCAGGTTTTTTTTACTGTCAGCAGCATATGGTTGGAGCCCATGTGGCCTGGGCGTTCTGTTGTGTGTTAAGCATACCACAAATGTACTTAGTGACTTAAGACTTAGTGACATAAACAGTTTTGATGTCAGTTTTCTTGACTGTGTCATTTTCTGATGCCCTGTAGTGTAGAGAGGGGTTGTGAGGAGGGGATTCATTTAAGGCGTGGCTATGGGCTGTGAGGTCTGTAATTGAAGACCATAGTTTTGTGGTTTCTTCTCTTGGGGCTGCATGATTCACAATCTAAATAAATAATGTAGTAATGGAGCCACCGAAATTACAGACTCAAAACAGAAATAGATTTGAAAAAGCAGTGCACTGACAGAGCAAAATTTGGTCCATATAGAGGTTAATGTGCTTCAGTGGTTATTAATTACCAACAAGATGTAGCAAAAAAAAAAAAAAAAGTACATTTGTCGTTGAAAATCCAAACAGTTACAGATTTGTCACTGTATGACAAAGGGCAGATCACGTCAGGCTACTTTTTGGGACCTTTTGTGTGGAGGAGGCGATAATTTAATGTTATTGTCAATTTGAACATAAAATTTGTGTTATATACATGTATGTAGAGAGATAGCCATGTGCCACCTTGCTTTCTTTTCTGGGACATTTTATCAAGCTAAGAAACTTGCTGTGACAATGAATTTCACTTGACTCACTTGATAGTTTTTAGCATTTTTCCAGTTAGCCTTCTCCATGTGATGGTTGATTATTGTTAAACATAACTTAGTAATTGTCATTATTGTCATCCAATGATAAAATACATCACCATATGCCAAACTTTGGGTGATGGCTGGGGTCTATTATCCACACTGGTTATTTGTCGTTGGGATTTTATGCAAGAATGGACTTAAAAGTAAGTTTTAGCATTTGGGTGCACATCTGTGGGTCGCAGCTGTTGCATTCATCTGATCCTCTCATTTGATCTCAAATCTCACTTGTGAGGCATCAGACTGAAAACTCCTCCACATTAAATGCATGCAGTGTTTTCTTTTTGAAGGAAAGCCATCAGCAGATGAGTGTGCTGCTTTATTGTGGGGCATGGTGGCAGCGTGTGGGGTTCAGGGAGCAGGCTGTGGTCACCAGCTTCTGTTGACTCCTCTCTTTGCTTCCTCTTCCCCGACAGATGTGACTGTCAGAGGCTCTGTAAGGCAAGCTGCTCCCCGGTGGTCCATTAGTGAATTCAGAGCTGTAACTTCCAGTTTTAGCTTAATCTCTGGACATGGCTGTAACTACAATAAATAAGAGGACAATAATGGCTGTGACGCAGCAGTCAATTGTAGATCACTTTCAGTTCACTGCTTTCAATAGGAATGAGCATCAATGACTGGTCCATTTAGGACCGCCTGCAGTAATCGGTTTCATGATTTAATTCACTTATCTAGTTGTTTTTAGGCTAATAAACAGAGATTTCTGAATGTGTTTATTGCTGTTCATAATATGTGACCGATTAAAAACTATTAAATTAGAAAGTGAAAATGCATAATGCTGGGGGTTCTTTTGTGAGTGGTCAAATTGAGCTTCAAGCTGTGTCTCAAATCAATATAATGACACAGTGCGGTAGAGTGAACTATGCGAGTTATGCCCTCTCAGTGAAGCTCCTGTCTTAATAGAAAAAAGTGCTTGGTGACTCCATGTGTATCATAGAAAACGTGGCCGTCTAAATTGCATTCTTATGAGTCCCACTGCAGTAATGGGCAGAGATGGAAGTTTTGTCCGTATTCTCACCATCAACTTAAAACTTCACCTAATCTAACCCCAGTCAACTGTAATCTTAACTAGAGCTGCAACGATTAGTTGATTGGTCGATTGACAGAAAATTAATCTGCAACTATTTTGATACTTGCACAATCATTTTGGTCAAATATTTGCTGGTTGCAGCTTCTTAAATGTGAGGATTCAAAACTTTTATGTGTCATACATGATAATAAACTGAATATCTTTGGATTTTGAACTGTTGATCAGACAAAACAAGACATTTGAAGACATCTCCATGAGCTCTACAACATTATAATGGGCATTTTTCACTATTTTGTGACATTTTATAGACAAAACGATTAATCGAGAAAATATTCGGCAGATTGATCGATAATGAAAATAATCGTTAGTTGCAGCCCTACTCTAAATTCAAATAGAGTAATTTTCAATTTTAAACCTAAACTTAACCATCTCAAGGCTGTACCCGAGGCTTGCAAAATTCTCTATTTTTCTTATTGCCAAGAAATCTCATGACAAGACTAAAACCAACAATGGATTGATCCTACTAATAAGAATTGTCTGTGTAGCCAAAGGCTGATAGAGCTTATTCTTAGTTGCCATAGACCTCCATTGTTGTCCAGAAACTATTAAAAACACATCAATGAGCCCCACTGTTGTACTGTACACCGCTGTTTTAGGAAATTATTTAGCTTTAAAAACAAAAAAAGAACTTTATATTTGTGATGCTGAGGGCCACAGACAGAGTTGGAAAGTATTGAGAGACAGACTAATACATGTTGGTTTTGGTCTTTGCATGGGATTTAATGACAATGACACAAATATAGAATCACGCCAGCCTTTGCCTTTAACCCAACCCATTCACAGTGCTTCAGGTAGGATCAATTATTTTGTGTTTATTTCCTCCCTAGGCCAACATTAGGAGTTAGCAGTCATTAGGACCACAGTGCATGGGTAATTAACCATTCAAAATTGGGAGGAAAAGGCAAAAAATACATAGAAAATGCTAATATTAGCTATTTTTTCACTGTGCCTTAGCTTGTATGTCTTGTCTACTAAGTAAATCTAGCATAGACAGGAACTGACTGTTTCAATCACTGAGTCATAGGAAACTGCGCTGTATAAATGGCTTCCAGATATTTCCATGGTTAATTACCTACTGTGAATGAACAGAAAGAAACCTTTTAAACCCTTTTTTGCCTGCTGTTTTCAGGAGTCAAGGTTTTTCCCTGAAAGAGCAGATCACAGTATGTGCCCGGGGTTAGGGTCACTTGGATACACTGTGGCTTCACAGTCTATATTAAAGAGGTATACATGCAGGATGTGCACAGTCAGCAGTTGAATCCCCCAGGAGAGGTGCACCAGGGTTATGGGAAACAGGTGTGGCTGCTTTTCACCCTCCGAGCCTTATTTGTTTCACTCATTCAGCTGTCAGGTGGTTATAATGTTTGAGATGAGCACACAGTCAGCTGTATGCATTGACACACCCCTACCACCCAAGTGGGAGATTATTTACACCCACCAGTCAAATACTGGGCCATGCTGACTGTAGTCTGTATGCTATCAGTACTGTTGTCTCATTTACTAATGACATGCAGTATGCTGTCACTGATGGAACGAATCTCTCATTGCTTTTGTCACACCTGCAACTTGGTTACTTCATCCGCCTCCTGTGTCCAGCCTGGATGTAAAACCATCTGCATTTGGTAGCATGTTGTCAGTGTTACACAAACCCACATCCTAGTTCTAAACACTGTGTTTATCTAGTCTCCAAATCTGTAATATGTGTTGAGAACAAAAAGAGACTTTTGGCTCAAGATATTTCGGCAATTTCAGCAAAGTCAGTCAACCACATTTCTGGCTTTTGTTAATAATGGTTTTAATCTCTTCCTGCAAAGTTGATCTAGTTTTCACTATTTGAAGGGAAGCCTCTGTTAAGGCTTGTCAACAAATAACTATACATGCGAATGAATGAAGCAGTGGAAACACAGAAAGCATAGCACTTTCCACTCTAAGATCACAGGTCCAAAACCATAAGTGAGCAGGAAATGTTCACTGCATGCATTATTTACTATAATGGACTTGCTCATGAGTGACAGTCCAAAGCAGTCGAATTGGCCAGCCAATCTCTTGTTAGTGAGGGTACAGTTCATTCCTGTATTTCTGTTAGGAACACTTACATCACTAAATGCAGACTGTTTGTCTGTGACAAAGTTAATCAGGTTCTTTTTGTTTTTTGTCTTTTTTTTGTATTAGGACTTAAGGACTGGTCCCTCATGCAATTTGTACCCAGGAAAAAAAGCTTGTCCCCTAACTTGGAGTTTCCTGATTTGGCTTGATAAGCAGCTCTGGTCCTTGATGTAATTATATTGCTGTAATGTCTTGAATAGGACTTTGCACAACTATATCTCTGCAGGTATTCAGCCAAATTATCCTATATTCCCCTGCCATCCTTGCTACACCTGTCGTGTCCACATTACCCCCCCATGCTTAAGTTTCCATTCTTCTGTTTTAGTTTTGTTATGCTCTCTATTTTCAAAAAAAGAGCTGAATACACTACCCATTTTTTTAATTAAAGCTGTAAATAAGACTAAATAGACTACAGGTTTAGTTACTATTTAGTGTTGATGAAAGAAGATAAAACATACAGTATACTATCTTTTTTTAACAACTTAGCTGCTCTGTCACACAGTGGACGAGTCATAGATTACCACTCACTGCTGACAAACATGATAGGTCAATGTGGTTGCTATTTTTGCCTCTACTTGGATTGTGAAAAGGATCATAACAAAAGAAGTGGCCAGTTCTATTTAGGGCTGAAAAACAATGTCGGAATATCAGATATTGCACGGATTGCATTGCATCTTATAGCCCAGAGCTGTTACACCGACAGTAAATGGGGTATGACTGCCTTTTATGTTCTCCAAATATTGGTCTTTTAAATCCAAGTGAGCTGCATATTATGGGAACACTATGTCAAATCAGACATGTAACCTAAGTCTCAGAAAAATACACTTGGCGTTTTTTTTACTAGCTTTTTTTTAGTGTTTTAGCAAATTGAATCTCTGTGGACATTGTAGATTTAGAAAGGGGTGGACCCCTCTCATTTCTGCCCAGTATATATCACTAATACAGACCTGACTTCCTTCTGACATTTTGTCAATATTCCTCCTTTGAATAAAGTTAGATGTAGGGTTTAAATGTCACCATAGCCAGAGTGGGCTAAAGGTTTCGCCTGGTATTTTGTCAAATACATGTATCTGTGGCCTTTTGTGAGGTCACTATAGATGTCAGCTATGATATTTTTTTTAAAACTGTGTCCCAAGTGACCTATGCACTAAATCTCCTTGCTCCCACTGTTCAAAGTGGGTGGTAAGTGCAAATGAAGAGTGCCACTTTAATCTGTTGCAGAAACAGGGTGAGATTAGGTGCCGGGAAAAGTGGGTGTGCCGGGAAAATGAACTTCTCTCTGACTAGGATAATGCTGGTGGAATGCCACACTAACCAAACTTGTTTTTATTGACCACTGGATACACACAGTACAGAGGTTTTTGTTGGGCTGCTTTACTTCCTTCCCTGTTGTGAAGTGGTGATTGCTGACATGTGCAGTGATGTTGATTGCTTGAGAAAGCCCAAAGCACATTCTTCAATCGATCCAGCATCCATATTCTATAGATTATGGATGGAGCTGCATCAAAACTCAAGAATGTTTGGCAAATTGAAAAACAAAAATATTAGTAAAACAGCAAAGCCTAACTAAGACTAAATCAACTAGTATCTGTAACCTATAGCAAAACATATAACTCCCTACTCTAACTCTATATTGCTGCTTGTGTTTTTTACAGGTGGTGTGGTACAGGTATAGGTAGTATTAAATAAACACAAGCAAGTGAATTTGAATTTGCACAAATATTGTCACTTAAACCTGCAATGCACCTACTTTTGTCACTAAGTACTATCAGTGTTTCCCCTATATTCATGCGCCACTGCAGAATTATGAGCGCCCCTGCTAAAATTTCACACAGTCATTAATATCAATGAGCTACTAATGATTTTCATTTTGCACACTATGCAAGCATGATAACACCCTACATTATCGTGGAATTGTTTTGAGTCATCGACTCGTGCATGAAATCCCAGAATCTTCCCTCTCCTCATTCTTCAAAGGACATGTTAGAAAATAATTGCTGAAAACATGTGAAAAGACTGTGAACTATGTAGTACTGAATTGTGGAGTTAGACCATTAAAATGTTTTTCACCATTTCTGTGTCGAGAATTTTTTGGGTGGGCCTGAAGTGGTGGATCCATGATGTAGAGGGGTGACTAGCATGACCCCTCTCCAAACACTACATAATAACTAGAGCACCTTGGCATCAGTTGGGTGTGGAGTCTGTTGTTTGCTAATAGCAGCATGCAATACTTTCATTGCAAGCTTAGCATTAGCATCCTGATGTATGCTGCAGTCACAACAGTAGGTATAAACTCTCTGGGCCGATAGAAAGGTCTACATTTAACTATGAGATATTCTAGGTTAGCAGAGCAGTGCCTCTTGATAGCATTGTCCCTGCACCAAGCTTTGTTAATATAAATGCACAGTCCCCCACGCCCCATCTCTGAACTCAAAACCCCATCACCTCAGAATACTGCTTGTTTTTCACGATTTTGAAACCTAATTTTGGAAAATATGGCAGTGCATAATGTGTGTGCGTAGCAAGTGTGTAGTTGAGCGAGCAGCAGAAAAGTGACGGTGAATGTGAGGGGAGCAGAGGAAAAGGTTAGCAGTAAGTTGTCAGTCTGGCAGTAAATGTACAGTTCAGTCTGCAGTGTGTCAGTTAATAAATGCTGCAGCTTCTCAAGACAAAGAAAAGTCTCGTCTGTTGCTTCCCCAACTGCTGGAAAAGTGATTGGGGTTAGCCTGGAAGTTAGCAACAATGGGTTAGCCTAACCTGATCAGGCTCACTTAAGTTGGACTGACCTTTAAGGTGGACCAGCTATTCTCATTTTATTCTCAATCTCAGCCACTCCTAAACAGAGAAGTGCTGAACTGCTGAGTCTCTCCTGAGTTTTGCTCAGCAACCCCCCCCCTCCACTCTCACCGCCACCGCCCCAAAGCAGTCAGCCTAGGGTAAACACTGACTAGACATAGCAAATAAAGTTGCACAACTTAACATACAACATATATAATATGAGAACATGCTGGGCAGATCTAGCACTTCAAACAAAGCCTAACCATTTTTTTCTTGTATCAATAAAAAGGGCGATAAATAAAGTTAATAACCTCAATATAGTTTTTAACTGACGATTGTTTGCTTGTAGTCTGTTGTACTTGGCCTGTTGGGTAAAATAGTGTGCTCACATAAAATTTGTGGTAGTTCCAGATAATAAATGTACAGTATGTGTAGCCTACATGTGACAGTCACTGACATACTGTAAATCCTTGAGAAATACATGTTGTTGGTAGATAAAGGCGTCATGCAAGAAATCTAAAATTGGACAATCATGGGAATCATTCTAAAGAAAAACAGTCTCGTTCCCTCTGGGGTCTCTGTGGCATGTGGGAAACTATGTTTCCATTATGTTAGATCAGCCTAATGAAAGTACAGTAGCCCATTTAGACTCAGTCAAGGGCAGTGGAGTCTGTGATTAGTAGAGAGCCCTTCCTCTCTTGTCTGCAAAGTCCCACCCACCCCCACCACCACCACCCAACAAGAGCCAGATCTATTTCTGTCCTAATGAATGAAAATTATGCTTAGGTTTAAGATTTTTTATCAGAAAATTACAGTATTTTTCAAACTAAGTTGTTTGAATTTGGTGAATCAGTCTGTGCTTAAAACAATGAATCATTCTTGAATCGCATCAGTCTCATAAGTGTGTTTTATATTGCACATTTCTGGGTATACACTTGATCATTATTAAGGAGACTAGTATGAGGAAAAGCATTTATCTGCTCTCTCCCAAAATGTTTGGGAGCACAGTTGTGAGGGACATGTTGGTGGGTGGTGTCTTTTCAGGAAGGATGGAACTGCAGTGAAGCAAAGTCGAGCAAATAGTTAATCTTTTATTATGAGGCTGTTGTAGAGAGTTAGACTTTCATGTCAGCACTAGATGGCCTGACAGTGCTGCCTTTGTTTGGCTGGACAGTAGATTTTAGGAGATGCTGTGAATAATTTACTGAAATCAATTAAATAAAGCTAACTGGTTTATATGGGAAATGTCTTAACAATTTGTGGCTGTCACCTTTTTTTAGACAAGAAAAGGGGTTTCTGAGAAGACTTGGCCACCTAAAAAAGTAGAAGAGTGGTTTGCAACACTTCTAATGCAGTGCAATTTTCAACAACACTGTAGTGTGATGTCAGTTAAAGTGCACTCTCTATTAGCAATAACATGTCAGGGATGTCATGCACTTAAGTGCTAATTGAGAAAGACAGAGTTATCTTACTATCAAGGCAGACTGAAAAATGCCTTTCCTTGCCTCCTGTAACAGCCTGTGCTTTTTGCAATTGGTCTCTTCTATTCCATAATTGCACGTTTTCTTGCACATAGCCTAATCTACCTGCGTGGAAAAAATAACATTTCTGCCATCTCTCAGTCCATAGCATTGTGTGCACATAACTAAAAATACCACAAACCCACACATCAAACAATAACAAGTCCCACACAATAAGGCGGGACGCTGTAGGAATGTTTG
Source organism: Scomberomorus guttatus (assembly GCA_038419695.1). Taxonomy (NCBI): domain Eukaryota; kingdom Metazoa; phylum Chordata; class Actinopteri; order Scombriformes; family Scombridae; genus Scomberomorus; species Scomberomorus guttatus. The sequence goes on along the minus strand of CM076451.1, from coordinate 9,798,714 downwards.
TGTTTCTTTGGTACACAGTGGCAGACATTGTCCTTCACAAGACCTACAACTGTAGCTGCAGTTGACTCTGATGAAAGGTTGCCACCTATCCTGACGCTTTGTATGTCAACACTATCGATCTTTTTCTTTTAAGCACCGATCTTTAATCAAATGTGACTTGGACGAGAAGGGCACAGCAGTCCACACTGCTATGGGGGAGCAAAGAGAAAAGGTTTTTGAAGAGGACAGTGACATGTGAATGAGGCCCGCCCGCCTCTTTTTTTTAAAGGCCTGTCAGCCTGTGTTTGTCTCCACCATGAATTAGCCCACTGAAAAAAACTTTACACCCTCACAGGATACAATGCTAGGAAGGAAGGGGGTAGATTAGAGCTGGTGTAGGGACTAATGTGTTTGTCACACTGCACAAATATTCCTTACGATAAAGACATGCTATAAAACATAAACCACTTAGCCTATCCTGTCTCTAACTGATCAAGTCAGAGTTATAGGCCTCACAAAGATAAAGCAAAGGCTGTGTTAGGCATATAGGCATTGTGTGATTTGTTTTTTTCCTCTTTAGATGGTAACAATACCAAACAAATGGCTTTACACTGCCTATTGACTTCATTGAGTTTGCAGTGTTTAAAGGCACAGATGACTCAGAAAAAGTAAGAGAGAGAGAGGAAGGTCAATCTCCATTTCTTTAACTTACTTACTCTTTAACTTCTATTTGTTTTTTCTTTTGCTTGTCTTTTTGGAGGACTTGGACCAGGTCAGGACTTGTTGATGTTGTTGTTGTGGTGCTCTTAAAGTCCATTGAATAATTGATTATTTTACGACTAAATCACTTAGTCATTTATTGGATTCAGTTTGGGTGCTGTTCTGTGTGAGGTTGGCAGAGTTTTTCAGATGATAAAAATGTTTTGTTATCCAGCACAGAAAGCGTGTTAATGAACATTTGGAAATGTGACCTTGACAATCAAATGGAAGTTTAATAGTCAGCTAATGTTGCCATTGGCCTACACTAGACTAAGGGACTTTAGTGCCTGGAAGGAGCGTGAATTACTGAACTCATTAAACAGTGATGAAACACTGCCCTTCAGCCTGGACCTACCTCCTACAAACATTTGAAAATTATTGAAGCGAGAAAGAGTGTGAGGACTAGGCTAGCACTTTGGAGAGTGACAGAAACAGCCAGGCCCACCCTCCATGGGAGGTAAACTTTTTGCCCACTACCTGGAAATCTTCAGCATGATGTCACCAAACAGGGCAGAGTCAGTGGTTAAATGTTAACCAGGAGAGAATGTTTAAAGCCAATTTGAATCCCCCAAAACGGCATTTTTTTTTAATTTCACAGAATAATTCTAGTTCAGTACAACTTGGATCTCATGTTTGTAGGTCTGGTATCCTTTCTATCAGTGATAACATTGCATTCACCAGAGTAAGTGGTTCGATGGGGCAAGAAACTTGGAACAATCAGACAATGATTCAGGATTTAAACAAACCACCTGGTTAGCCAAACGTATATGGGGGATAAAATGAAGGTTGATGGTAAAATAGTGACCCAAACCTTCTGTTGTAAACATCCATCCCAGTTTATAGACCAAATTCCTGGTTTAACTTTGACCTACTGCACTTATGTAGTTATGCATAGTATACCCAGTATTCCTGTGCAATGAGGGGTAATAATCCACATTACTAGTGTGCTAACTTGGCTTAGATAATCTTGCTAAACTGCTTGTTGACTACCTGTCTGATCATATGTTGTGCCCGGTTGGACTTTGTTGCAGTTTTGTTGCTGTGTTCCCAAATCTCAACCGTTGCTTTAGTAAGTGCAATGTTATTATAACCAATAGAGACAATGGCCAAAGGTATAAAAAGCAGAAACTTTAAAGTCTAAACTAACTGTATAGTACATGCATGTGTTTCTAACAGTGGTTTTGAGTCAGTGGTCAGAACCATCTGTCAGACTGTCATTGCCTGTCATGTACTGATATGAGTTTGTAAAAACGATAGTTCACACAGTTTTCCTCTCTCCACCTCATCACTGAATTTCCTCTCAATAGCTGCCCTATTTCTTGCTTTGTGTCCTCATTCATTTCTGAATGCTGAGCACTCAGCGTTTCCTCTCGCTGTAGTCCTAAACCACACTCCCTCCTGCACAGATCTCATGTCTGCATTCTTCTCTTGTGAGGTCTTTAGATCAGTCCCTCATGAGTGCTGTTTGACATGATAATCTATGCATGGAGTTTGTCTACATGAACATGACATATTGTCTATTTTGTTGCTGCTTGTGAATGTTTCTGGCCCTGAATCTTGTCTCACGCAGTTCTGACATGGATTGCAGGCTTCACTGAGAGGATCTCCAGCCAGGAGACAGCCTCCTCTGGGGAGGTCAGGGCTGAAGCTAGGTCAGGTCTGAGTAGGTGGAGATTTTGGCTCATCAAGTGGCCGACGTGGAGTGTTTGAGCCAGTTGCCAGGCAAAGAGGAAGGTTTTGATTTAGCATTGCGTCTTTAGAGCAGCTTGTCGCAATTAGTGATGTCAGGAGGGAGAGAAACAAATATGAAGCATTTCTTCAAAGGGCAGGCATATCCTTCCCATGAGTTCATTCTTTCCTTGGGTTTCTCAAGGAAAAGGGGGCAAAAGTGCAGGCTACTCCTCCTCGGTCGAGTTAACTTTTGCAGGCAAGGGCAGTTCCTGTTCTTTAAAGGCAGGGTGTCACATTTTGAGTTGGCTAAATGGGTTGTAAAACAGTGACACAGCATAAACAAAATATAGTTTTTCATGTGAATCCTGTTAAAATTCGGAACATTGTTTGTTTGCTGGATAAGATGGATAACCAGTAATGAAACTAGTGACAGTCCTGAGCCTGTGTCTCAGCTCTGCAGCTGTACGCCTATTTCCTTGATGAAACAGCATGACAGCTTTGTCTAATGCACTGCTTACATTTCATTTGCCTGCAGTATTTTAGATAATATTTCACGGTGCTCTAGTTTGCGAGCGCTGGCCATGTTCTTCATGGTCTCTGCTAGCAGTGCCAAGTTTCCCCACTTTCCTCCTGGCTGTAGGTATCCCATGCAGAGGCCATCTGTCTCTCCTCCCCTAACGGTAAGGGTGGAGCCCACTTTAAGCACTCCCCCTTTCTCTCCCTGCTTTCCTACTTAGTCCCAAATGCTCACTGTAAAACAAACAGAACATAGCACGGATGGAGTCCAGTTTCTTCGTATGCTTTGACAGGCCTGAAAGCTGACACAGTGAGATAGACAAACTACGTACGGTAGCAGTTGGAGTGTCGTGTCAGGTAGCTGCAGTATGTGGAGCATGTTCGGAAGAAGCCTGGTCTGAGACACGTGTCTGCAATCTGCATGCATCAACACAATGTCACGCATGCCAAGCATGTTGGTTTACTACACAGGCAACCGGTGCCGCATGAGGATTTGTATCAGCCATCTACTGCAGATATTTAATCTTGCATCTGTATTCTTGTACCAATTATACACATACTGTCTATTTTTCTAAATATTTATCTCACAGTCAAGCTTTTGTCACTGCAGTATAATTTTGTTATATTTTGTCAAGCAAAACAACCGAGGTGCACTAGTAAGGTGACAACAAACAGCTGTCATGTCGGCTCAGATTGCTGTGAAGTGGAGAATGCAGAACGCACACAGCTCTGACCCTGATTCTCCCCCACACCAGTGCACCCAGAGGACTCTGGCAGACGCAATGCAAACACAGGGCAACACATGCACTGCAAAGTGCATTATAGCAGCGTGAGGGTTTTTTTTAGACCAGCTCATGAATCAACGGTGGGGAAAAAAGATGTAAACGGATCCCTAAATTATTGTGGAGAGATGTGACTTTTCCAAGCAAATGACATACAAGGTAGCACGAATTAAATGCTTTAGGTTAATAGGTTAAAAGCCTAAATACAGTGCAGAACTGTGCTAGATTAGTTTAAACAGTAAGTCAAGGAACACAAGGAAAATATTTTGAAAATGTGGGTCAGGCTTAGCAGAGGAAAAAACAAATAGGAAAGCCCAAGCAGGGTTTCCACCAATGTATTGCAAGCTCAGTGGGCTGCCGGGCCTCAGTTGACTCCCAGCCGGGCCTAAGCATTAGAGAATTTCTTTTTGAAATGCATTTTTTAAAACTAAAATGTGTTAGCCAAGTTCCTGTGTCTTGCTTGCCACCCAGCTGAAGTGAAGGGGGTTAGCCCCAAAGTTAGTGACAACTTCGGGCCAGGCTCGTGCTCTGCGCACACCACCCCCGCACCCCACCCCCACCACCCCTCCTCCCCTTGGGCCTAACAACTTTTCTGGCGGAAACCCTGCCCGAGTATTATAGCACAGCAGGAAACTTCACAACACAATGCAACATACATTTAGGATACAACAGTCATTCAAACAAAATGCCTGACTCTTAGACACATGATCACACACTTATTCCTTATTTTGGAAGAGAGAAACCGTGTGTGTGTGTGTGTGTGTGTGTGTGTGTGTGTGTGTGTGTGTGTAATCACTGAAATTACAGGGGACGTAATGGAGCACAGGGAGCCTCAGCCTCCTTGGCTATATTCCTCACAAACCAAGATAGCATTGCTGTGGCTTACCGCTCGCATTCATGCCAAAGACTCAAAATATCAGCCAGCAGACCACTTTTATAAGCTTTACTCCATACACATCCGAGACTACGTACAAAGTGGAAATTTATGGCTCCCAAATATAGCTTACTCTGACTGCTACCATGTCAAGAAAGCTGAGATGTATGGTTTGAATATTTTGAATGAAATCATCCTTTTTACACTTTACCTATAAAATAAGCGCTTTCACAAGGTTTAATGTGAATTTACTCTACAATTCAGTCTTGACCAGTGTTGTAAATCCTTGTATAGCCTATTTAAAGTGTTGAAGCATTTCTATCAATGACTCATTTGTGTTATTCTGCTCACAAAAAACCTGAGTCTATGATGGATTTTTTTTATTCCATTCAGGGTTGCAGCCATAACCTGTAATTTAGGATTTATTTCAGGTTAGTTCCCACTGAGCTGCTTGTTTTTTTTTTTTTGCTATCAACTATAACATATAGTCCTCACATTATTAACATGAAATCACATCACCTTCAATGTTGATATCTTTCTCTTTATTTCTCTGTGGTTTTTTCTCTGGCAATTGTTGTCACATGTTCATCTTGTCTTGGATTTCAGGATATCAATAATTTACAGCATTCAAAAGGGCCTTGAATGTTCTAAACAAAGTTTACATGTTGCATTACTTTAAAATAACTCTATCATCCTCAAAAGAAAAACCTGCGGTGGGCTTAAGTAAAATTAAGGGCCTCATAAAAAAAGGGAATAAAACCATCAAATTGCACGTTTGTTTCATCTCGGTCCAGAGCTGTTTTTTTCTTTCCTGCTTAAAAGGTGCTCTGATAATTAGCAAAAGGGACAGTCTGAGTGTCCTGCGGTGAATGTGTGTTGCTTATTAAGAGGGAAAGCAGAGCGGCACAGATGAGGTCTGTTCTTTTTTCAACTCCAGGAATAACATGTCTGAAATAAATAATGGATGTTAGTGTGACTATGGGAGGATTAGTAATATTGATGATGAGTGAGGGGAATGAATTCATGACTGCAGCTTGTAGAAAGATAATCAAGACTTTAATTAGAGTATAAGTTGGACGACTGCTTTGATATAGGGATCAAAATTGGACTATTTGGAGTGCATTAGTAACAACAGATCAAATGTAATCCCAGTAAGATGCGCATCTGTGCAGGTAGACGCACCACATCACATCAGGATACACCACTCTCCTATGTCCCAGTGTCAACACGACATTCCTTGACTACACGACACTTTTTTTTTTTTTTTTTTTTTTTTTTTTTACACCCTCACTCACTTCATCTTGTCTGTCTGCTTCAGTGGCGTTATAGTCGTCACAGGAGGAAGTTATCGTGGTAGAGCAGTATCCAGACCTCTATGAGACACACTCCCAGCAATTTAAAAAATGACACGTCCTGGTGAGGAGGAGAGCTCCTACAGTAGGACATACTGGCTCAAATTGTTGAGGAGTATTACAAAAAGGACAAATGTTTGTTGTCTTGTTTATATACATTGGAGAAACCAAGGAAACAAGGTCCTTAAATCACTGACAGCATGTCATGCAGAGGAGCAACGCTGTTCTCTGCTCTGTCTCCTGATCTTCAAAAGACAAAGAAAAAAGCACTTTTGCAGCACTGTAATACGGTATAGGTCAACTGTAAAGGCATTTACCTTACAATCATTACATTATAATCTATTTCATGATTTTCTCATATAGAAAACCACATTTTCATTGACATCATAATCTTTGTTTTTCTTGCAAAAACATACAGTACAACTTTAGGAGAAAATAGTCCCATACCTGCATGTTATTCCTATCATCTAGATTTTAATTCACCGACAATTTTCTTCCACCGCTAGACACCAGAGAACAAAAACTGTAATCTTTGAATCAAGTTTAATTATAGCTGCAACAATGATGTGTTCCCATTGTTTATTTGAATCTAATCTCTATCCTTTTCTCTCGGCAGGTGTAAGCAGTAACCAGGTGATTGTGCCTGAGAAAGTGAATGCGGTGCTGGGGAAGAACATCACACTGGGCTGCAGAATAGAGGTGGGCTCCAACCTCAGTCTCACACAGAGCTCCTGGGAACGTCGTCTTCCTTCAGGCACCATTACCTTGGCAGTGTTCAACCCCGAATTAGGAATCTCCATCTCTCAAGAGTATGCCAAGCGCATCTCCTTTGTTTCGCCCTCCATACGAGATGCCACCATTATCCTTGAAGGAGTTGGCTTTGCAGATGTCGGGTCCTATACCTGCAAAGTGGCAACGTTTCCTCTGGGAAATACACAAGCATCAGCCTTCGTTAATGTATTAGGTAAAGTAGACCCATGTCACTTCCATCTTCATTATGTTGAGTGCTTCCTTGTGCTGTCTTTAATCTTACTTTTTCAAAGCAGGACATTGTTGGTTGTGATTGAGCAAAGCTTGGGTGACCACTAAGTGTTTGCCCAGCAGGAATAGTGCTCCCTGAATCCACCTAGCTCTAAAATAAGTACCTGGACAGATGCCATGTACATTTAAATCTCTGTAGGAATCTGCTGCGGTGTGGTCCCACTCATCTCACTCACACCACCATTACTCACTCTGAAAAAGTGCTTTGTCACTTATTTCTTTCATTATAACTTCTTCTTAGAAATGTTTCATCATTCCTCAGTAAGGCCCATTACATATTCATGCAGGTTGCAGACTGCAGCACGCACTCTCACAAACACATAAACAGAATGCTTAAAGTACGAATAGTCCCAACGTATTGCAATTAAGTTGCATGCAACAACAAGTTAATTGTAGGGTGTGATACACAGTAACTCATGAAATTTGGTTGCATTCAACCAAGCTGCATGGAAAAGTTTCATATGTAGCGCTGTTCTTAATGGTACAACATGTAGCTATTTCCCTTTAGGTGGTGAAGGTTGTTGTCAGTTCTGCCCTCTTCATCCTCAGCCCCAGCAATTGTCGCTAAACTGGAAAAGTTGTCACCTGAGGCTGAGTAATCAGCATTTGAAAAGATCTCAGGAGGAGTAATGAAGAAGCAGATGGTGCACTCTGCAATCTGCAGTGTAAAAAATATGTAATAAAAAAATACTATACTTTGGGGTGTTTAGCGTTGCCTTTCTGCGATAACCCCAACAAAAGCAAAGAAAATTTGGCCACAGTGTATAATACATACAAAAAAAGACTATTTATTGTCACTTATATGAGTGTAAAAATGTTAAATCTTTAATAGGGATAATCATCTATTTTTGTTTTCCCAGGGTATTGCATACATGATATTATACAGTCTGTGCAGTCGTGTTCACATCCATATTCTACACTGTATGGACACAATAGTCCCTCCTCTCTGACAGTCATGAGTGTTGAACTTTCTCTCTGCTCAGAACATGTTTCAAGCCCTAAATGGGCGGTTGGATTGCACTCAGGCAGCGATGAGAGAAGGAGATTGCGCTATAGGCAGTAGTTTCTCGTGTCCCTCCAGAGACTGAAGGAGACTCTGATGACTAATGAGTGGTACATTAAGTGCTGCTGTGACAGCCACAGTGTCTGGGACCTCACAGAGTTCAATTACACCTTGCTCTCCTCTCTGAGCAGCATCTCAGGTGTGGTTTTTTTCACAGTAACACATACATACACACCCATACACAAACACATGCTTAGGCCTCCTTTACAATTCAGATGTAATTAGGGTGTGATTATAGTAGAAATGTATGTTCTTGGCAATTTGATACATGACATGTGGGAATTAGGTTATCCCATAGGGTATTTTCTTACAATTACAAGACCTCAGCTCAGCAGATTCAAGTTCCCAAGGCTGCAATGAGAAATTGCTTTCTCATCTCTGCCTTGCTTTGGGTTGACTCGTACTTTTTTCACAAGACTGTTTTGAGAGAGAACGAGGTGCAACAGCGGCATCCTGGAAACATTCTGGAGAATATATTTATGTAAAACCAGATATGATATTGTTCTAATATACTGAATATCAGCTATTCGGTGTGTATTTGTTTCAGTTTCAACAGTTTTTTCCAACACATAATTCACAGTTTTGATCCATGTTTATACTTTGAGGTTTATGAGAGAACACTTGACTTCATTTTCATTCCTTTCAGATGAACTGAACTAAAGCAATGAAAAAAGGCTCAAATCTGTGAATAATAGAGCAAAGTCATGACACACATCATAATGACTGACAGGTGCAGTAGACATCACACTTTATAGAAACTTTGTCAATAACGGCATTACAGTTAAATCAGTATCATAAGTGTCTTGTGATACTGATTTAACTGTTTGACAGGATTGACGAGTGACAAATTAAAGGAAAAACCTGAATAAATGAGTGGAGAAACATAACAAATGCAGATGCTTCCACACAGGTGCACTGCATGGTATAATTAAGCAATTAACATCCAATTGTGCTCTGTGGCATGTATAAAAATGCTGAGCAGGCCCAGTTAATTCTGATTTTGTATCAAGGTGGCAAGAGGAAAAGATCTAAGTGACTTTGAAACAGGGTTCATTGTTGGGGCACGGATAGCAGGAGCTTCAGTCACAAAGACTGCTGAACTGGCTAGTGTTTAGGAATAGGAAGAGGGACTAAAGTGACATCTGCATTTAGATCTGTGGGAAAGACATCAGTAAACAGGGTCAGAAATTGTTGTTGACGGGGCACATTTGATGACTGTGATTCTTGTGCATTTGTGCAATGTGTAAGGAAAAACAGAAGAGCAGCTCTTCCTCAGGTGACTGAGAATGTCAATGCAGGATGTGATCAGACTGTGTCAGCAAGAACAGTTCATCAACAATTACATAGAGAGGGATATTATAGTAGGGTGGCAGTGCATAAACCCTTCATTACAAAGATGAATGCACATTTGAGAGTACAGTGGTGCAAAAGACAGGCACTGGTCTACAGAGATGTGGAAAAAAGTGATATCCTTCACCATATTCTCGACAAGTGGGCGAGTGCATGTGTGGCGTACACCGAGAGAACGGTGCAGGTCTGAATGCTTGACCCCTACAGTGAGGGGATCTGGTGGCTCTGTTATGCTGTGGGGGGCATTCTGCTGGTATGGTTTGGGTCCACTTGTTCCCTTAGAGGAAAGGATCACTGCAAATTAATACAAAGTTGTACTGAGTGATCACCTTTATCCTACGAAGAAACATTTCTATCCTGATGGGAGCGGTCTCTTCCAGGATTCCCCCATCCATAGGGTGTCATGGAAATTGCCTGCAAATACTTAGCACTCAAGAAACAAACACACACAAGCATTGAGGGTTGAAGATTAATATATTGTGACAATATATGGAGACATTACCTTCTAACACAGGAGTCAGGGGTAAGTATCTCAAGGGAATTAGAGGTACAATGGCTTTTTTTCCTGTCTTACAGGATCGGTTGTCCTACTGCTTACATAAGCTAACTAACCTATCTGAAAAGACAAGCTAAGACAAGCTTAACCTATCGGGAAATGACACATAAGATAAGTACTTCCTTATATAAGGCAGCGGTCAGAGTTCAACAGAGTTCACATGTACAGTTCCCCATAACAGAGACATGTCGTACAACGGTGAGGAAATAAGAATAAGAATACAGCAATAAATGATAAACCCATGTGCTACTTTCACAAGGGTACGAGGGGTCACTGAATGGTTTGATGAGTATGAAAATGATGTGAATCATATACTATGGGCTTTGCAGTCACCAGATCTCTGGCGGCACGTGGTGGCCCAACACCTTACTAAGACACTTGATGATGTTTTTTTCCTTTAATTTGTCACCCGGCTGTATAGTGGCCCACAGCTATCTTGCTTTCTTTTTCATCTCTGTCTCTCTCTCAACTACTGATAAAGAAAGGCCAAAGCATTTAAGGAGCAGTTCAGGAGGAAGCGTGTGACAGTATGTGAGCCAAAAGTCCCACCCGGTAAGCAATAGGAAGGAAGCAGAGGAGGGAAGTTTAACACAGATAGTGAATGAATTAGAATGACCTTTTGTTTTATACTGCTGACACGTTAATGGGAAATCTTTTATAAAACAATAATTGACTTTCTTAAAAGCAAAACATGCACACACGTTAAGTTGACAAGATTGATGTTAATAAATCAACAGCACTACTGCAGATATTTCTCCACCTACGTATGAATACAAGCATTCAACCCTCATCCTCACACTATGAATAGCTTTCTTTTTTCTTCTTTTCTTTTTGAAAGTTGTCTGCTCATTCATGTGGCCAATAATGCAGCTTTTTTTTTTTTTTACTGAGTCATAAAATTGAGAAATCAGCCAATCGCTTTTCAATCTTCTCAAATAATGCTGGATTTTTCCCAGTTTCTAAGTATAATGTGACAGCAAGCTATATTCAATACTCTACAATCTCATGCTTTATTAACTATCATCTAATGAGGCATGCCTTAGCTAACGGCTTTCTTACTAAAAACTTGTTTTGGTGCTTGACAGCATTGAATCTTTGTTCTTTATCATCACCAGCTTTGTGCATCACAGCATCCAAAATCTATAACAAAAAATGTGGTTGCTAATTCCAAAACTGCCATTTATCATCATACTGAAGTGACTGCTTTAAATAATAAAAACTGTCATCTTATAGGTTTTTTGTTGACATATTTCTTAGTAAAAATGTCCAAACATGATGTATAATCATTGAACATTGAGTTAAATCCCATTTTTATAGGGGTTCCCGCTCTGACGTCATATGTAGAGCAGTGTGTATGTTGGCGAGAAAGGGCCAATGCAGCCAGTTTGCTGAAGGGAAATCGTTACCCTTTCCCCTAAAGCATTTCTCCTCATCCAAAGCACTCCCCTCCCTTCCTGACAGCAATTCCAAATTAACACGTCTCTCTGATTTAGTCTTTCTGAAGGTTCAGCTAGCTCCCCTCTTAACATAGAGCAGCTACTGTTTATAGTCGGATGCCTGTGAGGAGGGGCAGAGAGAAGTGAGTAAAGAATGTGAGGTGGATGACTGAGGGCCGCGTCCCCGCCCATGTGCTGGATACAGGAGACGCCAGGTTATTTTTGGGGAAAGGGGTGCCAGGAGTTATTTGAATTTGTAGTTGGAGCTCGGCAGGGGAGGAGGAGGGTGGCAGATGTCTTAAAGGTGATGGCCTTGTCTTGTGGATTAGATCAGTGTGTGCCTCCACGTGCCGCCTTTAAAACTGTCACCATTGCAGTAAGTGGAACAGCTGTTGGGGCTCTTTTAAGAGGGACAGAGATGGAGGCGGAAAAGAGGAAAAAATGAACACCAGCCTGAGGGAAAGGCTAGGAATGGTAGAAGTAGTGGAAGTAATGATGGAAAAGGAAAAAATGGCCGGGTATCAGTGTCCTGTGTAACCTGTGTAGCCAGTTTACTGTGCTTCCTCTCCAACGTGGCCTCTCTCTCCCTCAACAGACTCTCTTTTGTATTTGGACTGTCCTTTTTCCTCCTTTGACTTGCTGAACTTTCTCCAAGTGTCATTTCTGACAGGTTGTGATTATTAAACAGGCCCCCATACGTTTATAGTGTAGGATAAATCATATTACTGCTTTGTGTAACAGGTAGAGAGGGCTGCGTTATTTTGGTCACGTCCCTCTTTCAGGGATCTGTTTTGCCTCTCTGTTATGTCTAAACCTCCTATTATTCTCAGGAAGCTAGTGTAACATTACCACAGCTCTAAAGCAGAAGTGTACAGTAACTTAGCTCTTCCAGGCACATACAGTCAAATACAAACACACCACTGTGCTGACCGCCTCGGTTTCTGTTATGTTAAGGGTTTTTTTCCCCCCCCAAAGTCATATGCATACTTTAGGCACTGATATGCTTTTGCCAGATCCATACAGTATGAGTAATAGATGCTTTCTCAAACACACTATATGTTTGACAGTTGACACACAACAGTAAAGAGTCTCCACTGAAATGCCTCCATATCATTGAATAGCATGCTTCATCAATTTTTAATGCATATATGTGAAATGGAAGACGTCAATCTGCCCTCTCTGGTAGTTAAGTATACTGAGGCCACTTCCTTCAGTCCATACACTTGTCTACATGTCTGATGGACATTATTTATTCATATACATATACAACAAGATCAATATTCATTTTCTAATATTTTCTCCCTTCTGTCATTTCCTCCCCTCCCCCTCCCCCCTTCTCTCTGTCTCATCTCCTCATCGCTCTCCTTCACACAGTGGAGCCAAAGGTGTACGTGTCCGCCGGCCCCACAGCTCTGCTGCACGACGGGAATGAGTCACTGGTAGCCACCTGCATAGCAGAGCGTGGCCGTCCCACTGCTGAGGTGTTCTGGGAAACGGAGCTGTACGGGAGAAGTGAGAGGCAAAGTCAGGATGAGCCCAACGGCACCACCACCGTACACGTGCGCTACCTGTGGCAGCCGAAGAGCTACGCCCAGGGGAAGACACTCACCTGTGTGGTGCGCCACCCGGCCCTGCAAACAGAGTTCCGCATACCCTACACACTAAATGTTCACTGTGAGTGCTGAATTATACAGTTCCTGTCTTTTCTTACAACTTAAAGGATAAGGCTGGTGATATATTATTCTTATTGTCAACAAATCCCATGAAAATACCAAAACCAACAATGACTTGAACCTACTCCTACTAAGTATTGCCTGTGTTGCTGAAGCCGGATGTAACTCCTTTGTGCCATAGACCTCCATCGTTGTCCAAACAATTGACTCACAACATTAAGTGCTACCTTTCAAATGATCTGTTTTATTGCTTTAGGAAAAGTACATTTCAAGCTCAAATTGGCTCTTCATCTTCATCATTCTGCTCAGTGTTGTTCTTTTCATAATGTAATGAAATGGAAACTCTAAAGGGAGGACTTAACAATGTTGGGAGTCCTTGGGAGGTAGTAATACAGTCACAGTTTCTTTGCACTCAGAATCTGAAAAGAAAGATGTGGATGTGTTTTGTATACTTATTGTCACAATCTTGGCTGTATGACATATTCCTTCATTACGATGAACCTGGACACTGCAGGTTATTTTAAGTCAATTCCACATACTCCGTCCTGCTGGTTTAAATACTCACTAGCACAATAGACCCACTGTCCCCAACAAATACAATGTTTTTTTTAGGGAATTAATGAGCCGTTTTTAAAAATGAAAGTATATATTCATGCTCAGATTTTAAAGATTAACGTCTTAAGTAGGAACGAATGGGCTTGGGGCTGAGTGCCAGGTGTTATGGTATCATCCTGTCACGATGTTTCACCAACTGTACCAAAATGTTTTTCACCACTATGTATTGCATTAAGTACAAAGGCTGCTCAACTAATTGTGTACAGTTATGCAGTATACTGAAATAAGTATTGAAATTTTTAATTAAGTTTTGAATTTCCTCTGTTGTCAGTCAAAAACAGAGCAAAATTATTTAGCTCCTGAAATAACCAAGATGTATGATCATGATCACAATATCCAACAAAATAATGATTATTAAAGCTCTAAATTGTCAGCCCTAAGAGAGGTACAGTATATCTTAGCGATATTATCCGATGCTGATAGCTTGATTTATGAATAGCCTGCTCACTACCGCTCCTCCCTCACCCATAAAAGAGCCATTTAAGACTCGTCTTAATGTTATAATCATTGATGCATACTTCCCTGGCGAGCGGTACTAAGGGTTAGCCTCTGTTTGGACTGTGTGAGTGCAGGCTAATGAAGGTATTTTATGAAATATTGATCAGGCCTCAGCAGCAACAGAAGTAGCAGGAGGCTGCTGGGGGGCAGTGGACAGAGAGGCAGAAAAACCAAGGGTAATACAGGGGGAGAGGCTTTCCAGCTCAATAAATCATGTCAAATGCAGAGGCAAGGGATTTTAAGTGCAAAAGAAGCACAATTTCAACGTTGAACTATGTGAAAAGGGTCAGTGGACAACATGAGCAGAGGCATCTTCCTGTGTGCAGTAATGAGTTCCTCATTTGTCCTCCAGAGAAATCAAAATGAAAAATTGGATATCTAAGTCAGTGTTTGCCATGTATTATTACAGTGGCATGTGTTGGGTTCATTTAGGACTCCTCCTGCTTCCTTTTGTGTGTTTTTTTTTTTGTTCTTTGTCATGGTGAGGCAGTGGAGTTTATTGGCTGCAGTACATCTACTGTCTGAGTGAGTCTGTCATTTTCTAACTTTCCACCGACCCAGGGTCATTCGTTTGTTCTCTTGGCTTGCGTTCACCAGCAGATCCTGTACCCTGCTACAGTCCTACAAAGCCTTTGTTTTTGTCATTGCTACTGTGCTTATAATGCACACTTTGTTCTTTCTGGAAAAGCTCATTTGTCATCAGGCTGCCCTGGATCACAGTGACTGATTATTAAGTGCATAGTGTTTTACATTTTGAAAAGAAATAAATAAAAAATAAGTTTTGGTGTACTGTTGTACATACATAAAAGTTTGTTTTTTTGTAAATTAGGCAATTTTTTTAACATCTTAACTTTTTGTTTAAATTTGTTTTACAGTTGCACCAACGGTATCAATAATAGGAAATGACAAAAATTGGTATGTGGGACAAGAAAATGTGAAGTTCATCTGTGGTGCCAGAGCCAACCCACCTGCCCATCACTTCACATGGATCAGGTCAGTATCCCCCAAAAATTACTTTCATGTGGAAAAACTTTAAGATCAAATAACCGTCTGAGAAGCTGTTGGCGTCCTTTAGGTGAGGAGATAGCTGTGTGGGTGACTGTGTTATGATTTGAATCCATAACTTGCAGTGATATCAAGTAACCACAAACACATAAAGCTAATGCAGAAGTGCCTTAAGATGCTGTTTCTCTAATGGTGACTCAATGTTGGCTCCAAAACAAACCTCACTATATTGAAGTGAAGAAGGAAAAACCTCAACTTCTCACTGGAAATACAAAGCCATATTTCTTCCAAAGTCTGAGTAGCTCATTTCCTTCTTCTAAGGAGTTTCTTGGCTGAAATTTCGTTTGCTAATGTTTTAATTGTTAGATAATAAGGCTTATGGGGGTGGGTATCTTGAAAAATAAGATGTGGGTTCTGTAAAAGTATCAACCTGGTACTTCTTGCTGTTTCATACTTCATATGCAATGAAACTATTTGAACAGTCCATTCAGAGCTGCACTTTACACCTGAACTGCATACATCTAAATATGGACTTTCTGAGTCTACAACTTGATTAAGGGGCTGCGTCCTTCACAGAGTCCCAGTTACTGCTTGCTGTTGCACAAATTTGGGGGAATGAAAAGCAACTTCCTGGAGATAATTAATTATTTTTTTGTACATGATCCAGTTGTAATCCTGGCTTTTTTTTTTTATATTTCACTTGATGTTTTCTGTGCGCGCATTTGTTTTGTTGATCAATAAATAGGTAAAAGAAGCACAGTTGTTGAGTGATTAATGTTATGACAAATATTTCATGACAGATCAGCTGCTGTTCCGTCCAGTTGCGCAGGTCTCAACTGTGTTTAAACAAACTTAAATTAAGCAGCGAAGAAGCGACTGTCTATAATTACCTCGAGCATAACTTTGAAGCCTGGACACTGGAGCTGTCGAATGCACGGCTGCACCCATCGGGAAGACTCCCTGCTATAAATAAAAGATTCCAAACAGTTCATGCATCAGAGCAGCCCCGGCCTATTGGCAGCTTTTTGTCATCATCTTGCTTTGAAAACAAGAAATATGGTCTCATTTGGGCTGACAGTACCACTAAATTCTAGAGAGCCAAGCTCTTTATTTTCTTTTTTTTTCTCCAGATGTTAAAACCTTGTGTTCATGTAGAAAGCTTTTGCTTGACTGATGGAAGTGCAGTCAGCTCAAATTATCACAGTCATGTGATCATATAATAGTAGCAACAGGCCAACTGAACCAGCAGAGCAGTGATGTCATTGCAAGTCACGTTTGGTTTTTCACTTGTACTTTGTAAATGACGTGTCATACTTTCAGGTTTTGTATGCAGCTCTTTACACTGTAATATATCGTTTTTGCACAGGTTGGATGGATCGATGCCCGAGGGTGTCGAGATCTCAAACACCAGCTTTGCTTTCACTCGCCCGTTGGAGCGCAATGACTCTGGAGTTTACCGCTGTGAAGTGACGAACGACATCGGTCTCCGCACTGAAGATGTAACCCTCTGGGTACAAGGTACTTTTTGAGTCACTTGGATTTTTTTGAGTGCGATTAGATGTTTTTTTTTACCATCTGCTCACTTATAGAAATGATCTTTAATTACTGGCTAAGTTGAATCTCCATGTTCTTCTTGACATTCATCAGGCCTATTTGATGTAAGATTACCCTCTCAGTACGATCACCCTCAGTTCAACACTTCTAGCAGAGTTAAGCCTCCATATAAATGTCCCTGCCCAGATCCACTTTCACACATTCCTGGCAACAGAGGAGCACGGAGTGCAGATGAAGAGTATCAGTACCAAACATTTCCAGTGTTGTGGTTTTGGAAACATTAGATTTCTCAGATAAGGAAGCGAGTGTTTACCCCTGCTGGTTCAGCAAAGTGTGCACCCATGTAGCCTTTTTCTTTGTTTTGTTTAAGGTCAGGTTTCATAGAGGGACATAATGAATTGTGTTCACAGATTTGCAGTACACAGGAGTTTGTATATAACCCATAAAATGTGTTATTCAACAGTGTATTTTACTCTTGAGCAGTTGTTCAGCATTTCATACTGTAAGTTAAAGATAAAGGCCTGACAGAGGACCTCCCACAGTCATCCAAAGGAGTTTTCCTGACTCTGATTTGTTAAATGCTGGTGATTTATTGACATAAATCTTTACCAGAAAACTCACAGCATACTAAACAACTCCCGTCTGCTTCCTGTGTCTGTCCATGCTTTGGTACTTGAGTTCATTATTGTAAAGTCAGGGCGTGGATCCTGAGAACTCGGCATCTCTTTTTATTTTCATTTCTCCTCTGCTCCTTTTAATCCTTTTCCAAACAAAGCAACTGCTGCTTTTGGACACGTTCTCGGCTAACACACACAGTTCTTCTCGTTTCTCACTGTCGAGAGGAAAGCTGGAGAAGCCCCAAAAAAAAGGCTGTCAGGCTCCATCTGTTTACAGGCCTGGTTTGGAATCCTGCTCCAAACGAAAGCACAGCTGACATCCTGTCCAGGAAGGACTTGCACTGAGCAATTATCTTGCTTCTCTTGTCAAATATTAAGACTTGGGCATGCAGTCTTTCGCCTCCCTTCCCTGTGGAGATAGCCAGGTTGAGCGCAGCTACATTCCCTCCCCTGCCGTGACTGCTTGGTGTAGCTGTTTCACATTCCCAGTTGTCCCTGTGGCCTTGTGGTTTTTGGCTGCTCATCTCTCAGATGATCGGCTACATGTTTGCAGATGCTCATAACCTACACGAGGTTAAAATGTCCCCCTCTAGGGTGGGATTGATAGTGACCGACGAAGGAGGTAATCGCCAGTAAATCAGTTCACTGACCTTGATCTGTCTCAGTTATCCTTGATCCTTCAGGCACACACGCACACAGTATATAATTGCAGGTAATTAGATTCTTACTCAGTTACACAAATTGTGGAAATCATTATAGCTCTACAGGGATTCCGGTTTTGATAAGTAGTACCTAAAAACCTTCCAGAGACATAGACCTCTGTTAATGCGAGTCATATTGCTTTGTAGTCAGGCCTTTGATGTGCTGTTGCAGAGATCGACGACTGGTATCAGGCTGCTCTCAGCCCCAGAGGCTGCAGGTCAGAATGGAGACACTTATCCTGACCTTGAGCTCTGCGCAGTCCATTCTCTGGCTCTGGCTGCTATCACAAACGCCAGCCACCGGAGGACAAATCAGATGCAGGAACCTCACATCGATCACAGTGTTTCATCTTCTCACATGACTTCCCCACAGCAGGGTTTAGAAAGAAAGGGGGGAGAGCTAATCACACTCAGTCAGATGCTCATGAGTGCATATCCTCTGTCCTTCTATCCCTCTCTGTCTCCCTCTTTGTGTCTCTCATGCTCACACACGATGACTTTTAGCACTTAACCTTTTCCTGCCCCTCTCATTTCCCCCTTTTTGCTCTACAGCACAGCTTTCAACAGAATCTTTGGTCTCAGGAGAGACATGTCTCTGCTCTAACAGCGCACGGTGTTGTTATAAATTAATCTAAGAACCATTCACATTTGCTTTGTCAGTCGTTACAGAACATAAAGTGCAGTCTTTCTTCTCTGGATACTGTTTTTATGACTTCTCACTCCATCTGCCGTCCTTCCTTTCTCGTTTAATCTTCTTATCACTTGTCCGCTCTGCAGATCCTCCCCCTACTACGGCCGCCCCCAGCACCACCGCATCCCTGCTGCACGACACCTCGGGAACTGGCACCGCTGCAGACCAGCGGAGAGCCCTGTTCACCTCCCCAACCCTGGCCTCCTTACCTGACAGCAGCCTGGGTACAATAGTTGGCGGGGCAGTGGGTGGAGTTCTGTTCCTGATCCTCCTGCTGGTCCTGGGTGGGGCGTGCTTCATGCGCCAGCGCAGAACCTTCAGAGGAGACTACTACACCAAGCAGTACCTGGGACCCTCCGACATGCAGAAGGAGTCTCAGCTGGATGTGCTGCAGCCACATGAGCTGCAAGAGGTTTACGGGGACAAGACAAGCAAAGGCAGCCAGGAGCTGAAACCCAAACTGGGTGGAGACATCATTTACCCCGACTACACGCCTGAACGCAAGGATAGGGACGACTGGTCCGACAGAGGCGACGGCCACAGGGGCCTCACGGAGGGAAACTACTACCCCGATCACTACAACACCCAAAACATGCACCCCTGTGGGCCTCCAGTGCACAGCCCCATAGTGAACAACGGCTCCCCCTACCTCCCGGAGGACTGCTATGACAATGGTACAGACAGCGACTATGTGTCCCACATGGACGGATCTGTGATCTCACGCAGGGAGTGGTATGTGTGAGGAAAGGGGGGGAAAAAAACAGACAAATGACTGACTGAGAATAATTTAACAAGTGACGGATATAAATATCATTAAAGGTTGTCTCATTTCAGTTAAAGGATGAATACAATTTCTCAGCTCAGATTCAAAACGAGCGCTTTGAACAATACTGCTCTGCCTTGATTGTAACCACTTAACCTTAAGGACATGTTTGTGGATTGTGTTACCACCTTTGTAGCATTTCACGGAGCTACAAATAAGCTGGAACGCCTCATTGATATTATCTGCGCAGGCTGAAGAGGCTTTTGCATACGGTGATGTTTCAACTGATGTGAATGAGGTTTTGTATTCTGCTTGTATGTTTGTGCACCTGTCCATCACACAGGTCACAGGTCAAGTGTTCAGACCCTTGTTAGTGAAGTATTTATATCCCTGACTGACTGAGCTCTGCTCACATAAAACCTCACAACTTCTGTGGCATTTTGAAAACGGTCTCTTGATTGCTTACAGCGTTTTCATACAAGTGTTCATCATGGCTGCAACAAGTATTTAAAGCAAGTTATATTGCATGATTTAAAAAAACAAAGTATCATTAAGTTAAAGGGAAAGTCACATGTTTAAAAGGGAGAATTACAGAGGGAAAAGCAAGCTGACTGATGCAAGTGTGTTACAAAAAACACTGCCCCTTCTAAAGT
Source organism: Scomberomorus guttatus (assembly GCA_038419695.1). Taxonomy (NCBI): domain Eukaryota; kingdom Metazoa; phylum Chordata; class Actinopteri; order Scombriformes; family Scombridae; genus Scomberomorus; species Scomberomorus guttatus. Next base: position 9,778,565 of record CM076451.1, on the reverse strand, counting down.
TTTGGTAAAGGTCTTCAGTGGCTTTGGCAAACTTACAATATCTTCTGTAAATCATTCATGAAATGGCAAACCAGACAGTAATTTTACTTTCAGCTTCAGTTTAACTTATTTAATTTATAGATATCGCTGTTGTTAACCAAATACACTAGTATCAGTATTGAAAAGTGTAAATTCAGTCACATTCTCGCCTTAAAAAAGCACAACTCCATTATTACAGTTGTCAGCAAACATCAAAAAGAAGCCAACCGGGCCCTCGACTTCTCCACCTCGCCATGATAACAGGCTTCATCGCTGCCTTTTCCATTTTGCCTCCTCTGTATCCTCTGATTTTCTGTCTGGAAGACTAACACCAATTGGTCATTATAGTTTTTATTTTAAAAGCGGGATCAAAGCAATGTGTTATAAATACCAGATGTGACGATCCCAGCTGTCATCATCTGAAGTTATGTGGCTCCATAAACCACCGACATTTTCACTGCTCCCGCTCGACACCCCACGGTCGTTATTTATGACGGTAAATAAGCAAAATACTTGTTAGAGAGGGAGCACAGAGCACAGTAAAAGGAGCACTAATAAGCTTCGGTTTGCATGTGTTGCAAAGATGATTATCCGAATACCTTACGACACAGTTGGAAACATTGTTGAGCGGCTGACATCACTACTGATCACAGAACAGGCTTAAGTTGAGGTTTGGCTCCTCAGCAATTCCTCTGAGGGTATACAGCCATCATGGAAACTAGAAATTTAATCCACGAGTGAAAAAATTGGTTTAAGAACTGTCTAGGTTAGAGCTGTATGTGTAATGGCTCCCCAAGGAATATATTTTTTTTTTCTTTCTTTCTTACAAACAGCAAACCCAGTGACATTGAGTTGAAACAAAAGAGTTGACATCATCAGTGATCTCATCTCTTACTGCTTGATTTGACCTTGCACTTTTCCACTTTCCACCATTTTTGGGGGGTTGTTTCCTCAAGAGTGGTACATGGATCAAACTGGCCTCTGCAAAGCCGCACATGAAAGGAAAAACGTACTCTTTTTGGGAAGGATCCTTGTTCATTCAATCTGGGTGTTTGTTGCTAGAAAAAGGCACAATATATGAGTATTACAGTGCGATCTGAACGGGAAGGGAGGTATATTTTGAGGTCTCCTTCTTTCTTATTGGGGTTTTATAGATTGTGGGTGCACATTTTCTCTTTTTTTCTTTCTTTTTTTTTTTTTTTTTTTAACCCTTCTCCACCCTCCGTTTTCCCATACAGCCCTGCCAGAGCTTTTGGTCGAAGATTTAGTAGTCTGAGAATAAACTACTTTAATCTCTTCAGCTTGCTCTCACTCTCATCGTCACACACACGCATCCAGCACCACACATCTGCTCTCTGCAGCCCACATTCAAAGAGCAGTCCTCACCTCAAACCTTGAGCTTTTTAATTAACTTTTTTTTTCTCAAAACACTTGGCAACTAAGTGCTCCAACTCGGTGATATATAGCACATCCGTGTCTGCATGCACACATTTTCTATTTGGCTGATTCATAGCTGTCAGCTTGTTTTTTTTTTTTTTTGTATTTGGCAAAGTCGCTCCATGCAAACTCTGCTTTTAAATTCCAGGGAGAGAATGATCTTTTTATCTGCCTCTGCTTAATCTCTAAAGACTGTTTGACAAAAGCATAATGAGCTGAAGTGATGAATGTTCTTTATCCATTTTGGATCTGTTTTGGTCACTCGCCAGCCGGCTGCATGTAAATTAAGTTATTCGCCGCTTACTACGCTCATTATTTCTCATCACTAATGTTTATATACATGTACATAATGCTAATAGGTTAGCGTAGGATCAGCTGACATTTCAGCGGATGTTTGATTTATAAGTTCATGTACAGTTTGTTCTGGAGTCCCCTACTGAATAGTTGGTGCCTTAGATGGGCTGAGCAATGCACAGAAACTTTAAAATATGTCCATTACTGAAAGGATTAAAGTAAAGGTTATTAATATCACTAGAGAGGAGGACTGACTGGTCCTTTTGAAATGTCTTCCATCTTGATATTTAAGATTTGCTGTTATCAGAAACATCAAATTAGACAAAAGGTTGATTGTCATGCCTTATACATTTTGAACGGACACATGTAACAAGTTAGTTACTGAGAAGATCGTAATAAGTAAAGTTTCACTGGGAATTTAGGCAAGCCAGATTCATAGAAAATATTATTGTCCTGTATATATGCTGGCTGTTTTTTTTATTATTATTGAAAAAAAAATCTTATTTTTTGTATGAGGTCTGTAATTTTCACAGAGTATTAGTTTATCTTACGAGCATTTGAGGAGCTCTTGTCTCATGATACATAGAGAGCGATCCTGTTTTCACTGCATTTTATATTTGTTCTGGAGAGTTTCTGACCAATTATTTTGTATGCTGTTCTTTGAATGATTGATGTCTCACAGGAATCAGATGAAAGTGCGGTAGATTGTAGTTTGTTCCTTTTGTTTGCAATAAAAGACCACCATTATTGCACTCGCATGTGTCCTGAGATTCTGCTTTCAGAGATAATATCTTTCTTTTTCTTCGCTGTGACAAGTTCGTTGACCGCTGCAGCCACAATGACAAGATAATGGCACAATTCTCCCTTCATTTCCAAAGTTCCTCTTCAGTCAGTCGCTCTGAAGGCATCATCATCATTAGGCGACCTGACTGAGCCACAAGCCAGAAAAGACAAACACGTCTCCAGTTTAGATTCTTTGTTTTATTTTTGTGATTTAAACTGTGACACACTAAAATGTAGTGTAACAGTAGTACAAGAAGAAAATAAAAGCAAACTGACAGAGTGATGTCTGGTCATATCAGAACAAGTAAGGCTGTATTTGCAAAAAACAGTGTGTTGGATGTAAGAAAGGTTAAGTTATTTCTTCCAAAAGTTACATAGCCTCACTGTATGAGTATGTGTAAATATGATTAATATGATGATGATAGAGATGGGGTAGACTAAATTACAGAAACAACTTAAAAACGGTACATTGTCTATATAAGTAGTCTTCTATTAAAAAGTATACTGCATTCCCATATTGGACTCATGATGGACAGTTTAATAAAAATGTATGTCAAAATGTATGCAGCAGAAGAGATAACGTCTTTTTTATGCCACACATTTTTCTTCCTTGTCAAAACTTGGCGCCTACAATACCCACAATCCAACTTAACTTGATTCACGCAGCTGTACAGATTCAGATGTGCTTTGTTAGTGACGACTAATGTAGCCTTGAGCCACTCTAGCCTTCAGCAGAGATTGAGGAGCGAGCCACAAAGGCCTGGTAACCTCACTCTAACTCCACACCCACAGATGTTTCACATTTTCAAACTTTGTAGTCTTCAGCCCCAAACTGACTCAAGGGACTAGGCACTTTTTTCATCAACCCAACAGTGGACTTTGTCACTCAAGGAGACTGCTGTTTGTTTCCCATTTCCACCCACGAGTGTCACATTTCTAACTTCAAGTCAGGACAGTTTTTTAAAAACTTTAACTACTATCGTGCCCTAACCTTAATCCCATGGTTATTGTAGCCATGACGACGCAAGTCGCCTAACTTTAACCCATACCACTTGTTTCTCTAACCTTAATAAAGTGATCATTTTGACCCAAACCATGATCTTTCCCTAAACCTAACCAGACCTTAACCATAGCATTCACATCAGCCAGATTAGAAAACACTCTGTTCTGGAGTGCACATGTCAAACAATGTATTTGGTCATTTAAAGGGAACATATTATGCACATTTACAGGTCTATATTTTTAATCTGGGGCTCAACTGTAGCCAACAAGCGTTTAGAGCAGGTTGAAGCCTTAGCTTTTGATTTGCATGGAGCATTTCTACATAGCTCAACCTCAAGTTTGTGTTTAACATAGATAACTGACATCATAACTTAAAATATAACATAAAAAGTACTTCTTGTCCCCAAGACCTGTAAACAGTCTTTGATGTGTAAAATCGGTGGAGTCCCCCTTCAAGACCGTCACAGTCCTTGATTCTTGACTCAGTTTAGTGTTTATTTTTAGGTTGCAGTTTGTAGTGATGAGAAATGATCTTCTGAAGTGTCTTTCAGTCAGTGTTGATGAGGGTCGACTCATTCTTTGCTTTTTTTTTTCAGCATTATTTTTGCGACTTTTTTTTCACCTTATTTTACAATTTAAAAAAATATTTGATGTCACAGCTACTATTGAGTCACAATTGCTAGTCAAGAGCTGAAACAGTAAATCAAATAACCCATCGGCTACATAAATTAACTCAAGGTCTTCTTACTAGATTTCTTCCTTGCTTCTAGTGATAATGACCATTAATAACCAACTGTTACCACGTGACCAAAATTACATTTTTAGGTTATGAGATGACAGCTTAACCACCTGAATGACAATTAATTTTACAAAAAATATAAAACATTCACTGGTTCTATCTTTTCAAATGTGAAAGTTTGCTGCGTTTTTCTGTTTTTCTTTTTTTTTCTTATTATATCACAGTGAATTGAGTCACTTTGTGTTTTGGACCATTTCTTGGACAAAATAAGTAAACTAAACATCACCTCATGACTTTGAAATCATTTTCTTACATTTAATTGACTAAATGAAAAATCAGTTAATCAGAAAAATAAGGACAGGTTAGTCGATGAGTTATCAAGATGATATAAGATTTAAAGAGAGTGCTTTTTCTCTTCCACAGATAAAGTGAAGACGTTTCTCTCTTTTAGGGCCAGTGGCCATCAGTCTCTGTCACCTTCAGCCACTTCGACTGTCCACACCTGTAATAGTAACCCATTTCACGCAACTCTCCATCCTGTCTAACTCAGCACCCTCTTCATCACCGGTTCACGGAAAAGCGAGTGAGTTTTTGTCACACCTGTGTCGACTGGAGGGTTGCTGACCACCCACAGCTCCCTCGTGTCACCCTGCAGCCCTCAGAGAGCAAGATGTGTCTGGTTAAATATTGTGAATTTGTCATGCTGAAATTATGCCCTCAAAACATTTACAAAGGAATTTACAATGGCATCCCTAATCCAGGCCCTCCCACTCTAAGTGCCTGTGTTTAATCCCCAGCGTTAACCTGGCTTTGGAAGTGGCATGAACACTATCAATATGTGTTGTTTAGGAAAGTGACAATCATTCCCTCCAGTCCAGATTAAGAGCAGAGGGAGAAACCAGATACTTAATCCTCTGTGGCATGTTGGCCAGTAAACTCCCTTTTTGGACTTCACTTTCATCACTTCAGCGTCCACGTCGCCCTGGCCCAAAAGCACTCACTCTATTATCACTGTGTTGCCTGACTGGGATAACCCCGGCCTAATCCATCACTGCTACCATCTGCATGTTTGTGCAGGCAGTATGGGTAAATAACACTGTGTTGGTGGGCTTGGGTTACCTCTCCTTTTTTCTTCTTAAGTTTTTGGCAGATGGCTGCGAGGGGCATTTTTTCACACTGAATGAATCCGTCAGCAAAATGTGTTTTGTTACCTCGTAAAACAGCAGCAGGTCCTTTCAACATTCTTTAAAGCCCCCACCCAAAGAAGTTAACGTGGAGATGGACCTCCGCATCAAAATTTAACCTTTAGAAACTATTCTTGTAAAAAATCCTGCTTCCTTCTGTGCATCAGCAGTGTGCCATTTGCTTTTTAACTGTTGTTTTTTTTAATTTTCATGATTTTATTCATTCAGACTGAATAAGAGAGAGGTGGCCACTTCTATTTTGTGCTCCCACCGCCTCCTCTCCAAAAACACTGATTGTTAGCTAATGAACACGACCACAGCAGCGGGGAGCTCACATCAAAGGCCACAGCTGACTGAGCTGAACAGACAAATTGTTTGAGCTCATGGGTTTGGAAATAATGAAATGCTGCAGAGGGTGGGAGAGTGCGGAGCAGTTACAACAAAAATGTTGTCACATGGCCCGCGGTCTCGCTGCCCCTGTTCTCGGTGTGAAGTGTGTGAGGCTTCAGGACAGCAGCCACCTGTGGCTGAGACACCATGAAAAACAAATCTCTCTGACTCAGAGGCATTGGCCGTTGTTTTTGTCTCTTTAGGAGGGAGAAGCTGATTTTAGATTATTACCAGGTCTCAGGGCAAACTCTGGTTATTCTTTCTATTTTAGCCATGCTAGTGGCGTGGCTATAGGTATGGTAAAGTTGCTTAGTTGGTTCACCACTTTGGTCCAGACTAAAATATCTCAACTATTAGATGGATTACCAAGATGTTTTGTACACATATTCATGTCCCTCTCATTTTAATAACTGGTGATCCATGACTTTTTACTCTAGTGTCAATTTTTAATTGTCCAACACTTTGGTTTATGACCAAATACCTGCAAAACATGATGTTCCCATCAGTCTCAGCTGTGCTTTGTGTTTATTGCTAATTAGCAAATGTTAGCATGCTAACAAAAGTGCCCCTGTGCCAAAGTACAGCCTCACAAAGCTGTGGCTGTAGACACTTAAAGGGGACATATCATGCACATTTCCAGGTCTATATTTATGTTCTTTGGCATTACTGGAATATTTTTACAGTTAAAAAAACTCCTTATTTATCGTATAATGGCCCTTTATGCAGCTCATCAGTTCAGCCTCTGTCTGAAACAGGCCGTTTTAGCTCCTGTCTCTTTAAAGCTCCCCTCCAAATGAGCCCACTCTGTTCTGATTGGCCAGCTGCCCCTCGGCAGACTTCTGCTGGCTAATACATCTGTACATGTTCAAGCCCAAATCTGATCTGAAATATGCGAGTGGACAACACGAACAGCCCATGGAACAACCTCAGCAACAAGGGTTATGGAATGAATAGCCATTTGTGGGCATTAGCAAACAATCTGATGTCATCACGAGGAGGAAGTAGAGGTAACTTTGCAAACAGTGTTCAGAGCAGGTTGAAGCCCTGGCTTTTGACTTGCAGGGACCATTTTATGTTTTGGACCTTTGACCATGTTTAACATAGACATCCAACATTATAACAGTATAAAAATAACAGAAAATCATAAAAACCATGATATGTCTGCTAGGGGGGAGCCAAATCTGAATACAGTATTCCCACAAATAGTGGGTTTTTACCAATATTTATTTTGTGCAAATATTTTTAAAATTATTTGTTTTCCGGAAGAAAAGGAAACATGTCAAATAACAGTGCGCAGGTTGGGACTTTGTGTCATGATTGTATAAATAGCTGCAGATCTATCTGTCTGGCAGAGCTGAGCTGTGGCTGACTGGTCAGTGCAGATGTCTGTGGTCTGGGAGGCTGGGTTTTGAGAGCTGATATGGGAGCCTGCCTTTGCAAAAAAGTTCATTGAAAACTTACTTTAATATTCTAAAATTAGTAATGTAAGAAAAACAAAAACAGGATTTTTTTTTCTTTTATTCAAATACAGATACAAATACAAATACTGGCCTCTCTGCACGTCCCTAATGTCGGCTTTAATTTGTTGGGAGAGAGAAGGTGATTTTAGATGATGACCAAGTCTTAGGCCACACATGGCTTTTCATTCTTTGTTTTGTGTTTATAAAATGTCCTTTGTTCCTTTTTTTTCCAAACAAATGAACAAAGTAAAGCAGTAAATGAAAGAATGTTTAACACAGCCATACATACCTACAAAGTCCAAACAATACAAACAAAAGCAAACAGACAAAAGAAAATATCTTCCATTCTTTGTTCATGTTTTTGTAAGAAGCCGTGCAGCATAACATTGGAAAAAGCCTGTGGCCTCTGGTTTGACTGTTTGTAAGCTACTGTTTCACTCTGCCTTTTGTGATTTACAGGCCACAAATGCAGGGTTTCCATACTGATGTACAATGGAGGATTTAAATGACGCAGTATATCACCAACATGACAGTCATAATATAAGCAGTCTTAATTTTCTGCTTTGTGCTGCAGTGTTGATCTCAGAAAAGCCTTCCTAGAGACTTTTTCTGTAACAGGCAGAAGCAAAGGAAAATTCTCTGATAAAAAAGCTGAATGCTTTTTATCTGAATCATCACACAAAGCATCCTACATATACATCACCTCCCAGCAGTAAATTTGACTTGTTTGCGGTATAGATGGGCGTACTTTCGACAAAGACGAGAGGTTGGGCACCGGGACAAAACCCCCTTTGTGCAGTGACTCCTCTGAGACTGCGAGCAAAGACAATGAAGGTTTTCATCGATGAGCCACATTGTTACTCTAGATTGCACTGGGGGCCATTCACAGATCCTGTGTGCTGTTCCCAGCCTGCTCTGCTGCGATGGAAAAGCTTGCTGCTGAAGCGCTGTGAGGCTGCGTTTCTCTGTGCTGACTCAGAAAATTTTCCAGAGACAGTTTATAGAAAAGTACTGAGAGCAGCATATCTTATTGCACAATATGAAATTAAACTGGGATGATAGAGTGGTTTTCTCTGGGGTCTAATAAATAAGGTATAAACATACCGATTGGGTAGTGAGGACGGTAAGAAAATATCCATAGGATCGTTCTTCCTTTGGCATACTGACCACTGCTACCGGCCCACTGATGAAACAGGCAGCTGTTGGAGTGCAAAGGGCACAGCGTTACATGAGTTTTACATACAAGGCTCCAAGTTTTTCTTATGGATCAGACTCTAATTGGGCTCATGGCATGCAAAAGGCTCTGATCAGAATGGGTGGGCAGCCATCTTACTGGGCCGTGACAGGGAGACCCCCACATCCCCCGTCATTGTTCTGCAGTGCTGGAGCAGATATAATCTTCAGTGAATTTTAATCCCTACAAAACAATGCAATGTTCCCTGGGAAATGTCCTCTGGGTATATAAACAGAAACAACAACACACAGTTGAACAGAACTGACTAAAATGCAGCTAGAAATGGACTGGACCTGCATCTTTATGTTAGAAAAGAAAATATGAGGTGGCTGAGGAAGTTTTCATTATACAGTTAAGACTAAGCTAAGGCTGATGGGAATTCCATTAGTTTTATTATTGTTTATATTTATACCATTTAGACTCGATATACTTAAATTTGACACCTTTTGGTCAACAAAAAATAAATTAATAAAGTACTCTTTGCAGAATATACACATTTTCATCCTTTTTTTTAATTTAGCATTTTATACATAACTGCTCTATGCATCAGTGTTAAATAAAAAGTTTTGTGTAAATAATATGTAGTCTGATGTTAGAAAATCTTTCTGATCAAAGAAAAGGTAAATATGCCTAAATAAGCCTAATACTTCAGTTTTATATAGTCTGTGAAACAGCGTTTAGACCTTTATTTACAGAAGATATAACTGATACAGTGTCGAATAAAAAACAAAATATAACTGATACAGTAAGTTAACTGAATAAATAAAACATGACAAATCTGTGCGCTGGAGTGACGTGGACCTCAGTATTTCTTCTTACGGTCCTGAGCATATATACATATAATGTATTATAATATTTCTGTTGTAGTTGGAAAAGCTTTCACTTGAACTAAATGATTTGTTGGTCTTTTATTTGACCTCTCGGGCTCTGAATCCTCTTATAAATCCCCCTTGTTGCCCTAAAATTGCATCGCTCTCTTTTTCTTTGACATTACGTCGTTCCATACCTCCAACAGCAATGCAATGCAAATGTCTTTCTGGCATTGCAAAGTAGAAAAAAAGCCCACCATCAATCACTTCCAGGGACTCCTGTCTGTCTTTCTGTCTGCCTGTCTGTCTGTCTGCATGCCTGCTGTCCTCTGAGACCCCCCTTGTTATTTTTAGTGTTAAAGCTCTGTTTCCTTCACCTGCCTGTGTCTGTCTGTCAGCCCGCGACTACTACAAGGCCCAAGAAGTAGCATCTAATCTGACACTCCCTGCGTCTGATACTCTGCATGCTTCCCGTGAACAGTTGGGCTCGGGTTGTTTGGATGCAGTCTGACAGCCGGGCCGGCCAGCCACTCTCTGTTCTGTTGCCACCAACTGTGAACATTTGTGCACGTTCATATGTGACTGCTGCCTGCCTCAGTGTGTGCTGTCAGAGCTCAGCAGCCAGCAGACCACCACTGGAGGCTGTTGTTGTTAGTTCCAAGTCCTTGGAGCAGATGAGTGGTCATAAACCTTCACCTCACATTATTGTAAGCCCCAGCAAGCTCAGCCTATTACTAATCAGTCAGCTAGTTTGGGTTTTATAATGTTTTATCATCACTTTAGCTCTGACTTGTGTTTGCTGCCCACCTCTCAGTCTTTTATTTAACAGGGAGACCTTTCCTGACTGGGACAGATGAGCCTGTCACACTCAGCTGTTCGGCTGGATGATGTATCACCAAGGCTCGGGCTTACAGTCAGAACATGTGCTTTTTTGTTACAACAATATCAGCGCAGCCTTAACATATCTGATTTATAGCTCTGATTCATTGCGGAGGCAGATGGAACATTCCCATATCTAAAGCAGATAGAGGCCTGTTTTATTTGAAGTACAACCCCTGAATTTTCTGATTTATATTGTCATATCATGCAATATTATTGTTATTTTATTATTATCTTACTGAATAATGTTGCTTATTTTCTTTTGACAGACATATTTTTTCTTTCTTTTTTTTCTAATTTTGAAAACACAAACTACACTTACTTACTTACTACGTTGTCTTTTGTGCATTTTGTGTGCATTCTTGAAGTGTGTTATTATTTTGTTTTGTTTGTGTTTTTTTGTTATTTCTACCCTCAGATTTTAACTAAGCAGTTACACAAATAAAAACATGATTAAGAGTGTGCAGTCACACTAGCAGCTCTGTGAGGCTGCAATGTTCATTGTAAAGTAAAGAAAACCCATCTATTATGATAGATAAACCAGTATTGGAGAAATACAAGTTCTAGATGAAAGGTCAGAAGATCACTATAGTTTGCATGAAATTGCATGGTAATCCATTTTTGAGACGTTTTACTTTAAACCACAAATTTCAACCTCATGGTGGCGCTAGAGGGAAAGTCAAGGGATCACCAAACACATTAGGATTCACACTCTGAATCCTATCATGACTGTCCGTGCTACATGTGTGCCAATCCATCTGGCAAATGCTGAGATTTTTCACCTTTATTTGACCTGTTGGTGGGGCTACAAAAATAGTCACCAGTCTCTACGATTCATTCTCTGCACGTCATTGATCATCTGTACCTAATTTCATGCCAATCCTTCCAGAAGTTTCAATAAAAACCAAGAATGTCAGCTACATGGTGGAGCTATATAGAAAGTCAGGGGACCATCAAAGTCAGTGAGATTCATCCTCTGGGGAATGTGAACATCTGCACAAAATTTCATGTCAATTCATCTAATAGTTATAGCCGACCGACTGACATTGCCACCCTGTGAGCAACGTTAAAAACAAACTGAACCAAACTAAGAAGCTCAGATCTTTGAGTGTATAATGGACTGAAAAGCAACAATAATTCATCATCCCAGAAGGTCGTCTCAGTATGGCAGGAAGGAAATACTTCTCTTTGTCTTGGACTTTTGTCTCTTTTTACAATAGTTTCCTGATTGACCACTTGACTTCCTAATCATCTGAGCTCTCTTTTAAAGGGAAGCACTTTTGACTTAATTAAACACAACCATGATCATATACAGAAGTGGGGAAGACAAAAGCAAATACAGACAAAAGGAGGAGAGGAACTCCATTGTTCTCCCGCAACACAGGCGTGTGTTACGGGAGAGGCGAGGATGAGGTGAAGCACAACTCACGTCAAATCGAATAAATTACTTTTAACAGGGAGGGTCGGGGGGGCTGCGGGAGGCCCATTTAGGAGCTTTTAAAGTCGAACAGCGTGAAGTCTTAATTACTGAGACTTAACACTGGCCAGCACTGCTTCACGCTGCGACGGTCAGGAGTTGGAGGCTGCTGCCCCCGCAGAGAAGGCCGCAAACTGAAGGCAAAACAGAACATTTCCAGCGTCTCTGCCAGCAGGAGGGAAAATAAAGGTTGATTAAATTTCATTTCATTTCTGGATTGTTAGATAAAAGCAGCGACGGCCTCATCCTGCTCTCCACTTGGTGTCAGGATGAGATGGATTTCCAACAAATTACACCTTTTTTCCACCTTTATCCCTCCTGTCAGACTGAACCTTCATGCACACTCGGGTTTATTGGCAGTAATGATCCCAGGTTGCTCCCCGCTGACCAATCACATGTTAATGCTTGCTGTTTGGATGAAGAAGGGGTGGGCAGGGGGTTGATTACTTGGAAGAGGACCAGAGATGGAGAGAAGCTCCGGTTCCATGAGTAAGAAGGTGTGACGGTGTGAGCAAGAATAAGGGTACACATGTTGACCTTTGACCTTTACTTCCTCCTGTAATGTCAGGCTTCAAATGTGACTTTATTGCTTCACCCTCACCTCACAGTTTGTATGAGCAGAGTCACATTTAATTATAGTAAACAAGCCAACTTGGTTTTGGTAAAGATGCTGTTACAGAAATGATCCTTTAGATAGAAAACAGTGTTTATGTTGACAACTACTAGTCTGAAGTCCTAAACATCACAGAAGGTGTGTCGCAAGGTTCCATATTAGCAGCCGTTCTGTTTTTCATTTTTATAAACTTATTTAAGGAACATTCAGTCAGGGAATATTCATTTGTTTGCAGATGATACATTTACCTATACAGTCATCTCCTATCTAACATGGTACAAAACATGGCTAACACTAGATGGACTTCAATTTGAAAATCTCTCCTTAAACAAATATCTTGCAACATGACAGGATGACATGAACTTTCTATACTTACATTAATAACCAAACTCAAATCTAAATTATGTTTTTATTTTTGTTTCAATAAATGTTTTGTGGTTGTAGCGATAAAAAATCTTACTCCAAATCTTGTGACCCAACAGTACTGAGGCAGATAGGCCGACCAGGCTGTCCCAGTTATTGTGTTGAATTTCCTCCCATGTGCTGTTAAACAGTCACACCATACCCAAATTATCAGGCAATTTGTCAGCCAGATTGATACATATACATACCTAAACCGCTGTAATAGAACTGTTTTGCTTTCTGTTTGTGTTGTATATTTGTATATACAATTCGTTTACACTATGTCAGTTTGTGTTCAAATAAAACTATACAAAAAGGGAAAAATCTCAGTCCACATTCTTATCTGTTTTAGGTTATGGTGACACAATGTATTGAATGTATTGAACCCCCTGCAGTGATTTGATCCTGTCTATCATTAATCTCAGTGTTTTATTTCAAATTTGGATAATGACCTCATCACTTTAATTCTTTAAGTCGATGAATTAAAGATACCAAAACAATTGGTCATGATCATGGCAATGTTTAACAAAAGAAACTTTATTAAACCAAATTAACCCAAATTAAAGAAGTAACTTGGTATAATTAAAGCGTGTGGTGTGGATATCAGTAGCGCCAGTGGTGTATGGTATAAATGGGTGTAAGATGTGTGTGTGAGTGTTGTAAGGGGCAAGAAAGTAAAACATAACAAAACTACGCAAACATAATTCAACCAAACCAAAGCAAGTAACAGGAGGGGAGAACAGAAAGCTGCACACAGCAGCAGCCACAAGCAGGCAGAGGAGAGGGACAAAGCCTGCTAGCTGCAGCCAGGCTTTATACGCTGAGAACACTGGTGCCAGGTGCTCCCAGCCACCTGTAGAGCCAAACAGACGTGAATAAGTAGCAAACCCCCAAGATGACAGGGGTCATCTCAGTATGTATCTTTTATTCTTTAAAGGCATTCTTGTTGAACTTTCTGTACACCTCTGTGAAATGTTTGTTTGTAACATACCAAATCATTTACAATCAGCAATATCTTCAGTTTTGAACTTTTGCACCCTGGACTTGGAATAATTTACAAGATAAACCTTATTTGGAAATTCTGCCTTCATATCAGCAGTGCTGGAATGTAACTAACAGCATTTAGTCAAGTACTGTAATTAAGTACAATTTTGAGGTAGTTGTATTTTATTCTTTCATGCTACTTTACACTTCTACTCCACTACATTTCAGAGAGAAATATTGTACTTTTACAGTGCATTCATCCAACAGCTGTAAGCTTTGTATATAAGTTTTTACACACAAAACATATCAATCAGTCAATCAAACTTTATTTACACCTGTCATACAAGCCAAGTGCTTTACAAGTGACTGACAAACACACAGGATGGTAAATATGTATTGGGAGACCAAGATACAAGTAATTACGAGAAAAAAAAAAGGTGACTTGTAAAATGTAAATAAAACAAATAATAAAAGATAAGTAAATGGAAAGAGAAAAGTTAAAATAATACAAGAAAATTCGAGCAATAAAAGGCACAAGTCAAAAGAAAATTATGAAATTAAACAGATTACAATAAAACTGTAAAATATTAATTTAAAAAAATGAGCAATAAAAGCATTAACCTAGCATAAGCATAAACCTACAAAATTATAAGACACTACATAAGAGTCAGGCTGAACAGGTGGTTTTTAGTCTACGTTTAAAAATATCAATATTTTCAGTTCCTCTTAGATTCTCTGAAAGGACGTTCAGAGTGTTGCAGCTAAAAGCAGCATCACAGAAGGTTTTTGTTCTACTACTTTATATAATATGTATATAATTGTTACAGAAGAAGTTTCAATTTTGAATACTTTTGATACTTTACCGACATCTTGCTAATGTTACTTATGTACTTAAAAAACATTTTCAATGTTGAATTTTTATTTTTACAGTGTGGTATTGTTACTTTCACTGCATATCAGGCATTAAAACAATACACTGAAATTATGCTGCATGAAGAATGTAACTGTTTTAAATTTTAAAAAATTTTCAAGGTCCTTTTCACTGCGATTTTGACCAGGTCTCTCTTTTATAAGAGATAATGTACCTCAAGAGACTTTATGGTTAAATAAAGGTTGAATGAATTCCTGTGTTACTCTGTGAATTGGCATATTGTATATTTGTTATTTGCAGTTTTATTAGAATAGTTTAGTTATAAGTAAACAAAATCTCGCCTGATTTGAACTCCACATAATTCTGCACAGTGTGAGCTCTTCTCTTTCCTAATTAGCTGAATATCCTGGTGTCTCCTGTGGTGATATCAGAACAAAATGTCAAGGGGCATTCCTCTTTTGGCTGAGGTATAGGCTACGTGTTTGTTCTTGTATGAAATTTTCCCCAGGCTGTGTTACCTTTAGAGGTCATGCAGTGGCCCTCCTGCAGAAGTGAGGATCAGGGGTCTGGTAGCCGTGACGATACACTTTCATTTCATCCAGCGAGTAATCCCACAATGCAATAAAACTGTCTGGTCCCTGCGTCTGGCTCCAGTCAGACCAACTTTACAGACAAAATCCTCCCATCCCCCCTCAATATTATTAAGTGGAATGTAAATCTCAAAATAGAAGTTGAGCTCATTTCTCTTTTCTTGTCCAACATTTTTGATGTCATTAACCAGCTATTGGGAAGTTGTGAGTCAGTAATTATATAGCGGGAGACAGTTATATGTGTTATAATGAGGGAGTGCATCTCAACCAAACCCGGGGGACAGAGGTCACTGCAGTTTGGTTAGGCTGTGTTTACACTGGCCAAGGAGTTGCAGCTTTGAGCAGAAAGTTTAGACATTATCTCACAGCTGGCTTTGGTGAACTTTTCAAAACAAACAAGTGGCCTTTGCAGCGTCCTTTACTGTTTTACATGCTGTGCTTCTTAAAGGAATAGGTTGACATATTGGGAAATATGTTACTCTCTTGCCGATAGTTAGACGCAACTCTTTTATTTGAGAGTGGAATCCATCTTCTTGTCTCACTGTCTGCAAATAATCAAATGTGTGTATTTCCTAAAATCTCAAATAGTTTAATTTTTAAAGGATTCATTTTTAAGGATAATGGATCAATTTTTTTAATCAGTTGAAATGAACATTTGACTAATTTAATTATTGATTTTTTTCTCCCTCCACGAGCTTTTGAGGGAGAAAAAAAATCCTTATTTTGCTCATTTTGCATACACAAAATGTGAAACCTATTGATGACGTCAGTTTCCTTAATGCAGATCCATTTCATACACTGTGGGCCTGAGTCACTGAAACCCGACCCTCATGTATTAACCTTACCACCTGTATCACATATTCACCCTGCATGTGAGGTTTTGAGCTCAAAATGACCCTATAACCCTGACATGAACCAAATCTAATTACAGACAAGAATGTCTTATAAGGTAAACCAAATTTAGAAATGTCCAGAGGTGTAATTGTTTGACTGAGGAGTATGACTCCATGTAGGGTTTTAGTGGCTGTAATCGTCCTGCTACCTGTCTCTGATGAGATGCCAAAACTTGTACTTATTCAGATGGTGGGTCCATATTTTTTTTTCTTGTCTTTCATTCAGCACAGGATTCAAATAAGTCCACCTGTGTCCAGACAAGACTTAACAGTTGTGTTTTTTTGCAGCACATATTAGATCAGATTAGTGTAATAGAGCAAAAAGTAGCTTTTAAAACAGCCAGAGATTAATTATTAATGTTGCCTGCAATTTCCAGACCTCTGACCTGCTGCCACATCTCTGACTTCCTGCAAAATTAAGCTTATTCACTTTCTTGCTGAAAAGCACTGTGACAGCCCTCTGGCCTGTTTGGTTGACCTGTGCTTCCTCTTTCTGTTGCAGGTACATGCAACTGGTGGGCGGGGCGGTTCATTTGGACTGACTACCTAGGCTCACTGCTGCAGGTCATTATTAAAGCTGCCACCTTAGGCCTCTCGGAGAGACGCTCCTCATGCACTTTGATTGATTCCTTTATCATTTTCTCCTGTTAACATTCATACATTACACTTCCCCGCACATCCACTCACATACACCACTGACATATACTCTTTTGACATTTAATTTATGCTCTTATAAGTAAATAAGTTCATTTTGGTACATTTCGTTGTCTTTCCTCTTTATTTACCATGGCTCTTCAAGCTAGTCATGACAGCACTTCTTAAGCTCATTAATCAACACATTATATCTCGTTTGTTTAATTAGCACAAAAACTGAAATGTAAATACGACAAATTGTGGTTTTACATGGGATTATGTGCCAGATAATTTCTTGGCTGGGCGCAGTGTTATGTTGTGTGGATTGACGACTGTATTGTTGGAAAAACAATCAAGCCTATCACAGCTTTTGTGGGCAGGAGACATCATCTCACTGTGCCAGGGCCGGAAATATGGCTGTGAAAATTAGCGTGGTTGAGATCAACACAGAATACAAAAATACAAGTTTAGTTACAGAAACAGCTCTTAAATTGGCATATGTCTTTGATCGACATAAAAATGCTGCTGCAGCCTATGTGTCAACTAAAAATTATGTCGACAAGATGGATACATCGCTCACAACTGACTAACTCCTCCTCCAAACCAGAAATCGGCTTACACCAACACAATGTCAAACTGAAAAATAACGGGTGAAAAAATGGCAACTCTGATTTTTTTAAACTAATGGACTGTTGATGGAAATTCTGCCCTCTGTCTCTCTGAGTGACAGCACACAAAATATCAAACATGTTACTTAAAGAAAAACTTTAATCCTATGTTAAACTATCAAAATGTACTTATTCTTCACGATAAAGATACTGTATGTGGCAAAACGTATTGCTCATCGTTAACTTTATTTCCTAACGTTAGAGGAATTAATCAGCCTCTGATCAGTGACTCCAGATAGTCAGGATTTATGGCCGCAGGCTTTTCAGGCTTTTAAAATGCAGTTAAGGGGATGTTGGACTGATCCTTGACAAATGCCTCTCACACCCACTGGGCGTCACCGGCAGCATAATCACTTCACATAAGCAGCAAACGCTGAGTCAGTGTAGGTAAAATGAAGGTCACGCTGCGTGATGGCAGAGACAGAGTGAGCGGTCACTCAGGGACACCAAAGACGCCTCCTGGCTGAAAAGAATCTGTGTGTATTGATAACATCCTGCAGATACAATTTCTCCTATTAGAGGCTAAACGTGTGAGAATGCCCCTTTAGATTCAGTTGTCATTGTGTTGAAACGTGTGTGAACATGGGCAGACCTACACTACAGTGTGCTGCAGGAATGCACTGGTTGAGCAGTCATTGCGTACACAAGAGGCGCCACAGGGATTTCTGAGGGCCCCCATCCTCAGTGTGTGTGTGTGTGTGTAGTTCCCTGTGTGGTTCATGGCTGCTCATACTGGCTGCGCCTCACCTCAAGAGCTGACTTTATTATCATTAAAAGAGGCTTTTAATTATTTACAGAATACATATGCCATGCTTTGTTGATTTAGGGCTAATTAGATTTGATCTGATTAATGACACCAACAATATGAGATGTAGAGAGGGGCACAAATGAAGTCGACACTGGACTACAGAACATCGGCGCATGTGGCGGCTGTGGCTCGTCCATTAATTGCACGGTTGGTGGTTTGATCCCAGCTCCTCCTGTCCACATGTCAAAGTGTCCTTGAGCAAGATACTGAACCCCAAATTGTTCTCAAAGTCCAGGCCAGTGCCTTGCATTGCAGCTCCACCGCCATCAGTGTGTGAGATGAGAAATTGTCCTACTAAGGTTGGACAAACATGACATCTTCATTAATCTGGAGTCTTTTTTTACATAAATGCATGTTTTTTTATTGTATCATCTTTATTTATGTGTATCTGTTATCGTATCAATCCTCACTCTTTTGCATCAAAACTCTTATTAATTATCAATGCCGCCTATAGATGGCAGTCATGAGTTTTGTTCTACAAGTTTTGAAATTCATAACACAGACTTGTTGCACAAACTTTGCATGATGTATTTTTCCTCTTTTACATTTGTGACTTGAAGCTTTACAGAGAGCAATGCAGAATGGACTCATAACAACTATAAAACCAGACCCAACACTCGAAATAGAGACTTCACATCAATTAATGGAGGGAAGATTGTAATGATCTGCATCACAGCAGTCGCAATGTGTGTGAGTGTCGCCTCTCTCCTCTCCAGAGCAGCCATAAGACAGAAAGAAGAATGACTGTAGCAGGGCTAAAAAGGAACATTTAGGCATGATTCAGGTCTATAAACCTATATTGATTTGCTGCTCGCCTTGCTGCATAGTCCCTGCCTGGCCGGTGCCAGTGTAATCTGTCCCCCAGGTCTAAGGTTGCATGTGAATTTTCTGTTGTGTCAGCTGAGTTTAGTGCAGTGCATGCTTGAGAGGAGGTGAACTCTCATTATCCCACACTGCTTTAATTAAGAGCCTGCTGTCAACGAAAGCAACATCTTTAACTCATTTATTACTTCTTGCAGTAGGCGTCTCCAAATGGCAATAGGCAATATTTCATCTTCTACAGTAGAGTGTG
The DNA here is from genome assembly GCA_038419695.1 of Scomberomorus guttatus. Taxonomy (NCBI): domain Eukaryota; kingdom Metazoa; phylum Chordata; class Actinopteri; order Scombriformes; family Scombridae; genus Scomberomorus; species Scomberomorus guttatus. The sequence goes on along the minus strand of CM076451.1, from coordinate 9,759,325 downwards.
TGTAACGTTGTCATGAATACTTCTGCAGCACACTAACATCTAACAGAAAATTAAAGCTTTGTTTAACAGAAGGGGGGAGAGTAGAAGTTAAGGAAAAGGGTAATCATCACTTTTTCTATTATTTTATGATCCTTCCTTTAACTTTGTCAGATATATGTATACATATGTATGTACTGCAATTATAAAAGTTATTATTTGCAAAAACAGCAAAGGGGCTTGTAGAATCCGTCAAATTTCTTTAATTTAAAAAACAAACAAGTGACAAGGCAAATAAGTTTTTAAAGCTGCAGTGGTGAAACAGTAAAGTTGTGTCCTGTGTGACCAAAACAATGAGCTGAAAGATGCTAAAAAGGTCATTGAGCTGAGGGGAACTGCAGAGTTCGGTGATAATGATCTGTGGATTTTTTGCTATGAGCACTACCTTTCACATTACACATAGTTATTTGACCAATTGGTAAAGGGTGGGTACATTTTTTGAGTTTTTGAGGTTTTCATATCATTCTGTAGCTTCACATTAGTGTTCCATATGTGTTCAAATCCGAAAATTCAAATTATGTTTGAACCATGTAAGTTTTAGCGTCAAAATGCTATTTTCCCAAGCCCTTCTAAAAACTTTTTCCCACGTAACCTGACGTAGGTTTCCGCACAATGACGTTGCTACATATAAAACGATATATAAACCTTCTATCCCGCCTAGCCAGTAGCCACAGAGACAGACTCACTGTTGCTGCTGCTCAAAGTTTAAAAAATAAACTCTGAGCTCTCCTCCTGCCAGTAAACGGCTCCGGATCAGAGCAGAATCCGGTGTGACTCCAGGGTGTTGGTCCCGAGGCTCCGGCTCTGCTTCCGGCTCTCTCCTCCAGAGCTCCCAGCACTCAGCAGCTGTCTGTCCCTCCACTCCATCCTGTGCATTTATAAACATCTCACACACTCAGATTCAGCACTGCAACATCGCTCGTAGTGTATCCGGACAATGTTTTTGTGCTTGAACATACAGCGAGCAAGTATGTTGGGAAGACACTGGCAGCAAACTGCATGTGTGTGTGTGTTGGGGGTGGGTGGGTGGGGGCATTAGCATTATGGCTCTAACCCACACTTTTTTGCTAATGGCTGAGTGGGCGTTTCCATTTGAAAAACCCGGAAAGGAACTTAGGTGGAGTGGTCCTTTAATATAAAAATATCATTATCATCATTGTATTTGGGGCACATTTACCTTTATTTCATTGTGTACAGTGAAGAGACAGTCGGAAATGAGGAGAGAGAAGTAGATTACAGTTAGATTTGAATTTAGGAAGTTTGGGTGGCTCTTGATACATATGTGAACATGATACCATGATAAACATTAGTTCCATCAGAATGGTTTAGCTCTCTGCACCTCAGTCCAACCTACACTTCACATCTGCAGAAAACGTGATTACAATATGATTTCTTGGCTTGATAATGTGTAATGTCTTAAAAAAAGATGTGACTAACTGGACTGGACTGGATTAGCACCTAATATGTCAATTTGAATCTCTTGAATGACAAAAAAGTTCAGCTTCGAAACCCAATGCAAAAAAAAAAACAAAACGCAGCCACTGATAAACCTTTATACATGGCCACTACTGGAAGTGGTTACTGAGGTGTGGCCTTTCTGTTCTGCAACAATAACAGCGTTGCGGTCCGTGTGCTAAACACAGTTTACATGTTACTCCCTTAATTGATTGTGTATTGTAACAGAAACGCAACCACACACTTCAGCTGAAAGATGTCTCGCTTTTGGGCCTTTTTGAGACTTTATTTTAGTAAATGGCATCATTTCATTGGATGAGTCTCAGTAATTCGCTGTCTCTCCTGATGGGATTTGTACATGCAGCATTAGCACACACTCACAGTCTGCTCGCTGAAGAGTCCTGCGGAGGGGGAAGGCAGGATGGGTGCCAGGTCTGGAGGGGTGCAAAGGCCCAGCCATACTCAGCATGTCCCAAACAACCGGTGCACGAACCAGAACCATCTGCTGTCCATTTCACTTACATTCTCATTTGATGCTCTGCCAGCAGCTCGATTTTCACCCCTGGAACGAGACTAATCCTGCCATCCTCACATGAGCCACCAAAGCTTCGCCTCAGAGCCTGGGTCAGCTGGCAGGGCTGTTTCTGTTTGGAAAAACAAAGGACTGTACTTCCCTGAAACGTAATTCAAAGCGGAGTCATTTATCACAAACTCTCATTCCTGCTTCATCCACTACTTACTATAATGATCAGATCGGCCTATTTGCCTCTCCACTCTTACCTCTCATTTCCATCAACTAAAGAACCATTAAGTACTCAGCTGTACTGCCTCAACTGTTGAAGTACATAAATGACTCATGACCTGAACATCAGATGCATCATCTTCAAGACTGCCACATCGCTGTTTGAGTAATTTCCACCAACTAAATAACCATTAAGCACTCAGCATCCTCAACCGTTGAAGCACTCTGGGGCATCAAAGAAGAAGAAGAGATTGATCAGAGACATTATGGTTCAGAGAGAACGATATAGGAAGCTGCAGTGGGTGTTGTTTCTTGTTCTCTGAAAGCTTTATATGTACAAAAAAGGAGCATTTATTCAATTTTTACTCGCTCAACATACTTACAGTGCAGAAAACTTTGTATTCTATACTGCATGAATGTTTTTGATGACTTTTCAGATGTTCCCTGACTGTTCCAAGACGTTATACTAACCAGTATTTCAGTATGAGTCACCATATGCTACAAACAGGCAAAAAGAGCTTATACAAACCTATGATTCATCAAGAATCACAGGTTATGTGTGCACAGTGAAATTGCATGCTATCTGAGACGAACCATATTAACTTGCAACTTTTTCATTGTTCTCATTAGGTAATGTCATTGTGATGACTGATGGATTTGAAAAGCATAAAAAGTAATGTGACTTTAGAAGGTTGTCAGACAACAAGTCATAAAGATTCATGAGATGATTATGATGCATTATGGATGTATAATGTTTTATAGGAGCTTTTAAAATGCATCAGTAACCATTATGTGCTCTTAAAAACAAGGTCAGGATGTTTTGTGAATGAATTTCAGTTTGCTTGTGAGTGCATGCAGTACATTATGATGTTGTTGCTGTTGAAACGTTGCATGCTATTCTGCATAAAAGTGTTTGTTGTTTTGAGCCTACGAGTGTGCAGTCGTGTTTCTGTGGTCAGCACCTCCTCAACACAGGAGTGCACACAGTGACGTGTGTCAAAGCACTTGTTTGTCTGCAGAAGGTATTATCAGCCAATCAATCAATCACCCTTCATGTACCTTAGATGACTGACAAACCAATATGACAAAAACAAAAGATGATAAAAGTGACATTAAATATGCAAAAACTATTAATGCATGCACTCATTAATAAAAGAAAGTTTTAAAATACAATAACAATAAAAGTACAATTTTGTGGTACTTGTAGTTTACCTCAGTACTTCCATTTTATGCTACTGAATACTATATATTTTACTCCTCTACATTCATCTGCCATCTATGACTACTTTGCAGATTTGAATTTTAATTGAAAAATATATAATCAGTTTATAAAAATATGATGCATTAAACAACTCAGCAGAACATACAGCAATTAAAATGAGATTCACCTCGATCAGCTACAACATTCAAACGGTGCTTACATGTTAATTCATTATTAGAAATAATCCAATAATATAATATATAGCACTCTATGAGTACTTTTGATACACTAAGTGCATTTGGCTGATGATACTTCCTTACTTACTTAATTTAGTAGCTTTGAATGCAGGACTTGTATTTTTGCAGTATTTTTACATTGTGGCATTACTACTTTAAATCTTGTCAGTACTTCTTCCACCACTGCATAAAACCACTTTATTGTTTGTACAGTAAATATGAAGCTAGAGCCTGCAGCTGGTTAGCTTAGCTTAGCACAGAGACTGGAAACAAGGGGAAACAGTTAGCCTGGCTCTGTCCAAAGGAAACAAATCAACCTGAAGCACCTCTAAACTTCCTGAAGTCTCAACTGTCTTTTTTACACTTTGTGTTTTTGTATATAGTATAACATGTTGATAAGTGAGCTTTAGAGGTGCTGCTAGGTTGTTTTTTAACCTTTGGACCGAGCCAGGCTAGCTGTTTCTCCCTGTTTTCCAGTATTTCTGCTAGGCTAAGCTAACTGGGTGCTGGCACTAGCTTCATATTGAACGGATGGACAAGAGTGATCAATCTTTCCGTCTAACTCGTCAAGAAAGCAAATAAGCGTATTTCTTAAATTGTCAAACTTTTCCTTTATACACATTTAACTCAGGCTATCTCAGTGCTTCTGTTGCTACTGCATAACACTTTCTGAGCAAAAGCAAGGCTAGAAAGGTCTATTTTAATTTTACTTTCAAACATATCTCTCTGTTGTGCTTGCTATTCCAACGGCTTAAAGCATATAAGCAAAACATTTTTAAAAAAACCCCAAATTACTTCAAAATACTTCTCTTTACACTTAATTTCTATGTGCTTCCCATACCAGGATGCTGCAAAGAGAGGCCTTGCCAACCAGCATGTCTTTTCAAATGTGAGTGCTATAACTGCTTTTAGATTGAACTTGAAGATATTCAGATCTGAGAAAGCGAAGCGCATACCGATGCTGCTGATTTCTCTTGTTTTATTTCATCATTTCTTTTCTTACATGGATGCCTGCAGTTTCATAAGATGATACTGGTATGTGACTCAGATTGAAAGTGCTATATCAATCAAGTTTAGTGTCAGAGTGGAATCTGTGTGCGTGCGTGTGTGTGCGTGTGAGGGCTGGAGGGTTTGGTGATAATTCTGCTGTAAATGAATAACAGCAGGAAGAGATGGTGCAGATGATCCCTCTGAAGAAAGTGATGATAAGGTTCCACAGAGTTAAGTAGGTTACCACGCAACCTTTCACAGGCACATTATTACTGGCTGATCACCAACTGCCTTTTTCCATCTGAATGTCTATAGAGAAAGCGATAAAGAGAAAGACAGCAAGGTGAAAGGGACGCCAGTTGTACATCTGTGAAATCTATAAATACCTTGTCTGTGAAATGTTAACAATTGGTTGTCAGTAAAAAACATTAGCTCACAGACAGTAGGGCACACCCGGAAAAGACTGAAAGTTTCCAGACTCTCTCTCCAAACGCCACTCCACCTCCGCCTATACCTTTAGGGAATAACCACTTCAGGTAATTTAATTAGCCAGAAAAACTGCCTCCAGCTCCATGTTCGTGTGATCACGTGTCAAATGTTTGCCCTCAAAATCAAATGTTGCATGTAATTTCTATAATAGACTGGACTGTGTTTTACCCTTCCGGAGATACAATCGTCTACACAATCAAGTCAGAGAGCAGACTGGAAGTAATAAGGCTTTAATCTCGCTTAGATCATGCCGACAAAACCTCTCTCATCTCTTCCGTGTGGTTCAGAAGCTGATCGTGTGTGATTTGTAAATGTGAATAAACAACATCCGCGTATGCTTCCTTTAATCTAATGGCAGTGTTATTGAACAAAATAAGTCAAGAGAAGTTTAATAAGAAACAGGGTATCATTGTTTTCTCGGTTAACACTTCCCAAAAGCCTCTTCAAAGATTTAATATGAGATTTAAGGTGAAATATGCGTGAATAAAAAACTTAAAGTGATGAAACATCTGAGATTGATCCTTCGCCAACAACAGGGGTCTAACTCCTGCATTTAAGGTATATTTAAAGGCCCTGGCCTGTTAGGGTGCAAAGAACAATGCAATGGAGGAATAAATTGAGCAATTTTTGACGTGTGCAAATAAAAAGGCACTTTAGGCTTTTTAAAGGATGTTTTTATACTATAAGCCATTCTGAAGACTGACTCGCTGTGTGTGTGTATGAAAGAGATAGAGAGAGATAGAGGATGAAACAGAAACAACTATTTTCTTTGTTGTAAAACCCACTTTCAGAGGCTACAAAACGTCTCACGACTGCTAGTTTCATAAGAGACAATTCACAAAAACCGTTACAAACCGCATGCCATCACATGTGTTGGCAGCAATTTTTTTTTTTTTTTTTGTCAGGTCATTTCATTCACTGTCATCCTCTTGTGGTCGTGATGACTCAACACTAAAGGTGATCAACTTTAACAGGAGATAATAGACAGCAGTCTGAAAAATTCTGTGCAATGCTGAATCCCTGCAACACTTCTTTCTCGCCCTCATTTGTTTCTGTTTGCAGTTTTCCATGCAAGCTCCTACTATGACAAATTGTGCTCAGCAAATGAGTCTGACTGAAAAAAACACAGCTTCTAAGTGAATTAGAGACGCACTATGTCATAAAATAATGCACAGAAGTGAGTGATTTCCCAAACTGCAGCACATGAGCAGTGGCAACTTGCCTTGCAGACGGGCAGTCTCTGAGGGCCCCAGCAGGGACGAGATGGTATGAATAATGCATGGCTTTACAACTACCCAAGGTGCCCTGCTATATGAGGTGGCTGAGTGACTGAACAGACACATCCTGCATGGTGACTTTGACAAAACAAGCTATGGGCATCTGAGAAGAAAAAACTGTGAAAGACATGCATCAACTGTGACACTCAGAGGCCCAGGTATTGTTTAAGAAAGCAAGAGGAAGAAGTGGTTTTACTCACAGCTGTTATGTGTATGTGTATGTGTGTGTGTGTGTGTGTGCATGTGTGTGTGTGTGTGTGTGTGTGTGTGTGTGTGTGTGTGTGTGTGTGTGTGTGTGCGCGCATGTGGTATGACTTAAGTCACTTTCAGGGACACAAACCAGACTTAAGACCAGTTAATTGGGGACACTTTGTGCAATTGGGGGCAAAATACGTGTCCCCAATTGGTAAAACACTGATTTCTGGTTCAGTGGTTAAGGTTAGGGTAAGGGTTAGGTTTAGGCAAGTAGTGGTTATGGTTAGGGTAGGGTAAGTCTCCTAAGTTTTGGTACCCCAAAAGTGACTTAAGTAAACCTGTGTGTATGTGTGTGTGTGCATGCGTGCATGTGTGCAAGTGTGTGCGTACATAGTATGCTGGTGTAGAAGTGGTAACAAACACATACACACATAGGCACATATACAAACGTAAGTGTCAGCTGCAGGGTGTGTGCACCTTTAACCATAAACCACAGAAAATATATACACGCGCTTTAAATACCCTCATGTCTTACAGACAGTCGGTTGATCCAACTCTATTTCACTCAATGACACCATCATGGGATGCTCATGGCTGTTGATTTTGGGTCTTGTCCTAAATGTTGCTCACTGCTTGGAAATTCTGGGTAAGTCTACATGGTTACAATCCATCTGTGACTGTCAGCTGTTTATGAGCTTATTTTACTGGCCCTTAAGGTCTTGTTTAACCTGTGGCATTTGCACCAAACTGTGCTGCTATGGTTTTCTAAGTGATTAGTCCAATTATAAATGCTCACAGGCATTAAAGCCACATTTTGAAGCATTGTGGATGCATCTTGGACCAACTAAACTAAATGACAGCTATATGTGAAGTATATTACTGACAGCATGTTGGTTTTGTCACTCTGGCAGTTAGTTAATTATTACTGATCAGTGGTGTCACCTGAAACCACATTCATTTCTTTACAGGCTTTTAAAGTTAAAGTTAGTGTTGTTAAGGGTTTTTTGAGTGTGTGTGAGGGGAAAACCCTCTGCAGGCATTTAGAGATCCCACTGTATTGTTACGGGTTCAGTGTGAGGTAAATCCTCGCAACATCTTTGTTTCTGCAGAGTCACTAGGACTTCCAGCTGCAGATGAAAGCTTAAATTTGTGAAAAAGGCTCTGAATTTTTAAGATCAAGAGCCTCATTTGTTTACCACATCCCCAGTCTGCAAAGAAAGACTGTTGTACTGTAGTTGCTGTCTGGTGAGAAAAGAAGCCCCTCGGGCTCTAGGAAATATGATGCAGTGGCTGGCGATTTTTATTATTTAGTTTGTAACCTTAAGGTGTGGCTTTTCCACGTTTGGCTGACATTTATTTTGGCAATAACCTGTAAGGGCAAATGAATTATGAACCCACTAGGCATAATTGAACTGATAGAGCATATTTCTTCCTCTCTTTGGAGGCTCTCCACATTGTTTCCATTTGCTGTGATATATAGTAAGACCCACAGCATTTCTGCTTCAACTGTGTTTGATGCAAACAGTTTAGTTTAGACTGCAGCAGCTGGCTGTATGTTCAATGGTTTTTCATGAAGCAGTGCACCAAGCTGTCATTTAACTCATCATGTATCTAAAGCTGAGTAAAAGCTCCTGGTTTCAATTGGCTGATAGAGCAAACTGTGCACTTTGATAAAGTCAGCAGAGGAGGCAGGATGAAACGGACTTGCTATGCATTGGAGTCTGCACACTGTCTTTCTGCAAGTGCTAAAACCTGTCAGCTTCTATTAAATGTCCTTCCCTCTGAAACCTCCTCTAATCATGGCTGAGTTCTTGGGAACAGGTTGCCGGTGTCTGGGTGTGGATCAGGGTGTAACTTTTGGACTGTTTTCATTTCGTTAACATAATGGAGTCCTCTATTAAATGTACACTGAGCAAGGAGACGGCTACATTTGTCAAGTGTCACTGTGCACATAAAGTCCCGTTCCTGTTTTTGGCCCTGTGAGGAGCATTAGGAAGCAGCTGCATTAATTTACTCTTGCATATAACATTCACATCATTTTAGGCTTGCAGTTTTGTGTTTTTAGCCACTTTAGCAACATGGTGTTAGGGATAGAGTGCCATTAAATTTAATACAGACATTCATGATGCCCAGATTATGATACATAATAACTTTGGTGATCATTTAACTTTTCATCTAGCACCACCAGCAGGTCAAAAAATTCTTATCCAGTTAAATATCTCAAAACCAAATACCAGATGGATTAATATTAATTTGTACAGACAGTCATGGTTTCCAGATGATGAATCCTAATGACTTTGGTGATAACCCTGACTTTTCTGCAAGCATGAGGTTGGCATTTGTGGTTCTTAATCAAATGTTCCAACAACTAGCCTATTTGTTGGATTGTCATGAAATTTGATGCACACATTCATGTTCCCCAGAGGATGAATTGAAATAACTTTGGTGATCCTTTGACTTTTCATCTAGCGCCATCATCTGGTCAAAATAATTGTCCAACACTTTTATTTATGACTAAATAAATCAAAGGTAAACTAATGACATTCCCACCAGCCTCAGTTGTACTTTGTATTCATGTTAGCATGCTAACAGGCTAATCTAAGATGGTGAACATTATATCTGCTAAACATTATTGTCATTGTGAGCGTGTTAGCATTTGTGACATTAGCATTTAGCTCAAAGCATCTCTGTGCCAATAAAGTACAGCCACACGGAGCCACTAGCGTAGCTGTAGACTCTTGTTTATATTGATTAGTCAATGGCAAGTGCCAATCATGATAAAATGACTGAGAACCTCATAACCACTGACCCCGTTAGTCAGCCTCATCCATCACAGTTTAGCTTAACTAGTGAAAGACAATGAGATGTGCAGAAACCCTTTTCACAGGCACAACAATGGACATCCATCAGCCTGCTGCCCATCCTCTCAGGAACAGGAACAATCACATTCCTCCCCTCAAGACAATTCTACTTTGCGAGTGTTTGCAATATTAGGACTGTTCAGGTGAACTTATGACCTCTCATTATTACTGAACATTGTGTTGTTCTTTTTGTCAGGTGCAGGTGAAGAGCAGACTCTTGAGATCACAAAAAACATCACAGGAGTCCTGGGAGAAGACGTGTACCTGAGCTGTAACTATCTGGGGGCAAGCGAGATCATCAACGCCCAGTGGAAACGGCAGACTATCGTTAATTCTAAAATTAAATCCAGGCGACTGGTAGGATTTTTAGCTGACAATAAGACATTTTGCTATGACGACAGTTTCTCATTTCCAGACTCTCGCACCAACCTCACAGTTAAGATGAGGGTCTCCAGTGTGGAGGTAGAGGGAGAATACATCTGTGAGTTTGGATCAAATGAAGAAGATGTTTCTGACAGTGTAATCCTTACTGTAGTAGGTAAGCCAGAAAGAATTATGCATTTGTTTTCCTTTTTTTCCCCATTTACCTCTGTTTTAAAAAAATCTGCCTGATGAGATTCAAAACTCAGAAAGGTCATAACTGCTGCAGCACCAGCAGTCCAACTTTAATGAAGCTTGCAGAGATAATGCATCTCTGACCTAAGACATGCCTACATCATTTAAAGAGAATGACACTTTCACTTGTTCATTCATTCACAGCCAGGCCTGATATACACTTGCTGGTAAATGCAGAGACAATCAACGGCACTCACTACCAGTCGGTGTCATGCTCTGCTGTCGGTGGGAGGCCCACACCTCAGGTCAGCTGGTTGGTCAACGGCGTTTCTCCCTCAGATTACCCCTTTACTGTGGAGATGAGTGAAAGTCCTCACTCAAACGGCACCTCCACTCTGAGCAGCATCCTTCGCTTCCCCACCCACCACCTGGACAAGGACAGTGTGACCTGTGTGGTCCAACACCCAACTCTCCCTACCCCCAAACTCACTACAGTGAGGGTGGAGACCTACGGTACGCTCACATTCACAGCTGAGTGATGTTGTTTTTACATCTGTGTTGTCAGGAGGTCACATATATAACTGTATGTACTGCATCATAGCTTTATAATCATGCATCATGACTCAGCACAGTTACTGTGCTTCTGATTTTTCACACTGGCTGTTCCCTCTTACTGTGTTCCACATACACAGTGACAGACCATAAATCACATTGCACAATGCAAAGAATTCATGTGGGAATGCACTCTTTCACTAGCATTAAACATATGGAACACCATAATGCAGAAACAACTCAGTAACTAATTAATAACAACATTATACAGTAACGGCAACACATACAGCGTAGCATGCAATTTGGTGGTAATTTTTAATTGAGTCAACCTTTAAATGCTCTTGTTATGCCACCATACTAAACTAGATTACATTCACTGCAGAAAAATGCCAACATACATAACTATTTCTTCATATCTGTCTTTGCATCAGATCTCTTGAGGACTTCATACTGTCAGTTTCTGGGAAGTCCAATGCAAAATTGTTCTTGAAATGCCCCCTAGTGGTTACAGTGGTTATAAATTGGCTGCCTTGAATTAGCAGTTCAATAAGAGTTTTTTTTTTTACTAGTTTATTCATTTGTGCATTTTATTTTTCTCTGTTATTGTTTATTTGTGTGTGCTTAAAGGGTTAAGGCAGGCAATTTTCTAAATTTTTATTATTGTCAACAAATCTGAAGTGCAGAACCAAACCAACAATGAATTGAGCTACTTACAAGTATTGTTTGTGTCCAAAGCTGATATATTGTATTCCCCTGTGCCGTAGACCTCAATTGTTGTCCAAATACTATTAAAAACACATTAGTCCACTGGTTGACTTGTTCCTTCACAGATTACGGTCATGGTAGTTTGTTTAGAAGCGTCTCCAAAGACTTATAACAGCAACCACGTTTGCAGTCTCAGGAGAGTAGTTCCTTGTAACGCAGACGGCACTGAGCAATCACGGGAACACGGTTCCATTTACAGAACTTTGTTAGCTTGTGCTACATAACACAACCTCGACTTTGTGCTGCATTGTTAATTTCTCAAAGAACTTCAGTACAAAGTCAAGAGGTTGTGATATGTAGCACAATAAGCTGTACACAGAACCGCGTTTCCACACATTGGCAGTGGATTCTGCCTTACATGAAACTACTCTCCTGAGACTGCAAACAGATTCACTGTTATTAAGTCCCATAAGCATGAGCCAGTAGTTTTCTAACTGCAGTGGTTAAATCCACACATAACTTTAGGTGTTAACAGATGGAATATTTGGAGCCAGTACTTTAACTCACTTTAATCATACATACCCTTCTCCGGCACCCGAGCTATCATGAGGTGTTAGCTCACTTCTCTTACTCATTAGGAACAGCTGGCTATTGCATGACACCAAAACTTATGTATTTGATAATAGACTCTGATCTCTGCTGATTCCCTGTATTAAAGTCTGTGGTTCTCTCAGCTTTGGTGGGGCAGCAGCTGGGCCAGACATCTGCTCTCAGCTGCAGCCCAGCCAACAGATGGGACAGGTGATAAGCCTAAGTCAGCACTCTCCAAAACCCAAGCAGAAGCCCCTTATGGCCTGTGTTTAACTAACATTCAGCTCATCCGGCCGTGGCTTCCTATTTAAGAAAAACACCCAGAGTCTCTACTTGCTATCTGACTTTTTAATTTGCTGGAAAAGACATTAAACCTTGTGAAAAAATAACTCTTCTCGCCTTTCTTCTTGCTCCACAGCGAGGCCAAATGTGACCATTAAAGCAGAGATGGTACAACAAGGAGGAAGTGAGTTCTGGGTGGTCTCTTGCATTTCATCTGGAGGGAGACCTGACACTGACATCTCTTTGGCTTTGAACACCGAAGAGCTGGAGATAGAGAATGACACAGACTCACAGACACAAATAATCTCTTTCCGCCTCCCTGCAACAGTGTTTGAGGGGCACAACGTCACCTGTGTGTTTGACCACCCCAAATTTACACACAAGGAGTCACGAGTCATAACACTGCCGTCATTTTGTGAGTACTATCACTGCCTCACATGGAAAAGTGTTGTGATGCTCATGAGGTGACAGTTACAGAAAACAGAAATGTTCTTTTTTTCCTGCAGATTTGTCAGGAGTTCAGTTTTCCGCAGGGCTGGAAAGAAACAGTGATCACACCCAAGCCGTTGAGTCTTTAGAGCTGCACGAAGGACAGAGTGACACTGTTATTGGCCTGGAGGTCATTGGAAATGTGCCTCGTTACAATATTACTTGCAGAAAGTAAGAAATATGTGATATTTAGACAAATGTCTTGATTTCACCAATTATTAACCATGTTAGCAGCATAGGTCTAGGGATGGCAAGGTCAGTTGGTCAGTCCATCACTTTGGTCCAGACTGAAATATCTTAACAACTTTTGGATGGATTGGCACAAACATTTTTTCACAAACATTCATGGAGAAATGTCTCAACAGCTATTGGATGGATTGCCTCAGAATTTGGTACAGACATTTATGTTTCCCCTCAGGATGAATTGTAATGATTTTGGTGATCCATTAACTTCTTTTGCACCATCATCAGGTCAAAACTTCAATTTGTCCACCTCTGGTTTATGACCAAATACCTGCAAATGAATGCCATTTCCATCCACCTCAGCTGTACTTGTACTTATTTCTAATTTTGTTAGAGTAAATGGTGATCATAGTCAACAATGTACCTGTTAAACATCAGCATGGTAGCATCCGTTAGCTCAAAGCACCATTGTCTAAGAGCTGCTAGCATGGGTGCACACTCTTAGTCTAGTTTACATGTCTTTATCTTTAGTTAGATCATTTGCATCTGTATTACATGGATAACTGCAAAGATGAGACTGAGCTGAAATCTGTCAACTTTATTCTCTATTTTGGCTTTGTTATCTGTTTGTATTTCTTTTTCTCACTGAAACAATGAAGAATATTATGGGGGAAAATATGTGATTTTTACAGAGACAAGTAGCGTTGAGACTTTTTTCCCCATCATTTACATTTCGACAAACAACCTACATACCCCGTGGAGGATGTGGTTATAGGTTTGGTGGCACAGAACCACAAGTGATAGACTGCAGGAACCAGATTTAGACATGTTTCCTGATCAAAAAAAATGATTAAAATGAAGATTTTCCTTTTTGGACCTGTAATATTTGAATACTGGGGGAAATGTGAAAACTAAAACATGAATTTTGTTTGTATTTCTGCTATTTTTTCCCTCTAGAGATGATGGGCCCTTGCCTGAGAGCGTGAAGCTGGTTGACAGCAGCCTCACCATTCAGGGTCCTGTGATACGTCAGCATGCTGGCCTGTATGAGTGTCTCACCTCCTATCACCGTTACAAAGCAACACTGCAGTTTAACATCACAGTTAAGTCTGGTAGGTGCAACTCTTTGCAGGTGTTTAAAGACTTTCATGAATACACTTTGAATTTTCTACATTTTCTGAATATGAAATATTGACGTGGAGCCTGCTCTCTGCATTCTTTCTCTCAGTTCCACCCACAATACGAGTTGATTTAAAGACTGAAGATGGACACAGTCTGATTGAGTGCTCAGCAGCTGATGCTGTTCCTGCAGCCAACATGTCCTGGCTTCTACCAGAGGGTGTGTCTGGAGTCTCTTGGTTCAATTTCACTTCCCATAATGGAAGCCACTCTGTCAGGGGAGTTTTACTCCTCCCTGCCTGCTCGTTTTGGGAGCTCACTGCAGAGTGTGTGATAAATCACCCTGCATTTGAGGAGCCAGAGAACAGAAGCATAACACTCCCTCTTTGCGGTATGTTCAACAAATCAAGCTATGGATAATTTTGTCTGAGTAGCAGACATATTTGGCCATGTTAGATAGACCATAGATTTTATCTTTTTCTCAAAAGCAGCCGTTCACTTCCTGGAGTTTGACTTCTCTTTCCCACGCAGCTCGCCCAAACATCACCATCAACTCCAGCTCTGAGTGGAGAGACGGTGACGCGTACACAAAGGTAGACTGCTCTGTGGAAAGTGTTGCTCCTGCAGCAACCATAACCTGGCATGTTGGAAACAGTGGCAGTAACAACAGCATCAGTCACGTGACGGAGACTCAAGTCCAGGCTGATGGTTTGGTTTCGGCCCGTAGCTCTGTGCATTTCCTGTCTTCTTTGTATTCTGGTCAGAATTTGACCTGCATGGTGGAGCATCCAAGCCTGGAGACGCCTGAGAAAAACACAATACACATTCCAGTGCACAGTATGTAATTTCTTTCTTAAAAATATTTCTTTCTGTGACACACACAAACTCGCACAGCTGTTCAACCCCTTCCTGTCACCCCTCGTCTTCTTTCAGAAGCCCCTCTGCTGAATGTGTCTGTAGTGAGACAGCAGGGCTCCCCTCTCTGGCTGGCAGTGTGTGACTGCAGAGGGGAGGGTGTCGGGGCTAACCTCACCTGGGTCCTTGAAAATGCCAAAGGCCAAAGGTACCTGCACACACAGAATGAAGGGCGCACCCTGAAAGCCAGGTTGAATTATCAGTTTCCTCTGGCCCTTCACGAGGGGCAGGACCTGACCTGTGTGTATCAATGTAAACATGGGCTCACAGAGAGAAGAACCATTCATATCCCCAGATACTGTGAGTGCAACAGAAACAAAAAAAAACACATGAAATCAATGCTTGAAATCTGCAAACTACAAGCTTCTCCCAACTGACTTTCCTACAGATATCTCCGGTGTGAGAGTCCTGAACCACACAACGCCTCTGCAAAGCCACTATGGTGGCGAACCAGTCATAAACAGACTGACACTCAAAGAGAATCATCACAACCAGAGAATACTGCTGCGAGTTGATGGCAACGTGCCAGACAGGAACCTCAAGTGTCAAAGGTAGTCACAGCTTACTGTACAGAACCCAATGTTATTCCTACTTTGATTTTACATACCAAACATATGGTCAACTGAAAAAAATATGATGCATTATCACAAATTTAAATGCCCTGCATACACACACAGGTGTTTGCAGTTATTGTGGCTGATTAGACTCAAATTGGAGCTATGTGAGGTCACCAACCTCCATGTACTATACGAATGGTAAAGTTGTAACCTGGAAACTTGGTTGTAACAGAAAAGAGAGGTCAATGAAGTCTAATCTAACACACCCACACAGTCTGGGTCCCGTCTGAACACCACAACAGTTTAGAAAATTGTTTAAATTAGTGCTACCTCAACCAGCTACATTAAAATGCTGCTTACATGCACATCAAAACAATTAACAATTAATAACCAATAACACTAATGTAATATATGTATTTATTGGTGCACAATATAACATCTTGTGCAACAAGACAAAAAAACATCTTTTGTGACAGGGCTATGTGAAAGAAGTCATTCTGCATAACTAATACTTTGACATTTGATACTTAAAGTACATTTTGCAGATGATACTGCACTTTTACTCAAGTAAAATGTAGATTTTTACATTGCTGTATTATTACTTCAAGTGAAGGATGTAAACACTTCTTCCACCACTGCATACTGCATGTTTTCTGACATGAATCTTATGACAAATTCAGTTGAAAGTCAGTTTTGTTTTAGGAGTGATGGCTTATTTGTGAAAATGGAAGGGGATGCAATGGTCTTCCAATCAAAGGTCACAGAGCAGGATGAAGGACTGTACACCTGCCGGGCGTCCTTTTATCATCACACAGCCACAGTCAACATTCAACTGGAGGTCATGAGCGAGGACAAACTGCTTGGTAATGTTGTACTCTCCTTCTACATTAGTAATACTGCAAAATGTTTTCAAGAGAAGTTGTGATCATTACAACATGCTGAGGTATGTTATCAGTTTGAATATGAGGTTTGCTGAGAGATTTGTGTAACATTTTGCGTGCTGTGTGTGTTGCAGCACTGGTGGCCGTGATCTGCATGTCTACGGCCTCGGCCATCTTTCTCGTCTCCGTCGTCACTCTCTGGGTGTTCTGGTGAGTTAAATGTATCTACAGGTGACAGGTTGCAGCTCGGCAGGTAACGTGTAGACGGGCAAATGAGGGCAACGCTGGCAGCACTGTACGATAAGAGACAAACAGGATGTGCGGATTGTTAACCCTACTCACCTAAACCCCAGCAGCATGCAGTTATTCACAAACAGGATGCAATGTGGCTGAAGCAGACAGGTGCTTCTGCCACCACAGCCCTGCTTGTAGACAGGCAGAAAATGTTTCTCATTTGTCACGAAAACAGATTTATTTTCCAAGTTTCCTGGTCTGCTTTTTAGCAGTGTTTCTTCTGGCTATTTCAGCAGCGGACTTCTTTTATTTGGCCCACTATCACCAATGTCACATTGCAAAAGTAAAGGTAAAAGGTTCAAAAAGTCCACTTTGTTGGAAGTTATTAGTACAATGAAATTCGAGCTGCTTTTCATCAATGAAGGAATCCACAAATACATCTCAATCTTATTGCTGCTGGAAAACATCAGCGAGTCACTCGTCTTTACGACTGATATGGGATATCTGTCACAATCCTTGAACTGTTTATGGTGTCTGACTGCAGAAGTTTCCACATTTCCACTTCAGTGCCAAATCTCTTGAGAATGTTTTGTCAGGACCAGATCAGGCTTCGCTGTGAATAAAGGCGCACAACTGAGGTCCGGAGACTATTTCAATAAATCCTCTGCCTCTCCGGTCAGAACATTTGGTCAAGGTGCCATTGGTTGACAGAGCCTCTGCCCCATTATTCCCTGTCCCAGTGGGAGGGTCCTGTCAGGCTAATTTGGGAAGGTCAGTCACAGAGCGTACAACAGTGTACACAAGAAAACATGACTCCCCGGGAGGAAAGCTATTTTGAGACTAACATCACCCCCCCCCCACCCTTCAGTGCTGGAGACTTTTTGACAGCAGCAGGTCCTCACTGGTGTTGTCACTGGGGTCATAATGTACAAAGTGAGCTTCTGCTTCTGACATCAGAGATCAATGATGAGGATTCAGGTCACTACTCGTCTCCATTGATATTCCTTTCATATAATAAATCCTCTCCTGCAGCTTACCTATTTCAATTTACTGAATGTATCAAATTAAGTCACAGTGCCATCTAGTGTGTTTTTCATGCCTACTACCTGCAAAACTCAATGATTGGAAAATAGGATTATTCAAATGATTAATACAATTTTATTTTGTTTTACAGCAAAAGAAATGAGACACAATATAAGGTACGACTAAATTCTGTTAACATGCAACTTTTCCTTCCGAAATCTGTTCCTAAATTCAGTTTTTCATTATACTTTCATCTTTGCTTCTCTGGTTTTACTTCACTGTATTATTATGCGAATATAGAAGCCAAAATTAACAGCTTCTCTACCTGTTTTTTTTTCTATCCTTCTTTTCCTCATGCTGCTGCACTCACTCTACAATTCAGAGGAAGGAGTCTTCCTCAGCCTTGACAACTCTGATGCAGGAGCCCAGCTCTCCTGAGGTGAAGAAGCCAGCAGCAGTGACAGAGAAAGACAGTAAGGAATTCGCTCGTCTGGTCAGTTACGCCATAGTCATTGACGTCAAGAGTACAGTGTGAAGATAAAAGCGCTTTGCGGGGCTTTTTTGCATTAAACATTCAGCTTTTCATTGTGCAAGAACATACAGTATGAAGGCTTCTGGCACTGCAGCATTGTTTATGATTTAAATGTATGTGTATGTGACTCATACAGCTGGGGAAGCATTTAAAGCGAGAGGATTCTTTGTTTATGTACTAAAACATCCCCACTTATGAAGGTTTTTTTTTATTTGTTTGCATTGACTAGCATTAATGATTTTAAATAAGGAACTATTGCACTGATTCATCTTACTTGAATTTTGTACTTTCTTTACAACACATTGTATTTTCAGATGATTTTTTTGTTTTCAGTATTTGTCAATAAAATGACTTAACTCATCAGCTGCCCTTTTGATATTTTTGTTCAACTAAATTAGTGACAACAGGAGTAATTCTATAAATCAATTCTCATACCGTGTATGATCCAGATGCACAAAGACTCACCTGCAGCTCATTCACCCACATCAGGCTGCAGCAGTGTTACTACGCCCTCTTGTGGCAAATGATTATGCAAACAGATGAGTGAATAAGCCTGTTGTCACCACATAAACAATTCATTTTTACACTAGTTTTCTTTGTGGACTTGGGATTTTTCTACCATCTATCTGCTTTTGAGTTTCCGAAGAGTTCATTAATATGTTCGCTAACTTCATAGTAATTTTCAGTGTATCAAAGCCATAATGCCAGACAGTACCTGACTAATACAACAAAATTAGTAGAATTATGAGGACTTGTGCTCCATAAGAATACCTATCACTCAGACACCAGAGAGATTCATTTTAAAAATGTATATTTCAGAATCATAACACATTTTTTCCAGTATTTTTTCATATGAAAATCTTAACATTTACATATTTTTGTAAAATTGACTCAATTAGTGGGCTGCATCCAGTGTGCCATTCATTTAATTCCAATCAAACACCATAAAAAGCTGATCAGCACATAAACGGACTGCATTTATACTGTGTAACACTTGTATCCAAAGCGCTTCACAATTTTCCTCTCAGTCACCCACACACACTACATGCAAGGTACCGATCAAACCATCAGGAGCAACTTGTGGTTCAGTGTTGACAGGAGGAGCCAGGAATTTAACAGCTATGACTAGACAGTCTGCTTTATCTCCTGAACCACAGCCAGATTCCAGAAACAATGGTACTAATCAATGAAATCACCCTAAACTGGTGTTTGCTTAGAAAGGATATGTACTTGGGCATTGATGGCACATGACTGTAGAGCTTTGTATTACATGAAAAAACATGTACAATGTAAAATAATTCAACTATGTCGAAATCTGTGAACAAAAAGCAGTTTTGCAGCTGAAGCTTCAAACAGTATCAATTGACTATGATACTTAAAAAAAAAAAAAGTGATCACAATGGAAAAAAATATGTGGGATAAAATATCATACAGACATTTTTATGAAGTCCTTTCAAGTCCTCATCTCTTCTTGTACAAACAGGGCTTCAGCTGCAGTCCAAATTTCTTTACATTTTCTGGAGCATCTGCTGTCTTCACACATTCAAATGAGTAGAAATGACTGTTCTCCGTATCCTAAATAAGAAAGCGCATAGAAACACGAAATTAAACACTGATTACATACAGTTACTGGTGAGAACAGTGGTACCCAAACTGGGTACGGGTCATAATACATGTTATTAGTTCTACCTGTGCTTTTCTTACTACTAAAAAGTCAACATGTGAAAAAGGTCTATGAATCTGATTTGTGAGAAATGTTTCAGCTTACAAAAGGAGGCATGACAGAAACAAATTTTGGGTTCAGTACCTTGTCCCCTGGCAACAGTGAGGTTCAAGTCTTATTTAGATTGAGTTGTTTACATGATGTACATGAACCTCTGATACATTTAACTGAGTTTCCTTGTCAAGAATAAACCAGTTTACTGAATATTCTCATCTGCCTGAGGTTTCCTGCCCACAGCAGCCACAAGCTATAAATGATAAAAGATGTAGTGCCAGCTACTAACTCTCTGTTTGAGCAACAGACCTCTTAAAAGAAGAAAGAAATGATACATTATTTCTAGTCATTAAAGTCATCATTAAATACTGTTGTATTGTAAATTTTTTAAATCAAGAATATTCAGGTGGAAAACAAAATCGAAAATTAGATATATCTTAATTTTAATAATGGTGTATTGGTTAAGAAAGTAAATCGTAGTGCCTGTAAACATGGTCACTGATATGTCATCCTATATATTTCCTCACCTTGGACACCATCTTGAATCCCAGACTTGCCAGTGCAGTGATGAAGCTCCGCACGTTGTCGAATCTACTCGCCACTTCTGCTATTTTAAGGACACCCCTACAATAATTGTGCAGAACAGTTAGACAGACATACAACGAACATACAAAACTAAACATGCCTATACTGAATCAATATTACATCTTTTACCCCATCTTTAAGACACGATTGGCCTCTGCCAGAAAATCTGCCAGGTTGGTTCCCATGAGAGAAAGGCAGAACACAGCGATGTCCACAGACTTGTCTTTAAGTGGGACCTGCAGGAACACAGAGGAAGAGTTTCATTCCATAACAATCACAGAGGTTGTGTTAGGAAATAGAAAAACTACTGAGCACACACTCACGTTGGCCATATCACACACTGTAACAAGATCGCAGGCAGCTGCCAAATCGAAGCTGTGCACTTTGTTCTTCACGCTGCGGGAGATCTTGCAGTCGCCACAGCCGAAGTCTGCAACAACTTGAGAGGCAGGTCTGAAATAAATGAAACAGTGGATATGTTTTAAATCAGAATATATTGCACTTTCACCTTTAAATGAAAAGCCAGTTACTATCTACACACAACTAGCTCATAAGACCATCAAACACCTTTTCACAACAACCTGATGAAGAATTTATTAAACAACCGCTGCGCAGCATCGTCTCTTATTACATTACTCCTCACTGACAGTAATTTCATTATTTTTACTCTTTTGAAACTGTAAAGAGACGGCCCTGTTAATGGCTAAGCAGAGGGCTAAGAGTTAACTTGCACTTGTAGAGGTGAAACTAGGCAACACTATAAACACTATTTATCAATTCAAAGAGCTCTGTTTAAAGTCAATTATTGAGCTGATGTACTATTCTCCTGTTTTTTGTGTTTTAAAGTGCTGCTTTTCTTTTCCTTAGATACTGTGTGCTGGTCAGAAATCATTAAAAACAGCCCGTCTGCTTGTGCAGTGTCAGTTACTGTGTCTACCCATGTTGTCTTTGAGGTGGCAGCGGAGCTGATTGCAGTGACTGATTGGAGGAGCTGATTGAAGTATCCAGATTGAAGTATCTAGATCTGGAGCACCTGGGCCCAGTGCTCTACAGGATATAAAAGTCTCAGCTTCCAGCGTGGCTCTCGCTCTCTTCCCTGCCAGCACCTGCACCCTTTTACTTTGCTTAGCCTTTGTTTTATTTTTACTCCACAACACCTTATCCTACGCTATCCACATGAACACTACTGATGTCACTAACACACCTTATATCCAAGGTTACCTCGCAGTTTATTATATTACAATAACATATAGGTGTGTTCAGAAACTCTGAATTTCCAGGCTTACGAGCAGTAGAAATGTTTCAACTCTTATTTTCAAACTTTCAACCACATTTCATGGTCTCCTTCAATGAATGGAACTAGCTCAGGTGTCCTAACATTGCCAACATGTAAGTGTGAGACTTTAATTACTTGCTATCAAGTAACGCAAGTTCTACACTTTGGTCATGTGTGGACACCTGAGCCAGTTCCTTTGGCTGAAGAAGACCATGAGGTGCAGTGGAAAGCTCAAAAAAGCTAGTAAGTGGAGCCTTATATTTTTTTTCTTTACACATACTGATCCCAAAGGTCAAAAATGAACTTTCATGCTCAAATTAAAACTTTTTCCTTGATTTTCCTCATACTGCAGCATTTCTCAAACTTAAGATATCAAAAATATAAATTTTTACACAACATATCACAGTGACATTCAGATATCTCACTTTTGCTTAATGTAAGAGATGATAGCATCCACTGGGTTGGCTGGCCACCTCTCAACCTGTGCCGTGTATCCCCTGTGGTAGATGGAGAACGCCTGTGGATCCTGCTTGAACATACGCTTCGCCTCGCCGCTGGACGTGCTGTACAAAACCTCATTAATGTAGCGGAAACGAGCAGACTCCAAGCGCTGCTCCATGCGAAACCTGAGGGAGGCAGAGCGGTCCTGTTTCACCTCCTCCTCCGGTGCTGCCGGCTCCTCTTTCTGCTCCACGGGACTCTCTCGCTGGTCCGTTTCCTGGCTATGGAGAAGTTTACGCAGCTGCTCTCTTTTCACACTCTGTTCTTTGCTCAGCTCAGGTTTCAGTTTTTTTGTGGGTGTTTGGTGCTGCGGCTCATTTCTGATCTCCACTTTCTGTTTTATTCTATCAATAAAAGATTCAGTTGCACCCTTTCCAATGTTGCTGCTCTTTGTTGTTTTCTCTGTTTCAGTCAGCTGCTTTTCCTCTCCGAGTGTTGCTTCTGATGTGTCAGTCTCCTCTTCAGTGTTTTTCCTTTTCTGTGGTTTACGTGCCTTCCCTGTTTTCTGTTTCTGGGTTTCTGTCTGGGTCAGTGTTTTTTCACTGTTTTTGTTATATGAATCTGTTGGAGCGTCTTCCTTTGGTCTTTGTTTATCTGCAGATTCTGCTTTGTTTACTTCCTCGTCAGGCTTATTCTGTCTGTATTTATTTTTACATTTCCTTTTGTTCTTCATTTTGTTTTTCCACTGCTTTCTGCTTAGTATATGTGTGTTCTCTGGTTTGTTTGCAGATTTTGTGATTTCTTTCTCTTCTGTCTCGTCTGCAGATGTGGTTTTTGCCTTCGGGGCCCCTTTAGAAAGAAAGAACATGATTTATAAATTTCAGGCAGTTAACCAGAGAGAACAGTGTGTACATCTAGTGGTAGTTGTTGTATCTTACCTTGCCAGTCTTATTTCAGAATCATACATTTCCGAAGAAATCCTGGGTTGCTCCAAACTTTACTACATCCTTTAATGGAAGATATCACTATATTGACGTGTGATTCCAGTGAATAATTTCTAGTGAGAAATAAGCTGTCTTCATTTAGAGACTATTTTTAAAGAGGAGTACAGAGGGCTGATAGAGAGCTTAGTCACACGGTGCAACGATAATCACCTGAAGATCAATATCAGCAAAATCAATGAGCTTGTGGTGGACTACCGGAGGAGAGGAAGTGAAGAGGGTGGACTCAAACAAGTACTTTGGGAAAGCAAAATGCAAAGAAGCTACAAATTCTAAAACGCTGATGCTTCACACGCATCTTCAACCTGGCAGCACAGAAGATCTATACAATCAGCACAGATTATCGTCACCAATTCGGTATCCGAAATGTGAAATATGGTCACAATGTCCCCTTCTGTTCCTGAGTTATGGTGTTGAATAATGTCCACAAAAGTGTCTTTGCAGAACATTATGATGTCAGAGTGAAGCTGACCTTTGACCTTTTGGATATAAAATGTCATCACTTCATCATTTTATCTTATTAGACATTTGTGTGAAACTTTGTCATAATTAGTGTCTGAATTCTTAAGTTACAGCCAAAAAAGTGTTTTATGAGGTCACAGTGACCTTTGACCACCAAATTATAATCAGTTCATCCTTGAGTCCAAGTGGACGTTTGTGCCTAATTTGAAGAAAATTCCCTCAAGGTGTTCTTAGGATATCATGTTCACGAGAATGGGACGGACGGACAGAGAACCCGAAAACATATTGCCGGCGTGGAGACATAAAAAGATCTCTATATATCAAAATATGCTCCATTAAATGAATAGGAACCTTTCATGGCAGTGCCGTGTCCAGATCTTTTATCTTTTTTTTTTTTTTTTTTTTTCCCTCATAGTAACACTGACTGTACACATGAAGATGTGAGCCATCACCCAGTTTATTACTCACCAAATTTGCTGTCTTTCTTCCTCTTTTTGGTTACAGTTTTCTCCTCCTTGACGCAATGATCTAAGTCACCATTCTCCTCCTGCTCTCCTGACGTCGCTGCATGTTTTCTCTTTTTCCTTCTTTTCTTCTTCTTCTTACTGTGTGACGGGGCTGTTTCCGTCTCACTGTCACTGTCCTGCTGATGGTTGTCGCTCTTCCAGTCAGGTACTGATCCTAGTGTCTGCAGGGTCCGCAGCAGGCTCTTTTTTCCAACAACCTTTGACTGATAAGAGAAATATAAGATGTTTATATAGTTAGTCTTTTAGCTGTAATGTGTAGCCTAATGTTGGGCTGTGAATACAGCAATACTGTATCCACATAGGCAGAAGATAATCCAATATTGATGCAGTGTCACTCATTTTTTATGTGACTTCATGTGGTACAAACTGCATTTACTAGTTTTTAGTGTTTTCAAGTGTTTTGGATGAGGGAGAAAAGGAAATTTTACTTTAGTTGTTAAGGTGCCAAATTAGCTTTGGAAAGTAACATTTTTACATCTGTGCAAGTTTTAGGCTTGTATTATGAATTTATACAACTGAGGACACTAAATAAAGCTATTATGTTTAAATCATAGATAGTATGGATAAACGGCGCAGCCCTGACATCAATACAATCCTCCTGCAGCAGGTAACTAAACTAATTTTTATAGATACCTTGACATTGGTGCTGCTGTTTGCCTTCTGACTGTTTTTGAGGACAGTTTTGCTCAGGATTTGAGCGTCTGGTTCGTCATTCCAGTCTTCATCTTCATTAAACATGATTGCCCGAGGACTGTAGAGAACACACACAAATATGTAAGTAATACATGTTTGACAGATGTTGAGAAAACTGTCAGAGACTCTTCTTTACTATCAACACGCTAACAGCTAATTCAGCTACTCACCAGTCAAACTCTGAGGCGGCTAAACGCGTCGAGTCACGTGCTAAACGGCGTGTTTAGCTGCACGTGGTGTTTTACGAAAAAAAAAAATCTTCTTCAGTGAACATTTAACTTCAGTGATTTTGACATTACTGCAGTAATTTCTTGTAACTCGCACAAGCCACGTTGGGCTGTTTCATGTGCGCGAAGGAAGCAAAACAGAGCTACCTGCGCATGTGGATGACGCAAACACTTCAGAGGTGTATGGGACATGGAGTTTTTCGTGGTGCTGCTGGTAGAAACTACAAATATAAATGAGAGATGCGCCACAATTTTCTGTTTGTATTCATTTTATTGAAATGCAGCTGTTTCAGTCAGCTGCTCTTCCTCTCCGAGTGTTTGTGCTTCTCCTCTTCAGTGTTTTTCCTTTTCTGTGGTTTACGTGCCTTTCCTGTTTTCTGGTTCTGGGTTTCTGTCTGGGTCAGTGTTTTTTCACTGTTTTTGTTGTTGCTATATGAATCTGTTGGAGCGTCTTCCTTTAGTCTTTGTTTATCTGCAGATTCTGCTTTGTTTACTTCCTCGTCAGGCTTATTCTGTCTGTATTTATTTTTACACTTCCTTTTGTTTTTCATTTTGCTTTTCCACTGCTTTCTGCATACACACATATACTAAATACGTGTGTTCTCCGGTTTGTTTGCAGATTTTGTGATTTCTTTCCCTTCTGTCTCGTC
The DNA here is from genome assembly GCA_038419695.1 of Scomberomorus guttatus. Taxonomy (NCBI): domain Eukaryota; kingdom Metazoa; phylum Chordata; class Actinopteri; order Scombriformes; family Scombridae; genus Scomberomorus; species Scomberomorus guttatus. The sequence goes on along the minus strand of CM076451.1, from coordinate 9,733,646 downwards.
TGCAGATGTGGTTTTTGCCTTCGGGGCACCTTTAGAAAGAAAGAACATGATTTATAAATTTCAGGCAGTTAACCAGAGAGAAGAGTGTGTACATCTAGTGGTAGTTGTTGTATCTTACCTTGCCAGTCTTATTTCAGAATCATACGTTTCTGAAGAAATCCTGGGTTGCTCCAAACTTTACTACTTCCATCCTTTAATTAACAGGATGGATCCTTATGAATTAATCAGTAAATGGAAGAAACAAACAAATAAACAACTGGATTAAAAAAAACAATGAGAAGGCAGAAAAAACTAATAACATATCCTAATTATTTAGGTCTGTAATTTCTCAAAGAGGCCCCTTCTGACAAACACGTTTCTGGATATTCAAAAACCCATACGTGGGGTTTTATCGGGCAATGAAAACATATTTAATCAACAGCCAGATGTTCCACATTCAAATAAATTAATTTGGATGTAACAACCCACTCAAAGTAAACACATCAAACACACACACACACACACACACACACACACACACACACACACATATATACATCTGTTGCTCCTCCACAATGCAGTAAGGAAAAATAATAGTAAAAGCAATAGTAATAGATAAAAGAGTATAAATAAAAGAAGGGTATAAAACATATGAGTGCGTGTATGTTTGTATGTATATATTTATATATGTAAAGTGCAGTGTGCATGTGTCCTACCTAAAATATCTGAATAACTATATGTATATATCATATGTATATGTACCTATATATGTACTTATGTAATGTATGTGTGTGTGTTTTTTTTTGTTTTATTTCAGTTTTTTTGTCATTATTTCAGTTTTTAAACCCTGGTTCTGAAAAAAATAAATTATTTAAACTGTATTTTTAATTGTTGGAATTACAAATTAACCTAAATTGAAAAACTGGAAAGCTGAACAGTACAGCAAGTGCTTTTAATATATCATAGGATAGAGTATATAGCACAATATAATGTATATTGTGTTTTAGGATGATTTACCATTTAGGACATTTGAACAGTGATTTTTGAATTTATAAATAAATTCAGGTGAAGCTGCACAAAATAAAATTAAATATTTACATTTTTGGATATTCTGGGTAATATACAATAACTAAATAGACTAGATAGATAGATAAAAAATAAATAGAATAACTGAAAATAGAATAGAGACTACAGATGTAACCATAACTATAGTATACTATTTGCTGAGTATACACTGTTTAATGATGTTACTTTGCTATAATACACTGTACACTAGTGCAAGTCAGGTGGATACTGCTAAGGTAGTAAGGTGCATGATTGTCCATGGATGTTAGAATTAAGTGTTAGGAAAAAGTCATAAAATTTTAGGCTGAAAGAAAGGTGTTTAGGGTGTTTTTACTGCTCTCAAATGGGTCAAACTTTAACTGAAAAAACATAACCCGAGGCAGTGAATAGTTTGCGTTGATGCAGTTCTCTTTGTCGCCTGTAGGGGGCAGCACGTCCTCTTCCTCCACTCAACGTTACCACGTACGTTCTGACGGTGGTGAGGGTGTGGACGTCCCACACACTGGAGATAACATAACTTCTGCTGTGTCTTAACTGCACAACACGACACCAGGTTCATATTGGCTATCTGGTAAGTTAACACCTTTTTTCAGTTTGATGTGTATAAACGACGTAATGATGTTTTTCTTAGTGTTCCTCTCAAGTCAGTCAGCGTCAAAAATGAAAGAAACGGAGACAGTCCGCGGCTAGCTTGTTAGCAAAACCTGCCTCATTTTGTCAACCAGAGGATGCTAGCTAATGTGTGGGGGCTAATCGAGTAATTTTAGTTAATTCAGTATAATTAAAGCATCCGGTTTTACTGCCAGGAGTTGAAGGGATAACCACCCATAGTAAATGAGCTATTCTCCTGCGTTAGCTAGGTGTAGCTAGCTGTAGGCAGTGGAGTGATAACGATGAGCTCATTACTGTAATGAAATGTTGACTACAAGATCAAATTCCACTGCTTCACAAAGTCAGATTGTATTTGACTAATGTCAATTTGAATGCAGCCTTACTTATGTGATCCTCGCTTGTGTGCTTGGCTTATTCAAACAACAGGTTAATAATGTTTTCTTCATTCATGCAGATTGCATTCAAAAGGTAAATTTGTCATACCACATTCACTATTCCTGTCACAACTTGTTGGCTTTTGTCATATCTCTTAGAGCTATGTTTGTTTGTTTTTTACAGTATGTAGCCCACAAAACATTGCATACCGTCTGCATTTTCTCTTTATCTGTTGTGTTTAGGGCTGCAGTTAACTGTTATTTCCATTCTTGGTGAATCCGTTAAACAATTAATCAATTACTAGTCTGTAAAATGTGAAATGGACATCACAATTTCCTCAGAGCCAAAATTTTCAAATGTCTTGTTTTTTTTGAGCAACAGCAAAACCCAAAGATGTTCAGCTTACAATGATAAAAAATAGAGGAAAACCCCCAAACCCTACAAATCAGAAGATGAAACTAGTTATTGGTATTGTTGTTAAGATAATTAGCAGATTCATCTTCTGTCGATCGACTCATCAGCTCTTATTATGATTCCAATGTTTTTTGCGGGTGTCTTGCCACATTTGTTATCCCTGTCACAATCTGTTGTCCTCAGTAATCACTTTAACATCTTCCACAATACTTTTTATGTATCCCACAAATCATGTTGTCTTAGTTAAGACTGTGCTGAATAATATAAATATGAAAGGGACAGCTGGTGTATTATTAGTTAAACTGTGCACTCTCTCCCTTTTATCTATTGTGTTTTTGTTATGGTTTTGACAAGCAGATATTTAGTAAGTCACCGAGAAGAAGGGAGCACACAGAATTTAGCATGACACAGGATTAAAATGTGTCTCTACCCTGGTGTACAGGGTGCTAGTCACGGCCATGTGTTGTGAGTCACAATGCAAAGAGCTGCACAGCCACCCAGTATTACTAAGGATGACAAGGTTGCTCAACACTAGCTTTCTTGGTTGCTTGGCTTTCTTTTTTTTCATGTCTGTACAACATGATGATATGAGGGAGGATATACAGGAACTAGTAAAATATGTGTTTTAATAGAGCACCTTCCCTTTTTTATGTGTCTTTTTTTCAGGGTTGTGTGAGTTCCATCGAGGCTCTCTTGATTGTGTCCCTCACTGCCCCAGATGAGGGACTGATGCTGGCTGTGACCCTGCTGAACCCCTCGGGCCGCTTCTCTCATCTGTCTCACTTCAGTTCTGCATCGAATCCCACAGGTGCACCTTAAGAGAAGAAGAAGAATAATACACCAGCTAAAATGGATGATATCTTTACACAGTGCCGGGAAGGCAATGCGGTGGCAGTTCGCTTATGGTTGGACAATACAGAGAATGACCTAAACCAAGGGTGAGCCAAAGTTTTTTTTTTTTTTTATCTGTGTATTTTCTTGTCAGTAATATCTACATGGAGTGAGAAATCATCAAAAAGTTCATATGGAGCCTGACAGACTAGATTAATGTTCACTTTTGCCCATTTGTACTTATCTGCACAATATAAAGTTGTGATGCTATATAACATGGATTATAATCTCAAGGAAATAAAAGTTACACTGCAGAGTCATTGCATTCTCAAGACCCATTTTCTGATGCTGGCTGAGAGCTGGCCTTGTTGGTCCCCAGCGAGATCGTGGCCTAAGATTGAACCCACTTCCTTGCGGGCACATGTTTATGTCCAGAATGCCAGCGGAATAATTCAAAGCATGATCCTGGACAGGAAGCTTGCTGTGATGGTAGAGTTCGTCACGCTTGCAGTTGCTGCTGCAATTAAAGTCAGAAGAAAAGACTGGATTAATCTAGGTGCAGAGAATACTGCAGGCTTCTGTAATGTTTGACATGTTTACTACACAACATCATTACAGATCATCAGTCAGTCCTGAGCTTCTTCTGTATCCTCAGCTGACTCTGTAAAGACAACTTGGCAGAGCTTGGAATAAGTGATGGCCACCCGGGAAGTGTCTCTTTTGGACTCTTCTGTCCCAGATTTAGAGTACTGGTATTTGTTTTCAGAGCAAACAAAGAGGGAACAAATTCATCTATTTAATTATGATGACTGTGAACCTTGAGCTTCTCTCATTTTGTCTTTATTATTTATTTATTTGTCTTTACTATATTATTATTTGTGGGAAGAAGGTTGAGCACATCAACAAGTACTTGGATTGTTTTTAATACTTACAAAGAAACCAGCAGTGGTCTAAAAAGAGAGTTGACTTTGATAACATCCAGAAGTAAACTATTTAGCCTTTCCTATTAATAATGTGATACAAGTGAAACAATAATACACGATAGTACGTTTTTGTTTTGTTTTTTGCCTTTTTGTTACATTTTTATTTTGGCTGAGAAGAGGAATGAATTTGGTCAGTAATGTGTTTTGTTTGAGGCAGTTTTTTTCTGTAAAGATAAAAGATGGATTCTTATCCTTATTACAGGATTTAAATTTTCAAAAAGTGTTATTAAAATATACTAATCTGCTACTAGTTATATGAGTAAATACCAAATCAGCAGACACGATATACCATATAGTCTTTTTTTAACTGGTTTATAGTCTGTTTATCAAATTTTCAGTATGATGAAAATGAAGGGATTTTTCCCTCTTTTTTTAATGTCTGCACTGACTTCTTGTTTCCTATATTTGATTCATTTTTCCATTGATTTGAGACTGTGTGTTTGCATCAAGCTGGTGTGGTTAATACATCCCCCACATGTGACTTGTCCATTAGCTGATTGCATGTCAGGTTCCCTTTTCCGGCTGATATATCTTCCCCAGTGGGTGAAACACATGTATTCTCGCTTTTTCATCTCCCTGCAGAAAGGCATGAATTTGTAATTTTTCCCCTCCTACATATCAGTAAACTCACTATACTGTCGCGCTGTCGGAGCTTTACTGAAATATTTCATGCGCTCCTCGATGACAGTGTGTTTACGCTGATGTAACTGCTAGACAAAGAGTAGTAGTGGAATGCTGAATCTCCTTACAAGGAATAACACGCAGGCCTCCGGGGAACCCTCTACCACCTACCAAATATGAGAGAGGGAGTGAGAGGGAGGAGATTATTGTAGTGGGCAGGACTGGAAGAGTTATGTGTGACAAGACAGAGAATCTTTGTGTGTGTCCTAATAGTGAATTTTTCAAAAGAGGAATGCATAGAAAGCCACAGCAGAGCACATCACCTACCCCTCCTCCGCTTATGTGTTTCCGGTATTCGTCTCCCAGCGGTATTAGATAGCTCCACTCATTTCCCCTCAATATTTCCTCCCAGTTCACAAGAGTTAATTGCAAAGTTTAGAATTTAGTCTTTGTGAACTCCTTCTGCCGTCTCAGGTCTTTTAAATATAATTTACTCTGCTGCTGTGCTAGAGGGTTATGGATGGTTTAGGGCGATTTCATTAAAATTGAATGAAAACTCTGTTTGTCGCAAAGTTTACGTTTTTGAGTCCCTGTGCCTGACTTCCACTCCTCAAAGTGCCTCATTTGTGTTGTGTTTGATCTCAAATAGAGGACTGAGTTCTCTGCTCTTTAGCCCACAAGTGTGTGTGATCATGGATTTGGTGGCCTTGTACATGTGTGAATAATAATTTGAGTGGCATACTTTCCTTTTCACTCAGGATAGTTCTGGACAGTAGAGCAGCACTTGTTTTTGTTGTTTAGATTAAAGCTTGTTGTTTGGGAAGGAAGTAGATTTACAGAGTGAATATGGATTTTATATTTAGCCTTTTTGCTCAGGGCAGCGTATGAGCCTGTCAGGGTGCCAGCAGACAGTGGTCTACAGGCTGGATTAACATGGGTCTGACACTGCTCGGCTGTAATATGAATAGTTAAACAGGTTTATAGTAATCACTACATTGCCTTAGGTTTACTATAGTACACCTAACATTACAAGAAAGTTTTAGTTGATCGTGGCAACAATTTCTAGCCATCTGGGCCATGCACTTTCTAGATTAGTGTTGAACGATAAGTGGATTAATTGATTCGAAAATTGGAAATGATCTTATCTTTCTTTGTATTCTATGATAGTATTTGAATACCTTTTTTGAGTTTTTTGGGCTGTTTGTTGGACTAAAGAAGTTATTTGAATATTTCAACTTGGACTTTTTACTGTTTTCTGACATTTTATAGAACAAACGATTAATTAGTTAATTGAGGAAATCATTGTCAGATTAATTTATAATGATAATTTTTAAATGCAGAATTATAGTAGATAATTGTAGAAAGCAAGACGTTCCATTGATTCTTCATAAGGTAACAGATTAGGGCTGCAACTAACTCACTAAATCTGCTGATTATTTTCTAAATTAATCATTTTGTCTATGAAATCACCAAGTTAAGAACATTTACTATCATGTATGACACATTAAAGAATCAAATGATTAATAGTTGCTGATTAATTTGTGTCAACCAACTTATTACTGCAGCTCTATTAACATTATTATTTATTATCAGTTAAAGAGAAGAAACCCCAGATTCTCCAGTGTAAAAATAATGTTGCAGCGTCCACTTAAATGACAATAAAAGTGACAGTTCTACTTCTAAACGTCTTGGGAAACTTATTATCTTCTTCAGTTAATGTTTTTTTTTTTTTTTAAATTGGTGTAACATTTCTGTAAATTTATTTTCCCGTCATCTGAGGCTTGTTATGTGACCTGGTGTGGATGTCGGGCCAGAGACATACAGTATAGGGTGCAGACAGGGGCTCTTCCTCGGGCTTTTCCGTCTGCCAAACTGAGTGCTGTTGGCAGGTGGAAGTGCCTGAAATAAATTACCGCAGCCAGTGTGGAGGGGGTGAGCAGGAGAAAACCCTGGCATTCAAGTGCCTTTGGGTTGTGTGGATGAAGCTAGCTTAAAGGGAAAATCAATCCTATAAAAAGTGCCTCTAAATAGAAATACACACAGAAACCAGAAGGCTGAGCCCCACAAATGATACATTTTTAGCAGTTTTATGTGCATGAGGGCCCATTTTCTAGTTAATGAGTCAGTTACAGTTAGGGTTGAATGATATCAGCGAAAAATTTGAAATGCAATATTGTTTTTCCACTATATGTAATAGTGCTGCAATGACTATGAGTCTATTAGTTGATTAGTCGATCAATAGAAGATTAGTTGCCAACCATTTTGATAATTGGTTCATTTTTAGTCATTTTTTAAGAAGAAAAGAAAGAAAAAAAACTTCTGTTTCCAGCCTCTCAAATGAATATGATATATCACACAGGTTAACCACTAGTCGATTATTTGAGAAAATAATCAACAGATTAATCGATAATGAAAAAAGGGGTTCAACTAACAATTATTTTCATGATCGATTTATCTGTCGATTATTTTCTCGATTAATCTATTAGTTGTTAAAAATGTCAGAAAATGGTGAAAAATGTCTGTTTCCCAAAGCCCAAGGTGACGTCTTCTTTTGTCCACAATAGTCCACAACCCAAATATATTCAGTTTACTGTCACAGAAGACTAAAGAAACCAGAAAATAGTCACGTTTGAGAAGCTGGAATCAGAGAATTTCGACATGTTTTTTCTTGAAAAATGACTGTAAACAATTAATTGATTATCAAAATAGTAGGCGAAATAGTTGACAACTGCAGCCCTTCTACGTACATTGTGATAATAATTAAATGGGGTTATGTAATTCTTGAGAAAGAAAGAGTACCTGCTCTACATATTCTTTTTAATAACAAAATGTTTACAAACAGTGGATGTAACATTTTTAAAACAATTCTTCATTGTGATTGTTTCTTGCATTGTTTTCACTCATTTTAAAGTTGGATTCAAAAATCCTCACAAAATGTCTGCTAGCTTGTTGTTGATGCTAAATGAATCAGTCATTTTCAGTGTAAGCACAATGTGTGAGCAAAACCTGTAACCAAAATGTAATCAAATAATGCTAAATTATATTATTTTTCAAATGGATTAGACTATTTGAGCTTTGCTACTTTTCGTTTTCTATTTATAGGAAAATTGTATGATTTGATTTTTTTTTTTTAATTCCTTACTGCAGATTTATCGCCACTGCTGCTGCTTTGGATTTTGTCTCATAATTTCATAGCATTTTTCATCTGTTTAACAGTCATGAGAGTGAACTGTTGTTTTTTTTGTAGATGGTCAGATAAACTGAGACTGTTTATGTATGCATTCTTGCTTCTAAATAATTCAGCCAGTAACTTTAAACTAATAAAATCATAGAAGTGAGTCTGTGGGGATTTCTGCGCTCATAAACTTTGGCTAATTACTTTTTAGGATTTTGCCCTTTTGGTCTGAGAGGAAATTGCACCCCGAGTAAATCTGGTGTGACTGCAGCAGGTCACCCAGATGCACAGATAGATGTGTGTTGTGGGACTGAGGGTCTCTGTGGGGCTCTTGATGCTGTTTGGAGCAGAGTGCTGCAGGATGTGTTAATACAAGCCTGTGAATTGAGGGCCGGGGTGCAGAGGGTTCAGATTCATAATACTCCCTCAGTTCTCAGATCACATTATTATGCTGTCTGCCTACTCATAATTTCAGAGCAAGTGCATAATGTTATTAACTTCTAGGATTCTGCAGCGTCTTGGCACAAACAGTAAAGGCCACATGGAATAGGACGGTGAATGGAAAGTGGAATATATCACCAGCAAAGTCCAGCTGTTTTTAGCGGAGCTGAGAGGGAGAGGATGAGGGAGGAAACTTTAGAAATGGGAGGAGGGGCAGCCAGACAGAGGTCCGAGAAATGAAGAGTCACACACAGCAGCTGGAGTGTATGCATGTGCAGCACTGTTAAAGGAAGTCTCACTGGGCCTTATAAGGACTGCAGCAAATGCTCGGCCTACTGTTTTTTTTTTTTCCTGATTGACTCCCTGTCACTCAGCTCATGCTGTGTCTTAATCTCTCAGTCTTTATCTCTTTTTCTCTGAGGAGGTTTCCATCTGTCACTCTGTCATGTAATCGAGGCCACTGTCCTACATGTGTCGCTGCCAGTGTCACTGAGACAAAGAGGAATGATGAGTGCCAGCGGCCTGTTAGCTGCTGTTTCAGTTGCATCAACTTCCTTTTTTAGTGGGAGAAGATTTACTCAAGTACAAATGAACAAATTCCTCATTACGCAGCCCCACAGCTGATCTGTACAGCTCAGAATAGCCTAAAACAAAGCTGTTATTTCATAAAAGATTTTTTGGGCTTATTAACAGAAGCCTCCTCAAAGGTGCTCAGATTGAAATTAATTAGATGTTTTTGTTGTTGAAAAGGAAAAACAGCTGATTTAATATCAAAACAGTGACATTGTGATTGTCGAAGCAAAACAAATATTGATAAAATGTTCCTTGTTTGTACTAGAGTTGTCTCCAGGGAAAAAACATTTCCTGCTTGTTCAGTTATTCCTTGCTTTGCTGAAGGTTTTCATGCAACCTGTGCTGAATATAAATGCCCCTCTCTCAACCGTAGAGATGACCACGGCTTCAGTCCTCTCCACTGGGCATGCAGGGAGGGCCGCTCCAGTGTGGTGGACATGCTTATCATGAGAGGGGCTCGCATTAACGTCATGAACCGCGGAGACGACACGCCTCTGCACCTGGCCTCCAGCCACGGACATCGTGACATCGTGGGAAAGGTAGTGTTCATGTAAACATTTGAATGTACACATGTTGATGCTGCAAAAGGTTCTAGTTTTCTACACGGTTCCTGTAACGTTCTGTATCTCTTTTGACTTTGCTTCATGATCACAGGATATTATGAAACCTAAAATGATGTCATCTGAACACACTAAATACAAGTCGTGTCTGTTCTTGCAGTTCCGCAATCAGCTATTTCAAATTGAAGGGAATGCTAGGTAATTTGTCAGTGTTGAGGGTAAATTGTTTTAACAGCTGCTATATGAGTACAACTGTAAAACGTGCTTACTACTATAGATGTTGTAAAGAGTCCATTTATTTTGTGAAAGAAGCATTCTACAGGGCTTGGGCAAAATAAATTGGCTGCAGACTGAATCTATGGCTAATGTACATTTCTTGGCCAATGCCAATCTCCAAAGTAAGTGCAAATAATTGTCCTTAAAAGCAGACCTTTTGCATCATCAATAGGTCCAATTAACCAACAATATAGGGCTTCATTTACTGATAGGCTGTGTAAACACAAAGTCCTGTAGAGCATAAAGCTAAACTCACCTGCAGTGCCTGCAAACAGCAGGTCTGGTTGGTAAAATAGAAAAAAGTATACAGACTATCTTTGATATGTTGTATCTCATTGCAGCCCACAGTACCCGTATGTCATAATATGAGGCATCTGCTGCAGGGTGTCTCATTTAGAAATGCTGCCAGGCAGCCATTGAGTTTAATATTAGGCATGTCTGAATACCTCTGGTATGTGCCCACAGGCAAGACAAACTTCCATAATTTTTCTTGGCAGCATTAACACTCATCCCTGTATACAGCCAAAACAAGATCTGACCAGTCTGGTTTTGCATATAATCCTTTGTTTCTGCTTCTCTTTCAGCTGATCCAGTGCAAAGCAGACACAAATGCAGCCAATGAACACGGGAACACACCACTGCATTATGCCTGCTTCTGGGGCCAAGATGAAGTGGCTGAGGTCAGTGCGCCCCCTGGTGGTGTTACAGAGGATGCTTCTCCGTTGATGTGTAATTCCTGTCAGGATAAACTATTGAAATTTGGCTGACAGCAATCTTTCCTCTTTCTCAGGACCTTGTGACTAATGGGGCTCAGGTGAGCATCTGTAACAAATATGGGGAAACTCCCCTGGACAAAGCCAAACCTCACCTGCGGGATCTTCTCAGAGGTATCCCACCTGCCTATTACAGCTGATTATTCTACTTCTAGTTTTAAATGCATCTCAGTATCAACCAGTCACTTTTTGTGTTTATTTTCTCTTCTCAATCTATCCCTCCGTCACCCAGAAAAAGCAGAGAAAATGGGACAGAACTTGACTAAAATTCCCTTCAAGGACACATTCTGGAAAGGCACCACCAGAACTCGACCCCGTGAGTCCCAAAGACACATATTAGCTAACCAGTTTCCATTGTTTGTTTCAGTCAGAGTGCTGCATTAGGGGGAGAACTGTTCCATGTTGGCCTCCCAAACAATTTTAATTTCCACCGCTTTTCCGTCTGCATAATGGTACAATAAAAAAGAGTAAAATTTCACATGAATAATGGGGGTTTTGTTTGAACTTTCACTTTGTCTCAATCTTTTTTTCTTTTAGGCAATGGCACTTTGAACAAACATGCAGGCATTGACTACAAACAGCTCTCTCTCCTGGCTAAAATAAATGAGAACCAGTCTGGAGAGGTACTTTGTACATGCGCTTTTTTTTTATTGCACTGAATGTTTATACAGAACTGGTGATGATCTGTTACAAGGTACACGTCATTTGCTTAACTTTCTCTGTATTTATTTCTCGTCTGTAGTTGTGGCAAGGGCGCTGGCAAGGAAATGAAATTGTTGTTAAGGTGCTAAAGATTCGTGACTGGACCACAAGGAAAAGCAGAGACTTCAATGAGGAGTATCCCAAACTCAGGTTATTATTTAAGTCGCAGCTTGATTCAGTTTGTATGTTCTGTGCTGTTGTGGTCACTCATTTGTCTGTTTGCATTGCGTTGAACCAAACTGTATGTACTTTATGTATTTCTTTTTTGGGGGTCGCATCTCACACAAGCCTCCTTTTTATGTCAAATCCTGTGTGGGTTTGCCTCTTTTTGTCTGTCTGTCTACCTCTCTCCCCTGTCCCTCCCACTTGGGCTCCATCCCAGGATATTTTCCCACCCGAATGTCCTACCCATGTTGGGAGCATGTCAGTCTCCTCCCGCCCCTCACCCCATCATCATCACACACTGGATGCCTTATGGCTCCCTCTACAACGTGCTGCATGAAGGCACCAGTGAGTACTTCTACTCTGGTCACAAAGTCTGTACTTGTCACCAGTTTAGGTGCTTTGCAGGGATTTGTGATTTATTGCACTTGAGCATTTGTCATTATATTGCCATCACTTTCTGTACAGTAGCAATCTCACTGTCTCCCTGTTATGTGGTGCTTGTCAGTGTAGCTGAAACCTACTATTATTTGTTCCTCATCCTGCTGTCAGACTTTGTGGTGGACCAGACACAGGCTGTGAAGTTTGCTCTGGACATCGCCTGTGGAATGGGCTTCTTACACACACTTGAACCTATGATCCCTCGCCACTATCTCAACAGCAAGAGCGTAATGGTAAGAAGAACTTTCTCCAATTGTTGTAACACCTCAATGTTACACCAAACTCATTTAAGGAAATTGTGTTGCCTAAAAAACACAAGAAGGAAGTGATGTCGTTTACACTTAAGAGCGACATTTCACTCAGTGTTTCATGTTTCCACAGATAGATGAAGACATGACAGCCAGGATCAGCATGGCAGACGTCAAGTTCTCTTTTCAGTGTCCTGGCAGGATGTACTCGCCTGCATGGGTAGCCCCTGAGGGTAGGCATCACTTACACAGCACAGATCCAAAGTGACAGCTGAAGCCACACAAGCTTGAGCGTGAATGATGGATAAGGGGAACCGTAGTCTGTAGCAGAGCCAAATGTAATCTACAGCTGATTTCCCCAAGAGATAGACTGAAATCCAAGCATGTTGGAAACATAAACTGATTACAAAACGAGAAAATAACCAGAGAACTCTGCAACACTCTGCAGGGTGGTGCTCACATGTTTGAGATTTTGCAGCAGAGGGGCAAACAGTAACAACAGAGCAGTGTGTGGAGCATGAAGGTGGTGACTGCATGGGATACAAGAGATTTGTTGCCATCAAGCAACCATAGAAAAAACCTCCATACATTATATAGTGGGTAGTGAGCCATGAAATTGAGAGCAGAGAGAGCAATGCTTTTGAAAAGACACAAATGTACAGATTTGGCTGAGGTAAAGAATTTCAATAGGCCTCATCATCAGGAAGGATGTCTTTGACACATTTACACCCTGTAACTTCACAGCTGCAGCTGATGGAAAGTGTGTTTAACAAGATAAGTAAAATTTAATATTTAACACTTTGCATGTTAGCTTTTTTGTATTAAACTCTTGCCTTTCAACTTTTAAGTAAAATGTAATCTTTAATATAATGTATAATCTAATAGAAGAAATTACATGCCCATCATGATTTATACATAATTACTGTTTAATGCATCACTTATAGGAAGAAATGGAAATAATAGTTTTGCAAGAAAAGGAGTTTAAGATTTAATTACAATATAAAGGACACAAGCCATATATTGAAATTTCTCAATTATTTTGAGTTTATTATGGGATTAAATATCTTAAATTATGATTTATACAGTTTTGTCATCTAAATTAAGATAGAAATGGAGATCTTCTTTCAGAGGAATGCCAGCTAAAAAAATTACAGCTGTAGTACAAATTATCATGCAGGCCAATGCGATGAATGTCAGCTAACTGACTTGTGATTTGTACTATATAAAGAGATGCAGGATATACTGCACATCAATATCACAAGGTCAGGGTTTTTCCAAGCCTCAATCTCTGCATAACAGCTCATCTACATTTCAGTATGTTGATGTACACTGCAAAAGTAAATCCCAGTAAATGGATTTAACATTACATTTTGTGAAAAAAATGGAGAAAATCTGATTTATTTAGCCTGTTTCTGCCATTTTTGTTTTGTAAACATAATTGACCCAAATTTTGCTTTTCAGTTGCCCCCTGTTACCTGCTAGCTGTTATTGTGAGATGAACTACATTTATATGAAAAATAAGTGCTTCACTTGATCACTTTATTCATGACATTCAGTTTCCATAGCAACATGCTAGATCACAGACAAAACGCCCACAAGACTCAACTGTAACTATGGTTATCAAGCACTACTACAATTCCTAAAATCTTCTTTCTCTGCCAAGTGCCACATGGTGCCACATGGTGCCACATAGCCACTCAGTAAACACAACATGTAAATACCTTTTCTTAGGATAATGTTTTGTGATAACCATCCATACATGACCGATGTTTACTGAAGTTCACATGAACAGGTGGATGTGTTTGTGGCTCGTGGTGAGTTGTGTCCTACATGAGATTGACCCAGTTTTGTAATGTAAACACCCCAGCTTCATATTCACTGCGTCTTTGCACCTCTTATGCATTAAAACATAAAGCCAAACATCAAACTTGTAAGTATGTATGTGTACTGAAGTGCATTTTGCTGGAGGCAGTTTCTGTTGTGTGTTTGCTCTGTATGACCTTCACTTGTTGCTCTTTGTGACACTCAGCCTTGCAGAAGAAGCCCGAAGAGATCAACCGTCGCTCAGCAGACATGTGGAGCTTTGCTGTCCTGCTATGGGAGTTGGTGACCAGAGAGGTGCCCTTTGCTGACCTGTCCAACATGGAGATCGGCATGAAGGTTAGGAGAGCTGCTGCTCATTAGATCACCCAACTGAGTAGCAAAAGCTTGCAGCGGAGGCTTAGCAAAATAAACTATTATTCATTATTGTTTTTTGGTTTAATAATATCTTCTCAACAGAACCTATTGTCTGTCTGTTTTGGCCTTCAGGTTGCCTTGGAGGGTTTGAGGCCCACTATCCCGCCCGGCATCTCGCCCCACATTTGCAAGCTCATGAAGATATGCATGAATGAAGACCCGGCAAAGAGGCCCAAATTTGACATGATTGTGCCAATTCTGGAAAAAATGCAGGACAAGTGAAAAACCTCCTCTGCCCTCCTTTATTGAACCGTCGAATTACCAGATATCTAAGCCCAGATATCTCTCTGACATGGTGGTGTGGTGCTTACCAGTATTGCCTTAAACTCTTACTCTACCGCCTGCATTCAACGCCACTGTAGCTTCTGAGATGAATTCAGCAGCAGTCACTTCTTTTATATTGTTTCTTTTTTTTTTTCAATGTGATATCACGTTTTTATTTGTGTCCTCATTTTTGTCACTGATACAGTGTTCACAGGAGCTCACAGGAGCTAAGCATTGACTGTTCATCTTCTTAACTGTAATCATGTGGACTACACAATCTTCAAGTGACTGAATAACCTGTGGAGGTCGGCATGACAGTCTGCTGCATTGCTTCAGTGGATTTACAGCCTTGTTTGTATCTGGCGTGGGTTCACTATTAGAAAGTCACACCGTAAGGAAACTGCTCCCCTATAATGGAGGCTCTTAATAAAAGAAATGACATATTAACCCAAAGCTTGTCTTGTGGGGAAAGGTTTGTTGTGTTGGCAACAAATTGTATGCAAAATGGCAAGCATGACAAATTGAAAACAAAGCATTTAAACATGTAAGATTTAACTTTTTAAGTGGTTTCCATGAGTACTTAACAGCATTTTGCTATTCAGCTTGGCTGTGTAGTGATGTGTAAAGCTTGGCCTGTCTTGAGCTTTCGTCCCTAACTGTATCCTGTACAACCTGCTGACAACGATGCCAAACTGGCCAAACAGTGCTTTAAAAATGTTGGTTGATTATTGCAATTTTGGGCAGATTACTTTCAAAATGCATTGCAGATTGCTGATGTTAATTGTAGTAATGTAATATAATCGACTAGATTACTCAAATGTTTTATTGTAATCTAGTTTATTTTCATTACTTTCCCGTCTAAATGTATACTGATTTGATTGGTTTGAATTCTGTTAGCTGCACTACTCAACAAAGAATGTAGTCGGCCTCTGTTTCTAAATATCTGAAAGTGTTATTTTCATGTTGAATACTGGCAATCTATGTAATGCAACATGTAATACCTTGTTTTCCTTGATGTTTTGTTGTCGAGCATGGGGACTGTCTTTCTTCCCAATGTTTTCTAATCTACATCAGAAGCTGCTGCCAACAGAAGGTGACTGGGACATTAATGGGCTGGTATTAACATCCTGCAAACTTTCATATTGTTTCCTGACTTATTTTTTTATTGCTTTGGTCCTCAAGATTACTTCTTACTTTAATTTTCCTTAATGATCAGTCTCGTGTTGTTGTTTTTTTTCTTACCTACATTGTTTCCGTGCCTCCACCAGCTTGTGCTTGTTTGTGCTGAATCACAGGTTGAAGCCAAAATCAAGAATGACTTATACAAATGTATGTATTTATATATATATAAGTATATTAAAAAGGAAAAGTATGGGCATCCTGACTGTGTGAATTTATAGTGGGAATTGGGCATTGGAAAAAAACTGTAAGCCTTCCAAATGAGTAAGAGATGCAACATATCAGTATTAAAAAGCAACATCCATATTGGTCCAATAATGTTTTTACTGCTGATATTTGGTTGAGTTTGGATGATTTTACGATCTTTTTTGTTTGGGTTGAGTCTCTTGATATAACTGTCAAATAAGCAACAGAAAAGTTATAAATGTTATATAGGAAATATATCTGTTGCCCTCACTGACTGATGGCCATAGAGAATATACAGTATATATATACTATAAAAAGTTGATGAAAAAATATACTCAGATTTGAACATTTTCCATCTCCTATAAGGTGTAATTTAAAGATGTCTTCAATAGCTTCTACAATTTGATGTAATTATTACACTTTTCCATCATCGCCCAAAGAAAGTTCATTCAAAAAATGTGAATGAAAATGCACCCTTTAATGAGCTTTAAAGAATAATTCATATAAACCAAAAGCAATGTGTCGTTTGCAGTGTGTTGTTTAAAGATCAACAGTTGAGCATCTTATATGTTTGTATACCCACACAAAATTTTTTTAAACTAGTTTGATTTAATGGCTCTACATGCTCCTCCTTGGACATGTCATCACCATACATGGGATGTCTTTTCATTGCTATGCTGATGATACCCAGCTGTACATCAAAACTGCCCCAAGCCCGTCTGCAGCTATGTCACGCCTCAGAACCCGTCTTAAGGAGATAAAGGCCTGGATGAGCACAAATTTTCTTAAAGTTAAACAGCAGCAAAACTAAAGCTCTCCTTATGGGCACTCCACACCAGATTCAGTCATCCCCCGTACCTCATCTCACCTTTGATGGCCAGGACACCCCCCTTTCCTCCTCAGTCACTACTTTTGGTGTTAGGTTTGACCCTCAGCTGACTTTTGATGACCATATAAGACATCTATGCAAAATCTCTTTCTACCATCTCAAAAATATCTCTAAAAACACCCCTCTCCAATCCTGTCAGATGCAGAGAAACTTATCCATGCCTTTATCTCCTCAAGACTGGACTACTGCAATGCGCTCTTCACAGGGATCCCTGACAGGAGCATCCAGGAGCTCCAGTACATTCAGAACAGCGCTGCCAGAATCCTGATGAGAGTGCATATAACACTGTTTTCATTGCACTGGCTCTCTGTCTCCTTCAGGATTGAGTACAAAGTCCTGCTACTCACATATAAATCCATCAATAGACATGCACCTCCCTACATACAGGAACTGATCACACCACAAACCTCCACCCGCACCCTCAGATCTGCCAGCAGCTCACTCCTCCGGGCCCCCAGTACTAAGCTCCACACCATGGGGGGGTCAAGCCTTCTGCTCTGCTGCACCACACTTGTGGAACAATCTTCCTAACCATTAAAAAAGACCTAAAGACCTTTCTATTCAGGAAGGCTTTTTCATCCTAACTCTTATGACTATTTTCTTTATGTTGTGTGTTCTATGTTATTAATATTGTAGCACTTTGACTTTCACTATGAATTAAAAGTGTGCTACAAATTACATGTATTATTATTTATTATTATTATATTTCATATAAATGTGCTATTTTAAATAAATCCAAAGTAAATTAATTCCATTCCCTTCTTGGACTGCTGGAGACAGTGCTTCTTTTTATTTTTCTCTGATAAATGTCTATAGCAATTTTATATCTAGTTTTTTGCGAAATGCCTGTATATGTTGCAAACTTTGTAAATATTACTGTTGGCATGGAAGCTATGCATTATATATAATATTAGATTAGATTACTTTAATCATAAGAAACAGAACCGGATCAATGTTATCCAGAACTTTTCCCCCCTGGCTGGCAGCAGTAGGCTCTGGCCGTGACGTTAATCCGTGACGCAGTTCGCCCTCCATCACCAGTCGAGCCCACTGACAGAAACCACCACCCAGAACACGATTTATGGAACTATGTAGTTAGCTCGCACAGTTCAGCATATCTCGAAAACAGGGGGTTTGGTGGACCTGGTAAGTCGACATTTTTAATATAAGCTTGATGAATCACTGTCACTTAAGATAAGTTCGCTTTGATTTTCCTGTTTGGCAACGTTAGCTTGCTAGCTAGCCTGGAGCTAGCGTTAGCCTAGCCAAGATGACGACGGTGATGATGGTGGATGGTGCCCGTTATATCCAGCTGCGGCGATGGTATTCGATTAATATCGCTGTGTTTTAGCACGCAGTGTGGGTTTAGAATGTGTTTTTTGTTGCTAACCGGTCGACTGAATATATAATGATGCACTGAGCTCCTGATTCGTTCTATATTGTGCTCAATATCAAAAGAGAAAAAGGTCGTGTTGGCAAATGGAAGGTAAAGCTGCTGAAGTTGGTTTCACATTCGCCCGAGAAATCCAACAGTGAAAGTAACGGCAGTCAGTGGCGACCCGGAATAGACGAATGCGAAACAGACTTTAGTCTCCAGCTCGAAATGTTTGCTTTTTGCTATACAGTCTCGTTAACGTTTATTTGCGGTTGTAACTTAGTTAACATTGCGTAATATTATCATATCAGCAATTGCAGCTCATTTTTTCTAACTCTGGTAAGATTAAGTCAAAACAGGCTAACGTTAGCCTCTTATTTGCTAGCCTGCTGACGCCAATGCTAATAAATCTCAACATCTCTCTCCATCAGAGCAGTTGCATGGAAAGTTACCATGGGTGGCCATGACGATGAAGATATGTCATATGTTGTGAATAAACAAAAGCAAGATGACGAGTTAAAGAACAAGCTGAATGACAGCAGCCACTGGTGCGACCAGGAGTCCACTGGCAACAATGCTAAGTGGCTGAAGGAAGGCCAGAACCAGCTGCGGAAAGTAGCCGAGAACCAGCAGGACCAGGACCACAACTGCAATATCAGCCAGAATGGGAACAAGGAGGACTTCCCACATCAGAACAGCACTCAGGAAGAACAACAGGGAAATGAGGAGCAAACCAAGTCTCCCAAAATAGCAATGACACCTGGTCTCAGCCAGGAAGAGTCCAAGAACATCCTTAACGAGCCACTACTCATCGAAACTCTGGAGTCTACAGAAGAAAAGGAGAAAGAGAGAGAAGAGGATGATACAGAGAAGGAGGAGAAGTCAGAGGAGGATGAAGAGACATCAAGTGATACCAGAGGAGAGAAAATGGCTGAAACACAAAGTAATGTGGAGACTCAGAGAGAGGGCAGTGTTGTTGGAAGGAATGCCTGCCTCCTGTTCTCCAACATGAACGGGACACCAAGTGATGAAGAGTCCAGCTGGCCCACAGTGTCTCAGGACAACACAGCTGACAGCTCTCCAAATGGCAACAGAGGTAAATAGAAGTACAATGAGCCGATGTATAAGCCAGATATTTCTGGTATGATACAACTTTTTTGATTGCATCTATGAGTCACAGCTTGGAGGCGTGGAGGTTTAAATTGTTTCTGTTGCAAATCTTGGGATGAAAGGGTTGTGTGAGTAAATAGCACTCATATCTTTCAGATTTGAGACTTGAATATTATGCACATGCCTTTTCTAAACATTTAGTGATTACAGAACCAATCTAATAATCTGCAAACATGTAATAAAGATAAAATCTGCAATATTATGTAGCTTTTGTATTATTATAACTGTATGATGGAATATGGTGGAACAGTAAAAACTGCATTGGAGATGATCTCCATGCTCTCCTATTGAAAAATGTTGATTTGGTGTGTCAGGTTTATCCTTGATGCCAATGAAGATTCATGAAATCACTTCAGTAATATTTAAGTTATCTGGTCTGGTTATGACATTTTTACTGCACTCCAGCATCAATGAGGTGAAACAACCTTACAAATTCAACACTATGTGTTGCACTAGGCCATTTCTCTCCGTCAGTGGTTAGCTCATAAAGAGAAGAAGTCAAAACACTCAATTAAAAATTAATAGAACCAACACAAGATGTCTTTGCTTACTGAAAGAAAGCTAAGAAGATATACTGTTTGGTGGCCAAGGTGACTACATTTTAAGAATTTACTGTTTCAATTTGAAAGGGGTGTCCTTGTTTCTTCCTTTTTTGTTTGTTTCTTCATGGTCAGAGTGTTTTTCTCTTTCCTTTTAAACCAGACTTGGACCAACTTTTCTTTTTTTTGTTTCTCCTTTTCTTCTTGTCTTTTAGAGTCCTTCTGGGACTCCAGCGCTTTTGAGACTGACACAGACCTCCCCTCAGGCTGGATGAGGGTGCGAGATACATCAGGCACATACTACTGGCACATCCCCACAGGCACCACCCAGTGGGAGCCTCCTTCACCTCTGGGTAAAGTTGGTGACTCCATGATGTCCTCCACTATGTCCCTGGAGACTACACCTTGTGAGGAGCAGGAGGTGAGGTCTAATGCACATTTTGCTTTGATAGAGATATTGACATGTGAGACTGTAGACATTAAGATCTGCTGTTAAATTTTCCAGGAATCTTGGGCTAACCTTTCCAGCACGGACGAAGGAGCTGGTGAAGGAGAGCTGTGGAAGGTAAGTCATGCCAATGCATGCACGATAGAGAGGAGATGAATTGGTATCTAATTCCACATCTTGAAGGCAACAAAAATAGTTGTGGATCTTTTTTTTTTTTTTTTTTTTTTAAAAACATACATACATATACAGAGAATCTGATATCTATGATAAGCCAGTAACAGCTGATGATGTCTGCCCTCAAAATCAATTGGTCCACTATTTCAGGACCCTTAATGTCTTATTGGTACATGTTCATTTGACCAAAATATTTTTCATTAGTCAGGTTAACTGAATGGTGAGATGTCTCACTCTTAGCCTATGCTGTAAAATGTATTAAAATTGACTATTAGACTGTTAAGTTAACATCCTCTAGCTGGAATAAGTTGAGATAAGTTGGGAGTTGCCACTTGTAACTCATCACTTTTGGTTTTTCTTCTTATCTGTTTCTTTAGGAGGAGGGAGAGGTTGCATCTGATCAAAGTCTCAAGGAGTTTGAAGGGGCAACTCTACGCTATGCATCCATCAACTTGAAGTATGTAGTGTTACAGTAATTTAGTTTATTAGGTCGTATTAAGTTTTCTTTAGTTTTCACCTGTTCTTATTCTCATTTTCTGTTCTTTTTCTCTTCTATCTTTGTAGTTACAATTGCTCCCAGTCTGATGAAGAAGAGAAGCTCGCTCCACTCTGCACAGATTTAGAGACTAAGGTAAATTAGTGTTTCCTGTTGGATTTCTTAACTATGTTGATAGTAAATTATGGGCTCAAGACCAGATTGAGTATGAAAAGAACAATTGGTGTCAGAACTGCAGTGGAAAACTGCTCGGAAACATAGAGGCTAGATCAAATGCAGAGAGTGAAATTATTATATATTTTTATATTTATATTTTATATATTAGCTCCTTCCAATCAGGCACTTGAAGTTTAGTTTTTCTATGTTATGGAATGAATATGTTCTTGTACTTGGACATATGAATAGTGCTGGTGTTGAAGTTGATATTTTTGCACTTTTTGGGCACTCTGAGCAATAAGACCATATGGGGATTGTTTTTCTTGTTGTATTTGCATGTTTTAGCCAAGCGAGCATTTATTTAGTAATGGAGTAGCCAGCACAACTAAGTGTGTTTTTTATATTTATATATATATATAAAGACTCATAAATGACCCCCAACACACTCAGATTTTCCTAACATCCCATCCCAGTTTCCTAACATCATTGTTCTCCATCTTTTGTACTGTTAGTGCTTTGCAGTGCGCTCCCTGGGCTGGGTAGAGATGTCTGAGGAGGACATGGCACCAGGCAAGAGCAGTGTCGCTGTCAATAACTGCATCAGACAGCTCTCTTATCACAAACACAACCTTCACGACACTGCTGGTATCTGGGGAGAGGTGAGATTATTTTACTGAATCACACAGACACTTGAGTGATAATTCCTGTATGTTTTAAATTCACACTCAGACACTCACACAATTTCATTGTACTTTATAATAGTATAAAAGTACTTGAACAACACTCAGGTCTGTTGTTATTGCCAACCACCGTTTTCAAGTATTTTATAAACTATTTAAGCTGTTGTAAAAGTTTCTATGGCAAAATTTATATTGGAGTTTGGAAATTTAGATATTATCTCAAGTAGTAAAAGTAGGCAAGATCTTTCAGGGTCCAACATCCACTTGGTCCACTTGGCCAGTAGATCAGAGTTTTATTGGCCCTTTGTATATTTTCATTGGCCTGGCAGCCAGTCCACAGTTTTAGTGATTTATTCATTGTATACATAATGTGTACAACAGTGAAGTTCCCTTTTAGATTTGTTTGTTTTCCTTTAATTATGGATATGTAACGTTGATATATTACACAAATATGCAAAATATTAAAATTAGGCACATATTGGATCAGTAAATGAATTATATAAATGAAGTGTATAAATGAAGGGAGTTATTCATTGCTGCCAACAGTGTCCTCTTCTATAAGGGGAATCTGAGTAAGAGGGGACTTAATTTAGGATTGTTTTAAAAATGAGTTTCAGCCTATAACTATAATTATAACTGCATCAACAAGGAGTTACATTTCAGTCTGTCAAAACTGTAAAAAGCATTTGAAACACACAAAGGCAGTGATGTATTTTAAATAATGAAAGGACAAAACTGCTGAGTTTGACATGAGCTTGCTGTGAATTGGCAACACAGACAGATGGTAATACGAAAAGCTTAAATCTATCTGAGTGTATATTACCGCTTCTTCCACCAAAGCTCGAGCTCTTCCAACGAGCGAGGAGAGTGACGTGCTGCAGGTGCTTCTCTGTGGCTGGGTTACTTTGTTTTTAGATGGAACTTACCCATGACTCTGATTGGCGGGCCAGTGACGGCCAATCAGAAGTGCCAGACAACTTGCCCTGCATAAACTTTTACTGGCCTCGGGCCATCGTTATGTCTGACCCTGTCTTTTAAGTCAGACTGCTCATGCTAAGAGTGTGTGTGTTTTGACAGGGTAAGGATATGCTGATGGTGCTGGAGAATGACACTATGAACTTGATCGACCCACTGGGCCAGACACTGCTTCATGCTCAGCCAATTGGCAGCATCCGTGTTTGGGGTGTAGGCCGAGACAATGGCAGGTCAGTATCCACCAGACAAAAACAAAGAAGGGATGCCAAATCTTCACATTGTTTATGTACCTAACTTTTACATTTACTTTTAAACAAAGTTGCTTCAAAAAGTCTAATTGATCATTGGCAGCTTTTAGTTCATGTCTGATCTCAGATCTAAACCATACTTTTTTAGTTTTGTGCAAAGATGTTCAAGAGATCAATATATTAATATTACCTTACTTGTCTGCAGACAGTGTTCACTCTTGAATGTTCTGCTCGTATCCGCTTAATTTGCAGTGTGTGATTCCCATTTAAAATAATGTACAGCCTCCTATAGCCATGACTCATTCATGACTCATAGGCTTGGTATTCCTTCAAGTCCCCCTCCACTCAAAAATGTGTTTTTCTTATTGTTCCTTCAGTTGGATATTTGAGCTTCACTGTGCAGAGGTTGACACTAGAATGATGTTTTCACATTTATCTTTCTTTTAATGGAAAAACCAAATCCTGCACAAATTATTATTCAAAGCAGAGTATTTTTTATATCTCATAAAACATGTCTGGAGGGGATCTTTAAGGAATCTGCTGTGGCTTGTGTGTGCTCTTTTTTTTAAATGCACGTTGCTGCCCTCTGCTGGATTGTTAAGAACATTACAGACAGTAATAACAACCCCTATTTGTCCTGTTTTTGCCTCCTACCTGCATCACTGTATCCATTGTATTCACTGTACCATGTTTTTTTCTTCCATGCTGCTTTTTCCGACCTGAACAGGGAAAGGTATATTTAAACGAATTCTATCTTAAAAGTGTTTTCAAATGATTGTCTTGTGCTGTTGTTACTTTTAGTAGCGTTTGTGTGTGTCTGTGTGCTTCATGTGCCTGTAAGCATACATTTGTACTAACTGGCTCACACATTTATGCTGATATTAACGATTCAATATGTGAATGTGGCCTTTTCCATTTGGTTTCACCTGCAGGGACTTTGCTTATGTGGCTCGAGACAACCTGACCCAGGTTCTGAAGTGTCATGTCTTCCGCTGTGACTCACCTGCCAAGAACATTGCCACCAGCTTACACGAAATGTGTTCAAAGGTCAGCCCCTGTTCATTTGAGATTTGTCATTATGTACTCAGCATAATGTTTTGCTTTATAATCCACAAAAAATGTCTAACTTGAAAATTCCACATATTTTCTTCTCTGATGTTACTTGACGTTAGATAATGATGGAGAGAAAGGCGACCAAGCCAGGCGTGAGCAGGCTGGACTCTGACCCGGGTAAACCTGTGGTCATCCCTGTTGAAGGTAAAGCAAAGTACCTTTAAAGGGTTCACACATGTGTATTTTACTTATTGTTCAAAGTGTGAAACAGAATACTCAGTGCTGCCTCATTTCTTAACAGAGTTTCCTGCTCCGAAAAATGAACTCTTCCAGCGCTTCAATGTTTATTACCTGGGTAGTGGGCCTGTGGCGAAGCCTGTGGGTAAGAAAACACTCTGAAATATTGCCATGATTTATTTAATCACTGAAGCGGTTTGTGCCTTGGCATGTTATTGTATTTTTTGCTTCACGATTATGATTTGCAATGGTAATGTTAACGCATCGTATCATGTGCTTTGTGTGTGTTTTTCTCAGGTATGGATATAATCAACGATGCACTAGAGGTAGCAATGAATGACAAAGATAAGAATGAATGGACTCCCGTCTCTGTGAATGTCGCACCTGCCACCCTCACGATACTTTCAAGACAGGTAACGGACTACGACCTGAACATGACTTGGGACTCTGGGAGGGTGACAATAGTGATTGTGTATTAGGGGCAAAAGATTCATCGTGAAGTGCAGGGTCAGCTCAGACATCATGGATTTATGTAAATTAACTGTAGCTGCATAGTTTTTAAAAGGTGAAATTAGATACGATGTGCTTTAACTGTGATTGATGTTCTCCAGTTTTTTCTTTTGGAAACTTCACAATTCCAATATGTATTTTGTGTGAAAATGTAAAAATAGTAACCACACAAAATACTTTCATGAATCTTTAAAATCTTTTATATTTCCTACTCCAGAATGAGGAGGTGCTGTCAGAGTGCAGGGTGCGTTTCCTGTCTTTCATGGGTGTGGGGAAGGACGTTCACACCTTTGCTTTCATCATGGCGGAGGGTCCCAGAGATTTCACCTGCCACAAGTTTTGGTGCGAACCCAATGCTGCCAGTCTGAGTGAGGCTGTACAGGCTGCCTGCATGGTGAGTCATCAACAAATACATGAGAGGAAAGTCACACAGATGGAGACAGGAGATATAAAAGACTTGCGAATAATATCTGAAGATGCATTATTCTTTGTGTTTTAATTCTGTCAGGACTTTCCTGTTTATGTTCCAATGTTGAAAGCTGATTTTGTGAAACTCGTCCAGCTGTTTAAATTCAGTATCCAGTGTTTGTTTTTAGTCTAGTGTCTGTTGTAGACCATTTATGTGTGTGTGTGCTTTCTTTTTATAGCTTCGCTACCAGAAATGTTTGGATGCACGTCCACCCAGCCTAGCCTCCTGTCTGCCCACTCCTCCTTCTGACTCTGTGGCTCGACGGGTCAAGAAGGGGGTCCAGAGTCTCCTGGGCAGCTTTAAGAGCTACAGGTCAGGCTCTCAATCCCCTTGAGGTGGAGCGAAGATGACCCACAGTCCATTAAATACAAGGTCCATCACAACTATCCCATCTCACTCTCACTTCTGCTCTCATCCTTCTGCCACAGTTACGCCTTACGACCGTTTCAATTGTCTAGTCACTAGTCTAGTGTGTGGAGTAGTTTGTGGGGAAAATGTGTGACTGAAAAGATAGCATTTATTTCCTTTTTGGGGCTTTTACTTTATACAACGATTTTAAACTCATCTCCAAACAGATGAAACCCTGGCATCTATTTTTTCTTGGCTGGGATTCTCTCTGTGATTCTTAACTATTTTTGTGTTTTAACAGAAACAATGCTATGAATGTTGGATATGGATGTAATATATTTTACATGCTAAAAGACGCTAAAATTTGCTTGAAAAAAGAGGTTGCTAGATTCTCACGGAAAATTGTCTCGTTCCCTTTTTCTCCTCGGTGCAATTATCATCTCTAACACTCCTCCTTTTCTACTGTCTAAAGAAGGTACTGTAATGCAGTCATTTCAAGATGGTGTCAAGCATCCTAATGTTGTTTTTCTAAAACATCATTGCACCTCTCTCTACCACCTTTAGGCTGTAATACAAGCGCTGTAGGTGCTTCAGTAGTGTGCCACGTAGTTATATGTCTCTGACCCTCCCAAACAATGTATTTTAGTCTTCCAAAGAGCTGTATGGTCATCTGTCACATAGTGAGCAACCACTGATTTGAGTGTAGTGTGTTTCTCATACATTCTGCATGAACATTTGCAAGTTCAGTGCTAGTGTGCAATAAACAGATGTTCCTGTATGGTGTGGTGATAAGATGGCTGCCATGTGATTATGTGTTAATGAGAGAGTCTGGCTACATTGGGTGCAAGGCTAATGGAACAACAGAGCCATGATGAAAAATCATTCTTGTGTGATAGAAATAATAGTAATAAGAAATACAAACTCTGGGTTTTTCACGCCGTTTACCGCCACCAACTACTGAATAGTACTGTAGAACCTCACCACAAGCTGCATGTTTTGATAGCTTAGAGTTATTGCTGCTTGCAGCAGTTTAGTGCTTAAGACCCATCAATGTATCCTGTAAATTCTTTCTGTGTTTCTGTAAGAGGAGGCTGGAGTCGGTGTGTTGTTCTCGTGTTTCCTAGGCATGTCACTCTAGTTAGTGTCAGTGTTTATCATAAGCTAGCAGTAGAACATTTAGAAGATGAGAGCAGGTTAATGTTTGTATTTACAGTTTGTGTATATGGGAAACCTAGAGATGACTTCTCCAGTGGTTTACATTTTTATTTTTTCCTTGCCACATTTTGACGTGTGGGCTGTGGCCACTCCAGTTAATGTATTTTTATTGTTTCAACACACTAAAATGTACACAAGTAAGATGATTTTCACATTATTAGATTTACTTTTTATAAAGAACACACTAATTAGCCAAGTTGTATTTTATCTTTATGTATATGTAAGTGATTAATACTGTATGTAGCACAATAGTACTAGTCATCTCTAATATTAAAGATGCAGTTTGTAAGATTTTTGGTAACTTTGACCTCTGCAGGGCATTTCTTTGGTAGCTGCTTACTAAACATCCTCAGGCTAACTGACGTCACTATAAAGCGATAAAAACAAATCTACAGATGCAGACAAAACCACATCAAAATGTGTCTTCTTACAAATTAGAAATTCTTTCAGAGGAGATATATCACTCAATGAAATTACAGCAAAATATTGTGGAAAGGAATGTGTAGATTCCTTTCAATACGTGTTTGAAACAGTGGTTTCTTAATACCATAAACAGCATCATGCTGAGATTTTATTTTATTTTTTTAAAAAGAGAGACTTTGTGTTAACTGTTTTTTTTTTTTTTTGAGTTGTTGTTACTTATGTGTAATATTGTTTAACATCCGTGGTCTGAGATGAAGACATTTTTAAAATCATTTTAATTAAGTACCTGCTGTAAGCATTGAGTCGTTTTGACTCTAGCTCTTTTACTTCCATACATACAACATAATTTTAAAAATGATTCTATAATGCAAAAAGCTGAAAGTATCCTCAGAACAGTGTTAACAAGTGTGACACTGTTCTTTCACACTGATCCCCATTGATGTTTTTAATGTTTAAGAAGTTACTGAACACTAAAACTCTTACCAACTGCCTCTTTATACGTGTAAGATATAAACACTAATCAACATTAGACTACTCATATTACTGCCTTGTCACTCACGTGTCACTTGGAATTTATTGTGCTTTTACTCCTTCAAAGTTTGCTGTGTCCGGTCAGTGGCAACACTAAAGCCAGATGAGTTAAAGAACATTAGCAGATTAATTTATTTCTGTTCATGTAAATTAGGTGTATAAAATGTATGTATATAAAAGTCACTGCACAATAAATGTGAACATATCATAGCTGTTTATCTTGTGGTCTTTTAATATCTTATGACTCACTGATGAGGTTTGGCTGTTTTTAGGCTGGTGTGAAGCCAAGTGAATCTGAAAAGATTGGCTTCCAAAGGGCAGGTTTAGATCCTATAGCCTGAAAATGTCTCCTTTGGTTTGTGGTTGTGGAAGCATACACACTTTTTTTTTTTTTTCATTTTATATCAATGGCTTTATCTGTCATTCGCAGCGTTTTCATTAAAATGTAAAAGAAGCCACATTACCTCTCTGGTCCTTTTGCATATGCATTAAACCTACTGACATTGGTTTTTACCATATGTATTGGCAGACCAGACACAGTGCACCACCCCCATTCACCTGTTCAATTCATATCAGCACTGCTGCCCCCATGTGTGTGTGCGTGTGTTTATCTTTCTGCAGCTAATCTCATACTACTGGACCCATCGGCCTAATATTTTTTGTGCATCTTTTTTTTTTTTTTTCTTTTAAAAAACCAATTCCTTATGAGCCTATAGCAAAGCTTGGACTTTCATCTTTTCATCAGTCCTTGCCATTTTACAATATGCGTTACAACATAGTAAAAGGCATTTCCGGCAATCAGCTAGGCTTAAAACAAGCCTTACCTAGTCTGTTGTAGGCCACATTTTGGCCTTTGTTGTGGCTCAAAAACTGACATCCATAGAAAAGTTTGGTCTCAAAAAAATACCGTCAAAGTGCCCTCTAAGGTTCCCCCAGAGTAAACATGATAAAATGCCATCTACAGTGCCCACACAAAGGAAAACATACCAAAGTTCTGTAATCGTTGTCCTAGTTCTGGGTAAATCAGGATGAAGTGCCCTGACGTGCCCTCATTGGGGGCCCTTTCAGTGGAATAACGTGTGATAGTGCCCTGTAAGGTACCCCCACAAGATGTAATACAGTGCCCTGTGAATTGCAGTTGTAATGGGATGAGCTGGAGGTTCTGTATGGGTGCCCCTCTAGTGAAAAAAATGTGCAATTTAGTGCTCTTTCAGTGAAAGAAAAAACATGGTGAAGTGCCCTATAGGGTGCACTGTATGTGAGAAAAACATGAAGTGCCCTTCCAGTGAAGAACATGAGATCGCCTGCTTTGCCCTATAAGATGCCCTTATAATGGAGTAAGCTGGTGATTATGGTAGAAATTAATGTATCCTTTATGTACACTGACCATTAGGAAAAAAGGCTTTTTTGCAATTTTATCAAGGATGCATTAC
Organism: Scomberomorus guttatus; assembly: GCA_038419695.1. NCBI lineage: Eukaryota > Metazoa > Chordata > Actinopteri > Scombriformes > Scombridae > Scomberomorus > Scomberomorus guttatus. Next base: position 9,704,179 of record CM076451.1, on the reverse strand, counting down.
TAATGTATGTAGACTGTATTTTGTTTTTATATGTAGGCCTGTCCAGACCGCTACAATATGCTACAATATGCTAGATGGATAGTAGCTACCTAGCTAGATACATACTTAACCATCTCTATACTAAATATTTAATGCAAACTGGAAATCAACCTTGTGGTATAGTAAAATCATTAGATATTTATATATGTTTTCTACCCTTTAGCTTGGATTAACTTGAACTTGTAGAGGGGGATATTAGCGTTGGGTTACCCTGTGATTACAGAATGCCAAGAAGAGATGGAACATTGAAGATAATACAAAGGGATCCGCAAAATGCAGCAAGGGAGGAGATGAGAGAGATAAAGGTATGTTTGCATTAGTCATTAGCAATTAGATGGGATGCCCAGTAGAACTTAAACCTCTGCCCAGGCATGTTAAAAAGTTTTAAAAATGTATCCTGTCATGAAATCTGGAAGAGAATCTTTTGAGTAGCCCTATCGGACAAAACTCCTCAAAATAAATGCTACATTGCCAGCGACAACTGCATCAGTCGAGCAATCATTTTACAAATTGAAGCTGATCAAGACCCAGCTTAGAAACGGATGTAGACAAGGAAGGCAGGGACATCCCAATTGACCATAACAAGGTCATTAACATTAAGAAACCCGTGGCCAAAAGATTTCTCCTTTGATTTTACCAAACTTCTCGCTTCCCTGACAAGACTGCTCAAATCTGCTAATTCTCAAAATGTTAACAGTTCCATGTTTTTACTACAGATGCGTGTGAGAAATAAACATTTAAAATGTTTATGATCCATTCCTGGTATTTTATTACAGAGATGTTTGCAAAAATAAATGTTCATTCAAAACTCTGCAAATCTCCGCTGGCTGCATCAGGCAGTTGTGGTGGCGTCGCAGTAGGTGCTTCACCACCCACATGCCACCAGAAACACCTGACGGAGATCTGCACTCTCCTGAGTGCACTCTTAGTTTCCCTAAGAGATGGCTTTAGAGATGAAAGGTCCACATCAAGTGGAATCCACAGCAGCTGCAGACTGGTAATAATGGGCTCCACATTGCTACACGAATATCATCTCTGCCCTGCCAGCGGGATCCCGGAGCAGTCGGACAGATCAAGGCTCTGGCTATAATCACTTCCTTTTGAAGACAGAGACTGGGACCCCTCTGCTAGGTGACTGATTGACTTCTGTTTGTATAGATTAAATATATCAAAGTCCACTTGCAGAGTCTGTCCTGTTGCATCATGGGTTAAACGTACGACTGGGGTGTTTTCAAACAAAAATTGCCTAGTTTTACACCACAGGAGTGGACATGGGTAATTTTTACTATCTCTCGGCAGATTATTGCTCATATTCTGTATATTCTGTGAAATTTCTTTGAGTTTTTTCAAAAAACATTCAGTAGTTCTCTTCTTGGATTATGAATGTACCCTGGTGGCATGTTTTTACAGCCACCCCATGCCCTAAATCCCTCTGTGGCCTCTGTATTCTGATGCTTGTTATTGTGCTGCCGTGTGCGTATCACTGAAGCCTGATTTATGCGCTCAGTATTTGCTGGGTGTCAATCACAATTTACATAGGTCGGTCCATGGAGAAACTAATCACAATTATAATTATTCCTATAGCCTAATTATGCATATGGCATTTGTTTAATGGAGATTTATTTTGAGTAATGAATGTGTAGTCTTGTGGAACATTGCTTTTCCTCTCCGCGTGGAGGAGAGGACTTCTGCCTCCTCTGCTGGGCTCTTCAATCTAATCACCAATCTCAGGCTAGATAAAAGAAGCCGAGCAAGCTCCGTCTTAAACCTCTATCAAGGTCTGAGAGATGATGGAAATCCCTGCAGGGCACAGTCTTTTCTGACTGATTCATATTGCAAGAATACACCTCTTCACACAAGATTTCTCATATTCTTTGCAGCCTTTATTTCAACAGTGCTTACCCATTACAGTCTCTGCTGCTTTTTTTTTTGTTTTGCTCACTCCTGGGTTCTGCAGAGATCTGTGCTTCTTGGTAATCAGGGACGACACCGCAGAGCTCCAAGCTTTGGCTAGGGCCACAGTAAATCACACACCCAGAGTTGGATCAACTACAAAGGGAAACCAAAGGAGAGGATAGTATTTTTTTTATTCTACTACTGTAGGGAGTTTTATGAAAAAACAATTCCTGCTCACACGGTCCTATAAATCCATATTGATAGAAAATATGTTAGAAGCAGGCGATAGAGAAGAAACAACAGACCATACAGATGCACACAAATGTTGGTATAGTCTCTATTAATGCCCTGAGCCAGTCATTTGAGGATTAAGCAGCCTAATCTCAAAATGTCCAGTAATTCATTCTTTCCCAAATAACACAGTGATTGCTTTGCTGGTGGGAGCAGCCAGCAGCCCACTGGTGTCTGGATAATCGTTTCTCCAGTGGTCCTCCAGCGATTCCAGCAGCTCAGCGGTGGTTCAGTAACAGTTCAGCACAAATAACAATCTTACAGGGAAGCCTGAACTTATTCTATGGTGCTGTAACGTACAGCACCGTGTGATGATGCATGACATGTTAAACAGGCTCAAAAATACATCATATTGTTGTATGTATAAAATTAGATTACAGTTAAAGGTCAGTGGGAGCATTACTGTATATTATTTTTCGGTTTATATTTTATCATGTCTACCCCCCACCCAAATTCATTTGGTGAACTGTTTTAATACTGTACGTTTTATTTGCCAACATTAAGGATGGTGAGCTGTTTCAAAGCTTTCTCCACACTGCTAGGAATAAATCTCCGGTGGGGAAATGATGAATTATTTACCTGTAAGCCTAAAAGTAGTTACATTTAAATATATTGAGACTAAAATAGCACATAAAATATCCATCAGATTCTTTAATTGTAAAACCCAGATAGCTAATTCCCAGAAAAAATGATTGAAACATGATTTTATTGTCCTTAATGCTGCAGCTACAGCCCTGACTGTAAGAGCAAGCAAACTGTATTTAACTGTAAGCACTTAAACAGCAGCTACAAGGTGGAATAAAACTGACATAATGCAATATATAAAGACAAGGGCACAAAGTGAATAAAGTATAAAATATAAAGTTATAAAATTAAAGGGAAAAAATGTAAGATGCGTTTTAAAATATTGCACTTCTCTGAGATTTTGTGTGAGGATTTTCCTGCCTAAATGCTACTTTTACAGTAGCCGTAATTTGAAGATATCTTGAGAATTATAGTTCCTCTGGTCATTATTTTGCAGTCTTGGCACACATGATATATTTATTGAATCTTGAGAGAAAAAGAGAGATGCAGTGCAGGAGAAAAAAAAGGTGTCATCTGACAAATATTACTTTGAGCTTCCCACCTGTTCAGCATAAAATTGATCTTTTTAGTATTTGTCACAGATCTGTTTGCAAACAATGCATGAATTGAAATGCCTGTGAGTCTGTTGCCAAGATCTCAGCAGGCTATGACTCACTGACAAGTCCTTTTATTCCAAGATAAATATACTTCTCAGGTGCACCTTGGCCCCCTCTTTCCCTCCTCCTATCAGTCATTTCTATTAAAATTTGTCAAATTCCATAATAGAGTAATTGCAATGAAGAATAGCAACTGTCACATTGGAAATGAATGGTCTTCATAAGTGGTGCACCACCATGTCACCGGAGTCTTTAATCATTAAATTTGAGATGACAGACAGCAACCAATTCATATTCATACCTGTGATGACTGGGGTTTGTCGGGCTGTAATGTCCAATGATTTGAGTTAGTGGAAAATGACATGTCTCATTATACATAAGGATGAAACATTTCCAAAGTGTTACACAGAGGTTGTTACAGACACAACATTTTGAATAGTTCATTTACAGATTGTCTAGCACCAAATAATTAACCATTTCACATCAGTCTTCTGAGCTTTAAAGCAATAGTTAGACCTTTAAGTGCAGAGAGTGGATGATAAGATAGATATCAATCTCATATTTGTACGGTAAACATGAAGCAGTTTAGCTTAGCCTAGCATAAAAAATGGAAGTAGGGGGAAACGACTAGCCTGCCTCTCTCCAGAGTAGGGCTGGAAGATATATCTAATTAATTCAAATCTTTCTTTTTCCACGATGTGTAAAATGTCTAAATTGTGAAAATCGAGTTATTACAATATTTATTTACAGGTCTTTGGTGACTGCAGGGAGGCTAGCTGTCTCTATCTTTTAATGAATTTAACGGTCGCATCTATGAGAGGGACAGAAATGACTCTTCACACTGGTCTGCGCTCTCGGCAGTGGTGGAAAGTAACTAAGTACATTTACTCAAGTAGTAGTACTTGTGTACAATTTTGAGATACTTGTACTTTACTTGAGTATTTCCATTTCATGCTACTTTATGCCTCCACTCCACTACATTTCAGAGGGAAATATTGTACTTTACATTTATCTACATTTAACTGCTTTAGTTACTTTTTAGATGAAGATTTGACACAATGGATAATATAACAAGCTTTTAACATTGTTAAAGATGAAACCAGTGGTTTCCAACCTTTTTGGCTTTTGACGTCTTACAAAAAGCAGTGTGTAGTCAGGTCACATTTCAGATGTCTATGAGTTGTTAACAGCTCCATCAAATAGTGATTTTTCCCTCTAAACTTCTCACATGGTTTCATTTCAATAAATGTTCAAATGATCCAATATTTCAGCAAAAATCAAAGATTAGAGAAAAAGTCAAAAAGCTGAAAACAGATTTGTGTATCAGAACCTTTTGTGTTTTTTCTTCTTTCTTCATTAATCATCTCACGACCCCTCAGATTTATCTGGTGACCCTTTGGAGGGGCCCGACCCCTAGGTTGGGAACCACTGGACTAAACTAGCTAACTGTATATAAAGTAGTTGAAACTAGCTCCACCTCCAGCAGCTACAACAGTAACATGCTGCTTACACACTGATGCTTCAGTATTAATAATCTAATGATGTCATATATAATAATATAAATGAGTACTTTTACTTTAATACTTCACTACATTCTGCTGCTAATAATTTTACTTATGTAGATTTTTTTATGCAGGACTTTTACTTGTAATGGAGCATTTTTACATTGCTGTATTGGTACTTTTACTGAAGTAAATGATCTAAATTATTCTTCCACCACTGGCTCTCAGTTTGTGTTTATTGAAGAAGCATCATCTTGGGTTACGAGAGTTGAAGAGCTCGGAGTTGACTGAACAGTTTCCAGATTCTACTTTGTCTGTCCTTGCATGCCCTACTTACTTGAAGCATCTGGTACTGACAGTCAATAGCTCTGTGGGAAAACCTGTATTTTATGTATAACGATGATAGCCTTGCAGGTGGTGCAGGTCTTCTTGCACTACAGTATAAAAAATCCTGCATTTTGCAGGCAATCAAAAATCTAAAGCTTCTCTAAAGCTCACAAATGAACATGTTATAACCTAATTTGTTTTTTCCTTTCAAAAACCAAAGTGCAAAGAAAACTATTTGTGGTCTTACAGGTGAAGTCACTGTGCCCGGCCAAGAAATAGCCTAGACCTGCACATAATCTCCCATAAAACCACAAAAAGATTTTTTTTTTAAAAATGAGATAATACAACATATTCATTAGTAAGCTTTAGAGGTGCTGGCAGGCTAGCTATTTCCTTTTTTAAGCTAATCTATCTATCTTATGGATATCTATCTTAGTGGTGAATCTTCTCATCTTACTCTTGGCAAGAAAACAAATAAGCGTATAACTGTTCCTTTAAAACTTACCACACGCAGATATAAAACAGTTTATTGTCTTGCAGGTGTAAAGATTAACAGTGAGATTCATTTACTTCTGAACAAATCTCTCTAAGAAGACAACAACTTCTCAGCCTGGTCTCCTGCAAGTCTCTCCACAGATCCCACCAATGTGACGCCCCCAAACCCTCCCAAGGCATACTGCAGCAAATTGCATCGTTACTTTGCAAATTTGTTCAAGCAATCAACTCAATCTCACTTGGGGTACCAATCTGACAACAGGAATGATTAGAATCCTGGGCGGCTCGCTGCTTGTCACTTGGGACCGAGATGAGAGAGGAATTACAATGAGGCCTGAAATTGCGTGTTATTGTTACCTCCCTGTGTTCCTGTCCTCTTTTCTTCATCCACCCTCTCCTCATGGCCATGTCTGTCCCCTCTATTCTATCCTTTGGAGATGTGGTAACAAGGTGTGACTGTTAGAGACAAAGCCAAAGGGTAATTGTCTAGGATGGGAGACTAGAAATAGCTCCTGTCCTCTCTTTTATTACAAAGCAGGCCTGCCATCACCAGATTGTAAAAACCCCTGATTTCGGAGATGAAATATGCAAAGTTTGAGTGGAAACGCAGTGGGGGATTAGAGTTGATGGCCTTTAATATAGTGGTGGCAGACAGGGAGTAGTTTGAAAGAGGAATAAACATTTCATCATATCATATTTTTGCATGGAATTTCAGCAAGAGAGGCGGCTTAGCCAAGCTCCCTTTTGGTTTGGACAAAATACATTAAAATGACCTGAGGATTTGTGGTGAAATGCAGAGGGCAGAGGCAGGCGGTTTTCAAGTTGCTTTATATTTATCAGTTTCTCCTCACATGTTGCCTTCGAGAGGCAAGGAGGTAGGGGTGAAATGACCTGACGGGAGCTGAGGGGAGGAGAAGCAGGCTGTTGATTCTCATTTCACCGTTCCCATCTCCCAGCAGGATTGTCTGAGACATAGATAAATACTGCCAGCACTGCGATTTATAAGCTGTGCAGCAGACACAATTTCACCCATTACCTGACTGACTCAAAAGTCCAACACGCTTGAGTCCCCTGCATACAGAATGCTGTGAATTCAGCACCCCTCCCTCCCCCACCCGCCTTCTCTCGTCAACATCACAGGAGGACAAGGGAGCAGGAGGACAATCTTGTGCCTTCTTCAGATCAAACTCTGCTCTGAATACACAACAATTGTAGGTAAAAATTAGTACCTTGATTATCCAGCCAATGCCAAAGGATGTGAAAAGAAGCCTACAAAAATGACATTTTGCTCATATTGCTTTCTGATCTTCAAATTGAGAATACGGATGCTCACATTCTGGATTCAATCTGGCCACATTTTGCAAATAAGCAATTTAAAGAGATCGAAGGAAGAGAATAAAAATGTCATGCAGACCCCAAACCACCCTTTTCTTTCTTTCACATTCAGGCAGATATGTTAGGCAGATGTCACTGTAAATATTGACTGTTGACTAAAAAGCAGGACTTGTGATTTGCTTTTTACGCCTGAACAGTATTTGGGCTGAAAATCCATGAACAATGCCTTTCCCTAACAGCAACTGTGTTATCACTTTAAATGCAGAGTTAAAGTATTGTTTTTCACATAGCCCTAGTGGTATCCTGCTATACAGATAACTTAGTTTTATCTGGCAAAGTTGCAAGATATCCATCTCTGATGCTTTTAAAATAGTTTTTTGTAATTTGGGTAAACTAACCCTTAAATATCAAGATTGTGTCGTGCTTCGGGCATTGCAACAACATTAGGATGTCACTGAGATTTAACCTCTATATATTACACTCCTTTCTTAATATCTAGATCTCTAAATGCAACTGGAATGTTCTTTTTTAATGTTCATTTATTCGAATAGATTGGTTGTGGTGGGTCACAGTGGATTCTTCACGGTGGATGCACAACCATGTGCATCCTCTGCACATGCTTGTGTATCTATTTTTAAAATCACTGAAGAGAAAGGTCATCCTTGAGCACAACCTTAAAGGATAAGGCTGGCAATATTCTCTATTTTTTTCTTTTTCTTTTTCATGTGACAAATCACATAAAAAGAGCAAAACCAACTAACCAAAGCCTGATAAAGCTTATTCCCCTATGCCGTGAGAGTCCCATCATCCAAAAAGCTGTTAAAAAGACATCAATGAGCCCCACTGTTGCACTGGATGACATGTTGCTTCATCAAAATGAACATTGGATATTGTAGTTTATTGTGAGTCGATCTCACCCATACTGTCCTGCTGCTGTAAATAGTAAATAGTCTGCCAAATGTGTATTAATCTGTAGCTGAAAATAGTCCCCAAGAAATATATTATTTACTCCTGTGTGAATAACATTTTAGGAAATTACTTAACTTTTTTCAAAAATGAAAGTATGTATTTGTGACTTGTATTTCTAATTAGTGTGCAGAATACACACACATATATATAGTATTTCATTCATTCATTCATTCACTCATTTTTTTTTCTTTTGAATGTTAAAAGTTACGTCTTCAGTAGAAATGAATGTGCTTAGGTCATAGAGCCATAGGCAGGGTAGGGAAGTTGGAAAGTATTGAGAGACGGACTAATAGATTTTTTTTGTTTTTGGTCTTTTAATAGAATTTGTTGACAATAAGAGAGATATACAGTAACCCTATAGCTTTATCCCTTTGGCACTGCTTCTAATACCTGTTGTAAATTTCAGCTAAAGACAGCAGCGCATTAGTGACTTCTGCAGATAAGCATGTGGGCTCCCATCTATCCACTGTAGCAGTAATAGAAACCACTTGAATACAAGTTTCATTATTGCTTGAATGAAATAGTGGAGTGAAAATAAACATTATCATTCATTTAAATCCTATTTGGTGAAGTACTTTTACTCCAGCAATGGATACCTGCTCACATCATTTATAAATATAAATATATACTGTAAATAGGATTTACAGACAAAGTTCAACATTAAATCTCTGCTACCAAAAGCAGCAAACCGGATATTTTCAGCACTTGGAGCTATTTTGTTTCCAGTAGTATTAAATACAGCAGGCTTCCCTCCCCATTCTCATTCAAAGTCAAATTACTCCTTCAAGGTCTGCCAGTAATATGGGTTAATTGTTCTGGATGGCTGGATCACTTCCAAGTAGTTCATCCAATTTCCATTTAAATTGAGCTATCGGAGCGTGACATGGACAACGCTTGGCTCGGCACTGTTGCAGACAGGCGACACCGGCACACCGCTGGCTGGGATGCAGAGAAACCTGTTTACAGGTCATACTGGAGACTCTTGAGTGGCTCACAACAAATGAAACGCAAGCACACACCTTGCTGGTTCTCTCGAAAGGGCTTTAAGAGGGAGAAGAAAAATACCCTCATATGGTCAGAGCGGTCAAGTGTATACATTGCTGCATAGTCAGTCTCATGTTGGCTGCTATTGTTACCTGACAGTCTGAACAATAGAGGAGGACATGGTGCTGCTGATTTCTTTCTCTATCTTCTGCTGGCTGGTGATTCTCGGCTTTTGTATGAGAGTTTGCAGTCCCCCTACTCTACTATTAAGCTCAGTTAAGAAAGGCAGAGTAATTTAAATTCAGGTACTAAAGTGATTTTCTTTTTTTGTCGCTGGCCCTGCAGGATTTGTGTCACGTTTTGCAAACTATTGGACACTGTCAACAAAACACCCCACTGTTCTTAATCTTGCTTGTTGATTTAGGGCTTCCTTCTCTGTCATAACATGTGGACTCTAATGAGTACTGATTATTTCCTCCCACTGCTATTGTCATACACATCTTTGTTTTTTTTTTTTCCCCCTCTGAGTATAAAATCAAGGCAGCGCATTTCATTTCAACAACGCTAATAAAATGATCTTTCATTATGTGCTTCGTGCTGATGATTCACACATTAAAAGCAAACTTTCTTTCGAATGTAAGGGGCAGAATTCATCAAGTGCGCCACAAGACTCTTTTGCTGCTTCCCTTTTTCTTTTTTTTCCTTTTGCACTTGCAGTCGACACTCCCCCGTCTGATTGCACATTTACATGAAGAGTAGAGGTGTCTAATAATAAATTTACTCTGTCAAGTGACAGTTTAGCCCTCCACTTTACTTTTGAACTCAGAATTTTTTTTATCATATTACATCCAATACAGTACCAGTCAAAAGTTTGGACACACCTTCCCATTCACTTGAATGAGAAAGTGTGTCCAGACTTTTGACTGGTACTGTTGGCATCAACGGCTGTGCGTAACATCTCGTGAATAATTCAAGAAAAAGGATGAACACTAGAAGGTGGTAATGCAAAATTTAATTGGATGCAATCTGCAGTTACACGGCACAAGAAGAAGAAGAAGAAGTCATAAGTGGAAGAACAGATATTCTAGCTCCAAACTGAAGCTGACTCCAAAACAAGAGATGGGGAAGAAATGGGACTATGTGCAGTCATTCCTCAGTAGTTTCAATGAATTAATAATCTGCTTCTGTAAGAACAAAACAAAAAACAAACAAACAAAGGAAACATCAGAATAACCCCCTGCACACACCCAGCCCCCCCCCTTTACAGAGCAATATCTAACCCAGACTCCTGCTTCACTTTGTTTCCACCCATCACACAGGCAGCCCCTGTGCTCTGTGGATCAGCTTGGATGGTTTGCATCAGTCATTCCCCCACAGCCAAGCCAGCCCAACTTCTCATAAAATCCACACCATTCTGTATCATCGATTTGTTCCCTTCTAGAAATGGGCCCCATGTCACGCGTATTGTTTCTAGATTGAAAAGGAGTTGGCCAACATCTGCTGTAAATCATAAACTCCCATTAGCCAGAGGGATCCATCCTGCCCTCAGACAGCAGCTCTCTCTCTTTGTCCTGGGTCAAACTCGTTGTCTTTGTTTCATTTTTTTTTGTTTGTTTTTTCAGCAACCTTAGCTGACCTGTGAACACAATGATGTCAGGTACAACATTAAAACATTTAACCAAGTGGAGGGGCTCTGTGACCCCCACACGCTCGCACTATCAGTCAGGTCAGGATGAGAAAATGGAGGTCACATAACACACAAACACATATTATTCTAAGACACTAAATGACACCGTGAGGGAACGAGGGTCAAATCCATTTAGGCTCATATTTGACCTATTTCATCTCTTTATGTTTTCTATTTAATTGAGTTAAAGGGTCAGATCACCCAAACTAAATAAAAAACATATTTTCTCTCTTACCTGTAGTGATCTGGCCATGGAGACTGTTTTGGTTTTATTTGCTAAAGTTTTGAGATATCTGTCTTTATGATTTGTGCTGCCATAAAACCTTTGTTTTTTGTTTTGGTTTATTGAAAACATTTTGATATATTAATAAAAATACAACCTATCAAGCATATTTCCATCATTGTCCCCGGGGTTTACTCTGTCCACCAGCCTTATCGAGACGGACACTGGCATTCAATGTCTGACATTATATATTAGAAAATAAGAACTAAAGAACTGTAAAACTGTGTCATATGAACCATCAACTGATATATTTTTTTAAAACAAGTTTTTTCTTGTAGGAAGGAGGAGGCTCAGTGGAACATTTAACCCTTAAATAAGTTTTATTGTTCAGTTGGACAGGCTTCTGGTTAAAGGTTGCCTTGCCAAATTCAGTTTTTAAAATGAAAGCAACATTAAAACAGTCTGCATACTTGATATTATTAGCAATAAGTGTGAACATATAGATAAGTATTTGGGAATGAGAGAATCATGTGTCTCATTTGCTGTTGTGGTATAAAAATGTATGCAATTGTGTGAAAACACCTAAAAATATGACACAAATATATAAATGTTTGGCATCTTCTATACAGTACGTTGAATGTTTGTCTATGACCACAAGTCAGCCTGTGAACGGCTAATTTGGAGCAGACTCAGGTCTCCCACATTAGCAGCTCCCCTTGAGCTGCCCTTGACTTGAACGCACTGAGCCTGAGGCGCTGGGCTGAAGCAGGGCTCCCCCCCAGGCTCCCCTCCCCCAAGGACACTCTGCAGGTTGCCTGCCTGTCTGCCTGCAAAAAAAAAAAAAGACAAAAAAAAAAAAAAAAATACATGTCCAGATACTTCTATTGTTCTGCGCTCTGATCTTCACACAGGTTGCTAAAACAAAGCCTGCTTATTAATATTTATAGCCTCTCTGATGGGATGGGATCAATGGAGAGAGGAGGAAGAGAAGAGAGAGTGTGCCTGAATAATCATCATCCATCTACTTCCAGCCCTCTCTCTTCTCTCCGTCTCTCTGAAGTGGAGGTGATGTTTTAGAGAGGAATTCGGTGCGTGAGCGCGAGATGGAAATTTGATGCAATAGAAGAGAAGAATGGCTGCGTCTGTGTTTGCATATATGTGTCTATTTTAGCTTTTGTGGCCCTGACAGCGATGTAATTGAGTTATTTTTACAACTATTTTTTCTTTACTGTAATAGCTAAATTTGCCTTCATACATGTAAGTATATCTTTCTGTACTGACATCTGTTTTAAACCAAGGCGTATGTTGCCTGGTTCTGTTGACTTTCATATGCCCTAATTTCTTCCTCTTTTCCCAGCTGAAGATGTGTGGGAGAGCGTTAAGAGTGGATCTGTAACAGACTCCCGGTGTCTTCATTGGCAGGCCCAGCATGGTGGATCTCCAAGATAAAAGTCTGACAGCCTGAGACAGTCTGCTCTGCGTCTTCAGTAGGTGGGCACGCTGCCCAGTGCTCAGTAAGCGAATTAGGTGGGCAGTATGCCCAGTACACTGCCCCTCTTGACTGACAGTGGCCATGCCGAGCGGTCTTTAACTGCACAAGGAGAAAGTTATTAATCAGACGTGTTTGCTTCTTCCAGCTTTTCCTGCAGAGGAGGAGGAGGGGAGGGGAGACCTGGCTTAGTGATGAATGCCCTCACTTCTTCGTGTTTCAAAAGTACAGTTTATCCATGAGGAATGGAGCAGCTTGTAGATGGGCTGAGGGGAAATTGCCTTTTCCTTTGACCTGCAGCCAAGGGTGAGGAAGTGAATGGAAAGCGATATGAGAATGTCTGCCCTCTGAGGTGATGAATACGGTGCAAATTAGAGGAAGAGGCCTTTCAATCTCGAGCACTTTGGCTTCTCCCATTCTTGCCGCTCTAAATTGTTTTCTGTCTTTTGCTCTACAGCCCCAATCCTGCCTCCCTCATTTTTTTTCTTAATCTTTCTTTTGCCTTTTCTTCCATTTCTATATCTTCTACCATCTCCAGTCCCCCCATGCTGCACTGTAGCAGGGTTCTGGGGGTGTGCGGGTTGACAGGTTGAGCTCTGGGAGGTCGAGAGGGCAAGGGCAGCACTTGCAGATTGTAGGACAGAAAGCTGATACAGCATGGCCTTCAGTGAGAACACAGTGTGCAGCAGGAACCGCGAGGCCACGCAGAGTCACAGAGAACCGTGACCTTGAGCCGTGAGCAGAAAAAAAAAAGAAAAAAATCAACACAAATCCATCGAGTCTGGACATGCTTGCCGGTGCCCCGTGTGTGTATGCACTTATTGGCATATGGTGTTTTGCTCAGAATGGATTAGACAGAGCCCCTCATGAATTATTGTGAAAGCTCAGGATATTGCTGTGCATCACTAAGAGATAAACAAATTAGCGATTTTTTTTATCATGTTTATCTTTAATTGGTATTCATGAATGTAGTATTTTATATGCAACAAAAGGTTTAGTCCTATGCTGAACATTAAAATTTTGATCATGAATTACTCTTATAACTATCTAATGTATAAGAACTATTGCATGTGTGTTTGTGTGTTTTTGAGCAAATGAAATTCATAATCTGTGTTTGGTCATGCAGCTCTTCCTGGTGCTGATGAATGATGTATGTGTGTGTGTGTGTGTGTGTGTGTGTGGCTCATATAAATGCTGAAAATAATACTGCTGAAAATCTACACAAAGTATCCAACACAAAGCCTGTGGGACATGAATCTTTGAATCATACGTGAGCGGAATAACAACAGTGCACTGTTTATGAGGAGACTGACGGACTAGTTTAAAAATACATGTGATTCCAACTGGACTCAGTCTTCATTTGGAACCAATCCTGCTGGATTGACACTATAACCAACCTGGGAAAACGAGTTGGATCAATTGTGCCCTTTTTTCTCCCCATTTTCATTCACTTTGTAGTTAATATTAGTCCACACTAAGATAAGAATTTTTTTTCTGTTTTATTGTGCACCCATTAAAAATTGCATCACAGATTTGACCATTTCATTTTAATGAAAGAACAAAGGGTGATGTATATTCTGCTGGAGTCAGCATAGAGCCTACAGAACATAAAAAGCGAGAAAACTTCTGTTGAGGATGTCTCATCCAACTCTGAAGCTACTTAAAAGGAAATGTCATTACTGTGAATGTTTCGCCAATCTTAATGTTACCTGTTTCTGTAGAGGCAACATTTTTAAGTACCAATCCTGTTTGAAAATTGTTATTTCAGCTTCTCAACATCTTTCAGCTTCTCAGGGGAAAATATTTGTTGCAGCACAGAGTTGAATTTGTATTGTATTGTGTGATATTATGCTCTTTTATTGCATTGAGAATGTTTTATTGTATAGTATTGTTGTATAGTGTTGTATTGTGCTCTTTTCTTGTACTGAGAATGTTTTATCTTCTGTATGTGCTCGGGGACTACAGATGAAAATGAGCCAAATTATTTTCAAAAATGTCATTAATATGCATTTTACCTGTCAAATAAATGAATAAACTAAACTAAAACTAAACATAAGATACATAAAACATATAATAAAAGACGTTAAACATATAATAAAAAAAATGTTTCTGCTTGCAGTCATGTCCTAACAGTTTTGAGCTAGATAGTCACCACATCAGGTTGATGACATGGAAGAATGGTTTTTCATTGATTTTCCCTCTCACCAACGTAGGAGTGGAGGAGGGATACTCACTTCTTTCTTTCTTTCTTTCTTTCTTTCTTTCTTGTGTTCAACCCTTACAGCTGGTTGTTTCCCCTTTAGTTGTGCTCTGCTATCTAAGTTTATTAGTTCAGTTCAGTTTCTTGTGTAACACTTTAGCAGCCCCCTTTTCACTGATACACTGATCTTAGAGGGCTAAAAAAAGTAAGAAATTAGGGGCTGGAGTTTCCCACATTCATGTCATTGACCTAACTGGTATAAGCTGTCAAACACATCTTCAGCAGTGTTTCAGAAACACAAGACTGCGTATTATGGCTGCTAATGTAGTGTTAGTCCAACAGCTACGATATTGAGATAATATTGAAAATGTTTCCTTTGGAATTCAAGAGGAATAAAAATATAGAAAATTGGAACTTAAGAGGAACATTTGGATCCATTCTCAAATGGGTTTTTAGATTGTGTGTTTTTACAGTGAATCATAAGTCAGCCACATGTATTACCTGTATCCTACTGCTGGCCCTTACAGCTGTACTGAATCCTAACTGAAAACTCAGCAACATCTGACTGACCCTCACTAGCCACCATACTTTGCAGTTAGCTAGTAGCTGCTAGTGTGCCCAGTGTGTGGCTGCACTGCTGCTCTCATTTGAGCAGTTTTCCCATTTCTAGTGAGATTTTGCAACAAGTTTAGTCACAACAAGATGCTCATAAAAGACAAAGATGACTTAATTGAAGGATTACTGCTTGATAAAACCAGCCAGCACCTGATGGTGGAACAGATTGTTTTTTTTTTTCTTTCTACAAAGGAGCCTGTGGACAAACTTACCAGATTGATAAAACCAGATTGCCCTCCAAAAGTAAGTTTGTCTTCTGATCTGATAAGAAAAAGAACAGTTTCAGGCAAAAAAAAATACTTTCACTAAGACTATCTTCAGAAAGATTTATAGCCAGAAAGTGTCTGAAAGTTGTCTACAGTTTTCATATCAGTTGCAGCAGGGAGGAAGAGGAGGTTAAGTCGCATGCTTTAAACTTTCCAAGTGTTGGGAGGAATCAATCTTCATAATCTCTTCATTTTTTTTACTCCTGTGACTGTTTATTAAAGCAATATCTCAGCTTGATCATTATAGGAAATTGATCACTATTTGTTGTTTTGGAGGAGAACAGCTGCTGATGTATCTGTTAGGCCTGTAATGCCACCATAAGTGACACCACCACTGAGTTTATTTAAATATGTGTCTTTCCAGGCAGCTGGCTCCAGCTCTTGCACACGGAGCAAATTCTCTGTTTTAACCCAAGAGAGCGGATCCACACAGCTTGTAGTCTCACACTTACAGATAGGGCACACTGAGATTGTACACCGTCATCAGTCTTGAGCCTGAACTAGAAGTGAACCAGGAGTAATGATGGATTAATTGTCTTGTACAGAAAGCAGAATGAGAGTTTTTCATGCTGGGATATTGTGCGGGACAGTGCTTTCAGTTTTTTTTTCCCCCTCCTTCTTCCTCTGTCTGTTATTCTCTAACTACACTCGGTGAGAAATGATGTGCAGTCAGGCTCTCTGCTGGGTGACTACTTCCCTGGGAAATGTCGCTCATTTTCTGAATTGCGTATGAATATGTGCTGAAAAGATTGGAGGCTGATGATTTATGGCCGACTAGAACGCCGCAGCTGTGATTTTCTTAGATTGGAGGAAAATGTATCAAGATGCAGCAGATTCTCACCTTGAATATATACTTTTTAGTGTAATGATTTCTGTGATTTTTATCACTATTTTTTAATAATACTATCTCTTGCTTAAAGGACAACACACACTGTAAATAGTGCTGTACTGCTCTGTGGCCCTTAAGTATTTCACTTAAGTAGTAGTTTTAGTGTAAAGTTGATTCCTTGATCTCTGCTTTCACCTAATCTCCAGAGAGAAAGAAAGACAAAACAGAGGAAATGGAGGACATTCAGTTGTGCTGACATATGTACAAATAATACTGCACAGAGAAGGATTCCATACATCACCAAAATGAATTTTGTCTCATCAATTGCAGAGATTCCCGACCATTCATCTGTGTGAGTTATGGGCCCCCTTTTAGAAGTGGATCCGTGCTACCTCAACCTTCACCTCACTTGTATATCTCAAACCTACAGTGTTGTTCTTTTGGTTTTGCCTGCCTGAGCGTGTAGTGTAGTGACACATCCGCTGGGACAGCAGACATGAGGTTAAAGCAATTCACCATGGAAGAAACTGGCGCCTACTTTGGCACCGGTGACGAGTGGGCAGAGACAAGCATGGATACCAGATGGCAGTGAATCTGTAATTACAATTCTCTGGTGTAACATGTGGGACTGGTGGAATGAAATCTTGCCACAGCTTCAAATATCCTGCTTTGCAAAAGTCTTTGTTTATTTGGCAGAAGGTTCGGCTGTCATCTTAGTTTCTTTGAGGTGCACGTTTCTTGTCAGCGATGTCTGCTGAAGAGTTCAAGTTTTGAAGAAAGGCTAACACCATTGGATCGCAGTAATGTTGGTATTGGTGTCTGGCAGTGTCTTTGTGGAATGGTAATTACCAGCCTAATCAAAAACAGAATGAAGATGGACAAAGACAGTTGAGCTGAATTTAAATAGGATGAGCCTGTAATGGCTCCCAAATGGAGAGCAGGGTCTGTGCTCGCCCCAGAGGGACTCACCTGTGATTTAGCCTCCTTACTTCTGCATGTGACAGGGTGGCATTGTGGCACCGTCCGCCCCTCCCCCGTGACCCTGAATGCTCCCTCTTCCGTAGGAGGGTGCATAATTGTCTAATTAAATGGAGACACAACAGCCCCGGCATACCTCATTAAAGACATTGCTCCATCAGCTCCCGCCTCTCCATTTCTTTTAAAAGACCCTGCTCATCCTGGCAGGAAAGGTCAAACAAAGAAAAGTGACGGGGATGGTTTCCCGTCCCTCTGGCACTCCTTTTATTAGAGAGTTATTTTATGACTATATGTAGATGAAAAAGTTCTGTCTCTTCTTTGTCATTTCTGAGACAAACTTCTCCTATCAGCTTAATAGCAAATGTGAGCCATAAAAAAAGCAACCAAATAAGCCGCAGCAGCACAGAGGGAGAGAAGGACAGCATTTTGGATACGATATAAAGTGTTTGCCATGATGATAATATACAGTATGGTGCTGCTGGAAACGGTGTTAAGTGCTACGCTGCCACGCCGCAAATAATGTGAATGCAGTCATCTTTTTTGTATTAATGAGGCATGCACTATTGAATAATTTCAACAGATAAATGAGCCAGGTTTGAGCAGTTTATAAATGAGGCTGGTTGAGCAAAAGGTTCCCATGTGACTTCTCTCAGTGCTCAGAATATAGTGAGATAATTAACTCAGAGATTACACCATCTTGGTTGCATTATAAAAAAATGAGACATGTATGTATTCACATTGTTATTTTGACATTTCTACATGTATTTTTTTTTTTTTAGCATTTTATGTTTATTCTATAATTTATTTAATCAGTTTTGTTAATAGTGTATTTGCATTGCAAATGACATACATTGTTGCATACTGTAATTTTGTACAAAAATAACAGTAAAAAACATACAGCATACATTAGCTGTATTTTCTATGCCTGGCATAATCAGCAATTGTACACGGCTGTCTCAAAATCACATGCAAATCCATGTGTAATCTTGTTGCATGCTTGTGTTAGGGCTCATGAAGGTGTGTGTGTGTGTGCATCAGTATAAATGTGTTTGGTATCTTCATGGCTGTGGTGACAAATGCTCCCCTGCCAATTTTTGAGCTAAATTTATACATTTTGTTCTGTCCAGCTGATGCTAAATGTAACCTTTCCAAGTCCAATTATTTATGAAGTCCTCCCTGCTTCCTTTACTATTGGTTCCCTCCACATACATATATCATAAATATTTGAGAGGATGGATGGATGTTGGGGGGGTTAACATGTGTCCCATCTGAAATGTCAGCGGCCCCTGCAATGGCCAGGACGCTGTTGACAGAGCGCCGAACCACTTTGTTTGGCATGCGAGACTATTATGGGTGTTGTTTAATCTCCTGGCCCGACATGGACATGGCTGCCCTGAATATGTACTCGCACAGGATCAGCTTGTTCATCCAGGTGTCTCGTGTGCTTGAGAAAATGAAAGAAATCAGTTCTTGTCAGTCCCGGATGCAGTGCGGCGCCGTAACTTGACAAAGAATCAAATACTAAACCTGACATCCAATCTACTCATAATCTGGACTCTATAGATTATGTGTCAGGGATCTTAAAGTAGCTGCTTGAATTTTGGGTCTGCAGTGAGCACAGATCTTATCCTTTGGAGAGACAGCTTGAGACAGGGGACTGTGTTAACCGCACTGGAGTAGTGTTGCTTTATATAGTATTTCTGCTGTCTGGAGGCATGTGGTTTTGGGTCTAAGACAGTCTGTGATTGAGCTAAATAATCAGGTGTCTCTCACAAGGCAAGTTAGCTTCATGCACTGTTATTATTAGTTGAGCCTCGGCTTCACTTTCCCACTCAGAAAGTTAGATTTGCTGCTACAACAAAAACACAAACTTTCTGCAATGAATCCTGTTGCCATGACAGACTTTATAAGTGACATCCAGTAAAAGCCTTATTCAATACTGCCACTACTCCACAATTTCTGTTCCTGTCCAGAAAATGAATTGAGTCACTTGAGCCACAGGTAAATTGGCTAAATCCATATTAGTTGCTCCACAACCTCTTTGAAATGTGAATAATACGTATCCTGTATTACAGGCTGCGCACTAAATGGCTAAACTAAGATTTAAGACAGACTTTATGTGTATAATTTTGTTTATGTATTTACCACTGATGTTGATGGATTACTTTGCTGCTTTAGCCCATGAATAATTCATCACGTCGAGAATGTGTTTCAGACGTTGGCTCCTTGGCAACAATAATGAATTAGGAAATTGTTGGGGATAGTGTTATCTATTTTAAACCAGGGCGCAGCAGGCAGTGCTCGTGTTACCTGGCCAGTGTAAAGATCAGCTCGTGTCAACCAAACATCAGTTTATAAGATTATGCATGTCTTTTCAGTATATTAGTTTCATTATTATACTGGATCTAATATGACAGCGCTTTGGCTTGTTGTGATTATTATTTCTTTCCACCTGACAAGAGCGGTAATAGCATTTCTGAACAACTGGGTTGTGCTTTGTATTGATGCAATGTTATCTTCAGTAGAGCTGAAACAATTAGTTAATTAATCCATTAGGCAATAAATAGAAAATGAATCGGAAACTATTTTGATAATCGATTAGTCATTTCAGTTGTTGTTTTAGGCAAAAATGCCCAAGATTCGCTGTTTCCAGCTTCTAAAGTGTGAAGCTTTCCTACTTTTCTTTGTGTTTTCTTTGTATCTTCGGGATTTGGACTATCAGTCAGAGAAAACGAGACATTTGAAGAGTCCATCTTGGGCCCTAAGTGTAATTTTTGAAACTATTTTTTAAAAGAATTTCATAGACAAAATGATCAATCAGTTAGTCAACTAAATAATCAGCAGGCTGATTGATAATGAAAATAATCGGTAGTTGCAGTTCTAATCTTCAGGCACTTTAAAACACATCCTCTTGGCTGTTAGCGGGCATCATATACAGGTTACAAGGGAAATCTACAGGAAGGGTTTAAACTTCACAATACTACTTTACAGAATGTCTGAAACATACAGACATGCTCTCACATGCCTTTTATCCTTTTAACCTGCTGCTGGACACAGTGCAGATGGGTGCATAAAGGCCAATAGAGGGAGCCCTACAGCTGTCTGTCCTCAAGCTGAGACAGGGCATGGGGAGGAGGGGGGCGGTGGGGGGTACCACTGCAGTTTCTTTACATGCAAAATGGTATGATGAATTAATAAAATCCAACCGTAAAGTTCACAAACATAGATATAGGTAGACAGCTGCAACCAGGGATTCATGGTATATCCCAGGCTTTCTGATGCACACTAAGCAGAATCTATTTCCTGGTCTTTGCTGGGAGGAAGTGAAATCCAGGTGGAGAGCTTTGAAAAGCAGAGTGTGTCCCAGCAGATGTGTGGTGAGGGCGGGTGCGTGGAGTCCGAGAGCTGGGAGACAGCTGTGGTCCGTCACTATTTCAAGGTGTTTTAGCTTTCAGAGCTTTCCAGAGGTTTCCAAGCAGCTAAAGGATCTGTCAGCTGGTTTGCTTCAACTCCAGAAAAAGAGACAAAGGGTCTCATGGGGCCAGCAGGCTTTTTTTTTCTATTGCTACAGTCTTCATAACGGCTGCGGTGGCCGTGGTTACCTCATGATGCCGTTGAAGCTCTGCCTGGTGTCCTCCGCTCCTGTGGGGGGTGTTCATTATGATCTATAAACACACTGTACACAATAGTCATAAGGTGGCTCTTAACACATCTCCTAAAGATGAATGGGATTGCGCGTTCAGAGTGACAGATGATTTGGAGATGAGACTGTGAATATTTCATCAATATCAAGGGAAACAGGATTTTAAAGCAGACAGCTGCAATGTATATTCCACTGATATTGCAAAATCTTTACATCGTAATGTTGAAGGAAGCAGTGCTCCCTCCAAATATTAGTTTTGCAGTGATTTAATCAACCTGGCTGGGGGATGATTGATGGAATTAATATATTTCATTAAGTCAAGGATTTATGTTTGCCTTGTAATGAGTCACTGTGATCAGCCCGGCTTTGAGGCTGCACAGGTCTGCTGTTAAACTCAGCTGTTTCACATTGAAGGGCTCAGGAATATTACTTGAATAAATATTTGATGAAAGAGGAAGTTCTATCGATTCATTACACTGTAAGTAATATGTGTATGTGTTCATTAGGTGGCCTCTGAGTATCCGTGTTTAATATTCTTTGTTTACAGTGGAGGGTCACATATGGGGAAACACATGAATATGGAGCAGGTAGCCGCTGCTTGGCACTCAGCTTTGCACAGATGCTCGTCCCCACACACACACACACACACATACTGTACATACACAGACTGTGATCACGTGCATACACACACAGTCTCTTTAATTAAAACAATTACAATTTCATTTAGCAGAAAATTAAATTGTAAATGAAAGTAGGTTTGGTGATATGCATACATTCCCATGATTGACAGGGAGATTTCAGTGTTTTCATTGCCTCCTGGTGTTAAAAAAAAATCTCATTGTCTCTCTTTTACAGGATGTAAGCCTGGCTACAGTCTCAGACATCACCTCCTGACTCATAGGAAGGCAGCTTCTGGAGGGGGAAAAACCAGCAAAGAGCAACATGAAGGGAGGTGTTCAACACAGGGGGGGTGAGTGTCTTTCTGTGTGTACTTTTCTGCATCCCTGAGTGTCTGTATATTTGTGTGTTCAGCTGTGGCTTGAAAGAGAAAAGACAGGGGGGTGGTCTGTACCAGGAGAGAGGTATGGGCTCTGCCCCGCAGCATTTGGCACAAAGGCCCTACTCCCATTATGCATGCTGGCTGTATCTGTGGGAGATAAGGTTTGGTCCTGGGAGATAAGGTCAGGTCTTTCTAATGAAACACATGCTAAAGGTTTGCATGGAAAGCTCAACCTCTCAACTTCTCATCTCATGTATCTTTTATTTTCAAGCATTTCATTCCCTCCATCATATTACTTCATTATCAAGCACCTCTCCTGTCTTTGCATTTATATGAACCGACGGACTGCCGCCATTTCATCATATCAGATCCCTCACCTGCAACTGTAACCTTCAACATTTGCATGAATGAAAGTTAAATTTATCCAAGGACGTATAAAAGTGATACTCGGTTAATTACCGATATTCTGAAATCTAGCAGCGGTGCCAGGAAGGTACCCTGCTGGAGCAGCTCTGGTTCTTTGTTTATATCCCTGTGCTTTGAGTGTAGCTGGAAGGCATGGCAAGTGGAATTCACTCAGGTGATGGGTTTAGTAGGAGCGGATGCAGAGGGGGGGGGGGGCTCTCTCCTCCCCGCTGAGTCTCCCAGCCGGCTCTGGCATTAAGTCAGCCCAGCTCTGTACCAGACGACAGCATGACAGCTGTTTCCTATGACTAGGTGAAAAACACATTGATTTACTTCCTCAGTTGGCCTCATTTGGGAAGAGATGGAGTGTGGCCAAAATACTCTCTCCACTGGCTGCGAGATGTGGACAGTAGAAAAAGGTCAGAGGCAGGGAGGAGAACGGAAGGGAAGGGAAGCGCAGCTTTAAAAGACATGACCCGTATTTCAGCTGTAAATGGATTTTAACCTTTTTCCATTGTCTGAGATGAACCGTGATGCTCTTTAGTAATTCTGCTTGACAAAGGCAAAACACAGTAACTAAAGATTTGCTAAATTGAGTTTAGACCTCAATGAGACTTTTTGAAAGCTGTGTTGCAATCTAAAAATATAATGCCTTAGACATGATGCCTATAATTTATGTGAAAACAGATTTTAAAATGGGCAGTAACTACAAATAGAGCTAAAAACCAAGCCAAATTGCAGTAACTGCATGCTGGTTTGGTAATCTGTGGGACACCATCACAGTTACTGCACTCTGTGTCCCAAAGAAGCTATTTTAAGTGAAAGCTAGCGGGTGAGACATCCACTGCTAGCCTTAGCTAAGCCTTAAACTAAATTTACCCTTTGATTTTTTTCCCCAGCTGTTATCTGTAAATTAAAAAATGTAAAACTCTTGTTAAAGAGTAACTAGCGTAACAGATCTCAGTAGCTGCCATCTCTCTTTTTATTCGTGTTGTTCTGTCCTGACTAGATCCTTGCTTGTGTTGTATCAGCTCTCAGATGTACGTCGCTTTGGATAAAAGCGTCTGCTAAATGAAATTGTAAATTGTACTTAAAGGTCCAGTGTGTAGAATTTAGTGGCATCTAGCGGAACAGACTTGGCAGAAATGGAATATAATATTCATGAGTATGTTTTAAATAGTGTATAATCCCATGAAAATAAGAATCGTTGTGTTTTTGTTACCTTAGATTGAGCCCTTTATATCTACATAGGGAGCAGGTCCTCTTCCACAGAGCCTGCCATGTTGCACCTCCATGTTTCTACAGTAGCCCATAATGGACAAAGCTAGGACTGGATCTAGAGAGGGCCTTTCGTGTTTCGTGCTGGAGACAGTCCCCTGCCTCAAGATGTCTCTCCAAAGGATAAGATCTGTGCTCACTGCAGACCCAAAATTCAAGCAGCTACTTTAAGATCCCTGACGCATAATCTATAGAGTCCAGATTATGAGTTGATTGGATGTCAGGTTTAGTATCTGATTCAAATTACGTCGCCGGTCTGCATCCAGGACTGACAACGCTGCATAAAAATGTACAGTGCGTGCTCAGTGGAGTAGGTGCGTTAAATATGGCAAACATCTGCTTCTGTAGTTACTGCTGTCCTGTAGGGCAGAATTGTGGAGATGCTTCAGTGAGAAAACTTCTGTCTAAAAAACACCCTAAGATGTCTGGGATTTTGAAATTAACGCTGACAACAACACAACCTCAAATATATTGACTGTTATTAACTCGACTTCTGAAGCCTTGTCCCAAAAATACGGATATTGTGGAGATGATTAGTGCTTCAATGAGCCAGACATTTATAAGCTTTTGTTTTTCCTCAGGATGCAAGAAAACAGCAGATATTTTATCACGATAAGAGCAAGATGAACCAAAACGCTGCCTCATAACTACTCTGTTTCAGGCAGAAATGTTCTTTCCCTGCAGCCAGACATGAGCATTTGTCTGGCTGTCCGTCGTATTGATTCGTCAAGTGAACTCACAGAAATCACAGACACATTCCTTTTGTAAGTGCTGTGAAGGCTATTGAAAAGCCTCAGTGCTGTGCTTAGTGCCGGTCTAATACCTAAATGTAATCTCATAGCTAATACAAGTTATAAGAAAACTTGCAGTAAGGCTGCGATAGATGTAGTAGATATTTTAATTTAATTCATGGGGAAATATGCTTTCACAGCTTGCCCATGTAAGCTGGTAAAACAGTGCTACAGGAATGAGGTTTTACCTGATAACACACAAACTAGAACAAGATACACAGACAAATGTACCCAAAAAATATTTTATATTCTGTTTTAATACTGCTGCTATCGGTTATGTAAACATTATTTTCTGGAGAGGACACACATTTATCAAAAGGTAAGTGTGTATAATGTCATTCCAGTGCAGTTTGAATTACTGGTATAAGAGATCTTGGTTGTACGATCAATAGTTCTCTCATGCTACTTCAAACATTGATCCTCTCCTTTGAGATTTAATTAGTTCCTGAATATGCTCAGTGTAACATGAATATTGTGGTATGGCTATCGAACACTGGGATGATCTATACCGCATTTGTCCAGGGATCAATTATGAATGTTGTAATTTGCTATTGATGTAATTGATTTATTTGTCCAATTATACTAGAGACAGTCGTCAGCCCTTTTTACTCTGCAGCTCAATGAGCGGCCCATCAGCGGGGCGTCCTCAGGAGTAACAATAAGTCTACCGCTGGCAGGCTTGGCTCTCATTTACGTCCTCCGCTGATTGGATATATTACTAATCTGACAATTAATGTGGAGCAGAAAACACTCTTTACCTTCTTTAGGTTATATTCATTGTTTCAAAGTTGAGAATAGGATGTAAAATATACTTGTGATAGCTGTAAAAATGGCAGTTTCTGTTATTCTGACACCTATTTACACCAACTTGCCCTCTCAATGCCGTCCCTACAATTTCCTGAAAATAGGTTTTTCACACTCTGCTCCACTAATTTTAAACATAATCGTGGTTCAAACCCTTTTCACAAACCATACCCAGATACAAGCCCATGTCCAAACATTCATGTAAATAAAGATACTGGTTTTAGCATGCAGTACAGATACTAGCCTGATATTTTTGTAGTTGTTTTGAGGGAAAGTTTTGAGCATATTTTGACTCACAAGGTTATAAATCATATGTTTTTTATCATAAATGACATTGTATCGATTGTGCAAACATTTGTGAGTGTTTCATGGAATTCCTCTTTTTCACCTGCATCCTTCATCCAATACCTAGAGGTTTCTCTATACAGCTAATCACATACAAAATATGTCTATCTAAATAGTCAGCACAATAAATCAATCATTAAAAATATCTTTATCCATTGGCATAAACAGCATGTAGTTACATCAGTTAATATTGCTTCCAGTGCCAACAAAGATGAAAAATATTAACACAATTTGAATTTGCTTGAACAACCACCAGAGGACTGTAAAATTTAATGCAAATTTACTAGTTTAATTACATCTCTTGCAACTACTCCCCAAACACTGCCAGTGTTCCAGCCGTTCACTGAGTGAACCAGCTCATTCTGTTCTCCCGCAGCTAATTAAATCACACCGAGAGGAAAACAATGCCAAATCACAAACAAATTGAACAGAACCAACTGAATAAATCCAATAAAACGTGGCAGATAAACTTCAGGTATAACCTGCGCCTTCATTATCTGCTCAGTGGTCACGTTAACATGAATAGCTGCAGCGCTACTTACTGTACATATTTTAATGAAAACAAACTGTTTTCGCCGGGATTTCTGTGAAGTCTATTTTTGGATTAATTGACACTTTCCGCGAGATGCTACCGACAATTAAATTCAAATTTACGAGCTTTAAAACTCAATTTAATTAGCTTTCTGTGAGTCCTGTTCTCACATCTCTTGTCAAACATCTTGCCAATCAGTGCATGATCTAATTAGTTCAGTTTTTATGCGAACATTATATTTCATTTGATAAATCACATCTGTTTGCCTCATATGGACAGCTGCTCGCTATACATTAAAAATCTGAAACTTTACTGCAAGTTTCAGCCTGATGTGTATATAAACTACACGCAGCAAGGTTTACTGCAGGGTCACCGGTCGTTGCTTTCAAACATATCCTGTCTGATGAACACTCACAAAACAACTTCCTGCCTTGACTCAGGTGTTAAATGTGCATCTTCCTGACTTACTGCTGCTCCCAGTGCGCTTATTGTAGTTAGTGTAGTCTCTATAAAATAGCCCGATCAATCTTAGTTTTTTAAAATCTTTTTCATCGAGGTTGTTAGGGCTTCCATGCTGTTTTTCCAACACTCTGCTCCACAGTCCACCAGCTGAGGGTATCGACACCTGGTAGCTGCCCAGTTCTTCTCTGAGCAGCTGTGGGCAGTTTGGAGATGAGGGTCCTTATTAAAGTGCACCTTCAGTGGATTTTAGTTCCTGGGGAAAGGGAAAGTATTACTCATTCACTGAGTAAAAAAATAGTAGTCTAAAATCATAGTCCTCACAGTACAAGGGCTTTTATCTACTTAGCATTTTGATAGTCATGAGCTGAACGTTGTGATGTTCATAACCGCTCAACATTTGCAAAGAAAAGCATTCAGATACCAAATTACTGCTGTAATATGTCACGGTGAGACTTTGAAATCTGTAAGTGTTGACGGCGTCTCCAGCAGCGAGGCGTAATTGAAATTATGTTTCTTACTAAAACAAAGACGATGGAGCTGTTGTTGTTGTTGTTTGGAAGCTTGCTGTTTGTTTGAATCAGCCATCGCAAAAACCAAATGATATGTCAGCCTGTGAAGGCTGATTTTTCACTGCTGGGCTTGTGTTGTTCATTGTGAAGCACAGAGGCACGATGGTGTGAAATGCACCAGTTCTAGTGCACAGGAGTCTGTTTTGAAGAGGCTTTGTTGGCACAGTTGTAACTCGATCAAAGTCAGTCGATCAACTTTTTTCAGTTGTCAATTTTTGTATTTGAATGGTACTCCACACAGATATGGGAATATTAAATTCAAAAAAATATTATAGCTTTAAAGGCCATGAAAACATATTTTCTCTGTCAACTTCTTACTCTGAGCGATGGGGTCCTACATGAACGCACAATTTTCTGCAAGCAGTTTTTGTTATTTCACATGAGAGATTTCTGTCTGTGCTGTTTTGTCTGTGGGGATGTTGTATACCCGCATGTAGCAATCAGGATTTTGCTGTTTTTGACAATTGCGGAGTTGTTTGCTTGTTTTGTTGTTGCCAGACCGGTTGATCAAATCTGATTTAAACACATACACACACACACACACACACACACACACACAGTGTTTGAGCATTTCATAAATAAGGATGTTTTTCCCCCAAACTTTTACTTTGATTGTTGCTTATTTAGTCATCAATCATTCATGTCGTAAAGAAAAATGTAAGGTTTGAAATTTGAATAGATTTAGGGGGCTTTAATTTTATGGAAGCAATTCAGATGACAAATTTATGTTTGGTGAACATCTAATTTTGGGAGAAAAAAAATATCTTCCTATCTTTGCATTCTGTCTGGGTCCCCAAAGGCTCACAGGATAAATCTGGCGGGTTGCAAGATGATTAAAGGATGTGGCTGGTGATTTTTAAAAAAATATTTTTCTTATTGTGAACAAATATCATGTGCAGAAACCAACAATGAACTGATCTGCTTACAAATATTATATGTGCATCTAAAGCCTGATATATTGTATTTCTCTGTGCTGTAGACCTCCGTTGTCATCCAAAAACTATTATAACCTTTTGATACTACTACTGAAGTTCTTTGAGAAAGGAGTATAAAGTATGTGTATGTATGTATTATATGTAGCACAACAAGCTGGTGAAGCTCTATAAACGGAGCTGCATTCCCAAACATGCATAATGGCGTCTGTCTTACACAGAACTACTCTCCAGAGACTGAAAACGTGATTGCTGTTATTACTCTTTGGAGCCATTTCTAAACCAACGAACGCGCCTAAAACTCTTCTTAGTGAAGGAACATGTCACCCAGTGCAGCGGTGTGGCTCACTGATGTGTTTTTAATAGTTTTTGGAAAACAACGGAGCTCTACGGCACAGAGGAATACAATATGTCAGGCTTTGGATACATACACAAAGTAGGATGACTTCATTGTTGGTTTGACTCTGAACATGAGATTTGTTGACAATAAGAAAAATATAGAATATTGCCTTATCCTTTAACATAAGAAAAAAGAAGACGGCACTTTGTCTGACTCAAACTTTAGCTTCTTTCTTCAAAAATATGGTTGTTTTTTACCCTTTTAAAGCTATTAAAATAATGCAATCTGATAAGGGTACATTCCTCTGACAGTAATTGCGCTGAAATTTCACTCCTATTATCACTGGATTGATTGTGTCTGAGTTACTTTCGCTTTAGAGAGACTGCACAATTGTTGTCATTTCAGCTGCTGTAAAAACCCATCTTTCTTAAGCTTCCCCTCTTGTTGAGTTGCACTTTACGCTGTAGATTGATGCTTATAGTGGTGAGTGCTTCGCAGGCTGGCGTCCGCACAAAGCACCCAACAGAGTCTTTGATGTTTGCCTCAGCGGATCAAAGATGTTAGAGCGTGGACCTGCCAGGTGCACTGCTCTTTCATCTCACTTACTTATCTCTCTGCTGCTTCCCATTCTCAGTAAAGGGACAGAACAATGTGTCCTTTTCAGGCTCGCTCCATAATTCAAACCAATAAGACTCGATTTCTGATACTCCATTCAGAGCGCACTGAATGATCTTGACTGTGGTATGTAGTTTATATTAAAAAAGCTCAGATAAATAGTGTTTTCACGGTTTTATTGTGCTTCTTTGCTTATCATTTTGAATGCCATACATGTGGGTAACAATGGCTAAAGCAACAGACCGGAGATATGAGCATCATCTGAAGGCTCTATCTTAATCCTTTGACCTCAAAGGAGAGAAGAAAAGACCAGGATTTCTTGAAACTCATGAATATTTGAATGTCTGTCCCTGCTTTTGATTGCTTGCTCTGTAAATGTTAGTCTTGTGTGGCTTTCACTTATAGCCAGAATCCCAGCTGACCGCCCAGAAAATGACATGGCCAAGTTCACTCCCAGTTTCAGGACCAGACGTATGTATTATATGTATTTAGCATTTTTAACACATCACCATAACCAGCCGTCTCTGATGCTCCCATTAACCCAGAGTCGTTTAGATAAAACCTGGCCACTCCTTCTTTCCCCTGTTTGCTTTTCCAACATGAGAACTCCCGAAGGACACCTCTAAGTGCCTCCACAGAGAATTTCCACAATATTGATTACAAATGAGATAATAAAAGCCAACATCATTTCATAGGCTCAGGGGTAAAGATAAGTTGTCTCCATTTACATATCATGTTGTAATTTATCCTTTTGTATACATGTCTCACCATCATCCTCTCCTCCCCACGCAAGACTTATGGATCATGTATAGATGGATCCCTGGCTGCTTCAGCTTAGATCATTGATGCTTTGATCTCAATGTAAGCGGATGACGTCCTCATGCATAATCAGAGTATTGATTTTTCCCTCCTCTTCCTAGCAAATTGATCGGGAAACTAATTGTGCCCTTTCTCTCTCAGCAACATCTCACCGTGGAATAATTTCTCCTTTTCCAAACGACCGATCTCGTTAAAGAGAATATAAGCAGTCTAACAATTTAGCAGGCAAAAGAGCCCATTTAAATGGCAATTAACATCACGCTTTTCAGTTTAAGTGTGCCCACCTGGAGTTGTGGCTATTGTAATTGGTAAGTAAACATTAGTGGATTTTCCATTTTCCAAGGAAAACAAACAAGACAATGTGTGTTTAACTGCACTATCAGTATATTTGAAGTGCTTTATGGCAGTCTTTCTCATGATCCTCCGTGTAAGGATTTGGAGTGGCTAGGTAATCCTGTTGGAGTGAGAAATGGTGTTATCTTTGTGGCAAAATCTTGATAATTCATTCTCTGAACCACAGCGGCAGCAGATTGCTTCTTCTATTTCTGACCGGTTGCACAATCCATCCACATAATACGACAAACAAACAGAATAATGTAAGTGGTCCAGTCCAGGGGAAAAATCTTTACTGAGTTTGAGTATAGACGTTTGAGAGCTCCCAGCAGTAGGCCGAGAGTAAAGGCTTTTTGGCATATATTTGGAGATCATACTTTTCTTACATAAGCTTACATCTTGGTAATCAGAAACTGAAAGGAAAGGACATGATGGCTTTAGAGAAATGGTAGCTCTTGCAAGAACAAGAACAAAAGTTTCTTCTAAAGTAGAAGAAAAATGTCTATGAAGGAAGTCGGTCATTCAATTCTGACATTTACCAGACCACCAACTTCCAAATTAAACAACAAAATACTTGGTTTGTGATTGTCTTCTAATCTGACGCCCCTGTCTGCAGAACAACATCATTTGTCAATGCCCTCCAAAATCATTACAAATCATTGTTGTAAAGTAATGTTTTCTGATCTGACACAGCTACAGTTTAGGTTTGGGAACACAAATGACTTGGTTTTAGGTTAAAATGACTTCTTTCTTAAAGTACAGGTTCACAATTTGTCAGGTCTGTCTTAAAACAACAGTCAGGTGCCCAAATAAACATTGAAATAGGTTTTTCTTGCTGTAATCATTCCTCCTATTAAGAGATCCCTTCATAATGTGCTTTCAGTGTAAGATAAGGTAAGATAAGGCACTTTATTTGTCATTGTAGGCATACAGCAAAATTATGTTTGGTAACTCTCAGAGACCTGCAGCAACAGAAAACAAGATAAAAACAAGATAATAAAAAAGTATTGCACGACAAGTTAGATAGCCACTGCAAGGCTTTGTCACTCGAACATAAACAAATGTTGCTTTTGGGGCATTTGCTGAAATGAGCGATGCTGTAATTTCTCTTGGAAGGTCAGTCTTGCGAAATCATTAAAATCTTGAGAATCTTTTCAGTCCACTGCCAGCTAGTTTGGTCTGTGAAACTGACAGGTTTAAAGAAAATATATGCAGTGTTGACAATGATTGATGGCTGTCTTATGCGTAAGAAATCTCAATAATACTAAAAAAGACAAGAAAATGAGGTGTGTTGCAAGCCATTTGTTTCTGGGGACAGGCCGGCTTTTGTGTCCCATCACTGCCCATGAAGCCCCTTCGCCTTGAACAAACAGATACAGAGCTCATTTCACCGCAGCAGAGAGTGATGGAGAGGGGCCTGTCTGTATTTTGTCAGGCCTTTGATGGAGTCATTGACTGTGAGGTTCCAGGGATGAGAAGCGTCATTCGCTCTGGATTCAGATGGAGACTCGGAGCTCAGAGGAGCAGAGGGCAGAACAAAGCAGACCCGTCCTGACCCATGGTGCACAATACCTCACCGCTGTGACCACTTTGATTAAAGCTACAGGAGACTATAGATGGGTTGAGAATCATTTAAATTCTCTTATATGAAGTATCATAGTGGTGCGTAGATGAACTGATTCATAGATGATTATACAACATTCTGCCACAATATTATCAGCAAAATTCAACACAGATCTTTGACTACATGGTACATGACACTGAATATATGACAGGAAGTGTGTGTTCAGGTATCCAAGGAAACAAATCCCAGTCCAGGGATCTCTCGGTGCTGGGGTCATGCAGAGGGATTGCTAGTCTCATTTTTGAAAAGGGCAAATCGACATCACGCTCTGTTATACAAGTGCAGGTGGTTTCACATTCGAAGGAACATGTGCGCAGAGATATCAGGGACGTTATAACACTGAGCAAAGGTGGAACTAACTAATTTAAAACTGCAAGGTAGCGACTGAATTACGACTGAGTAGCTTTTTAGTGCCCCTGCAGTCTTGTGAGCATTTTTAAGGGGTCAGTAATTTTACTTGTCAGAATATTTTGACTTAAATATTCTACATTTCAGAAACTGAATAATTGTGAAAGGTTTCATGGTGAACATTCAGTGAGCCAGCAGAGAGTAAAATAATAACCTGGCTTTACTTTTTTACTTTTCATTAAATTAGAAGATTAGAATGTACTGTAGACTACTGTAGATGTAGGCATCTTCCTGTAAAATTTAATTTATACACTGAATATCTTCTTAACAAGTAACTTATGACTTTAATTAAAGTCAGTTTTTTATTATATTTAAACACATAATTAAACAAAATTTCCTCCTTCAGGAATATATTTAGGCATATTTTTACAAGCCTTCTGCAAATGCAAACCCATTTTAAGCACTAGTGGTAAGTTTGTGGTGGAACCAGTTTGCTGCATCCAGCAATTTTTGTAACTTTTTAAAATGACAATCACACCCACTTTATGAAGGAATTGTGCTGTTGGGTGGAGGTGAGAAAGCCCGAAAAGGTTGGTTTTTTCCCAAGCTTCTTTTTTTTATTCTTCACACATCTACTTCCATCACTTTGCTTGTAGTCAGTCGAGTGCAACACCATGAATGCCTTAGAGGAAAGACTGTTTGAAAGTGTGTGCCGTTACCCCCATCTGTACAATTCATTACATTGACACGAGAGACACACAAAGACACAGAGTCCTTGGAAAGCGATCGGGGACCACACATCTTGTGTCTCCAAGGTCGGAGTTGGTTGGGGTGGCTATGTGTCAGGAGATAGAGCAGGTTGTCCACTAATCAGAAGGTTGGTGGTTTGATCTCTGACTCCTCCTGTCCGCATGTCAACGACTTCAGCAAGATACTGAACCCTGAATCGCTCCCCAAGGTAGCACACACCGGTGTGCATGAGTGGCTGAATGAGCAGCAGAAACATTAAACGTGCTATATAAGTGCAGCCATTTACATCTTACAACCTAGTTTGTTTGAAGCATAGTGAACCCTTAACTGTGTGCTACTGTACCAGTCAGCAGTGCCGTTCACTGTACTGCTGTAAATTGCATGCGTGAATGAAACTATTGTCGTCTTTTTGTAAATAGTCTGAACACTGCAGCAAAGGTTTATTATATAAAATGTATTTGTTTACAGACTTTGAAGGAAAAAATGTATTTCATTGTCCTAGGTGAGAGTGAGCAGCAGAGCTTTAAGTGTATTGACTGCAGAAGCTGTTAAACCATATAAACTGAGTGACTTTCAAAGAAATGTGGAGATGGATTCGTGGGGAGTAATCATTGCCATAACAATAAATTTCTAGTTTTAGGAGTGCACCGCACAATCCACCACAGCTCTGCTTTATCTTGACAGGTTCTGCTAGGATTAATAGCCTCTTTTCCTCAATGCATCAGCAATGTACAGGATCATTGGATTTTAGCTGCCCAGAAAGCCAAAAACATGCCAAATGATAAGAACTTAAAATGGAAATACAACTCATTTAGCTTGAATAAACTGCTATTTTTATGCTTCATAAAACAACCATTTGACCCACGATTAAAAACTTCTGCAAAGAGGCGACTTTGTGCCCAACTTAGTACAACTAAAGCATGAAAATGTCTTCTCAAGTGATTTCTTCTCATTTATTACATTTTCAAAAATGTTCTGGGTGTTTGTTTTATGCTCAATTTGTGGTTATATTCACAAAATATGTTGCCATAGAGTGCCCTGACTGTATATTTAAATGTAATCTACAGCTGTTTTATTGATTAATTTAATCTCATACACTCATTAGAGCGATAATTGTAAACAGATTGAACATATGACCAACAGTAGAGCAGAAACAAACTGAAGGTTAAAGGACCAGTGTTTAAGATTTAGGGCATAAATGGAATATAATATTCATAAGTATGTTTTTATTAGTATATGATCAACTGAAAATTAGAATCATTGTGATTTTGTTACCTCAGAATGAGCCCTTTCTATCTTCTAGGGAGCGGGTCTTCCATGGAGCCCGCCATGTTGCACCGCCATGTTTCTACAGTAGCCCACAATGGACAAACCAAACACTGGCTCTAGAGAGGGCCTTTCACATTTTTCACAAGTTTCGTAGCCACCATAGATTCTCTGACATGCTTTAAAGGGGATTGTGAGGGGAGTGGTATTCAGTTGGTTGTGATCTGCAACCTCAGCGCTAGATGCCACTAAATCCTCCACACTGAACCTTTTAAAAACGTTGCATAAAAATGTGCAGTGCGTGCTCAGTGGAGTAGGTGCGTTAAATCTGGCAAACATCCGTCACTGTAAGCAGAATAATCTTGGCTAAGTATTTCCTCAACATAGACTATTTGGCAGAACTATCAAGCATTGATTTTAATTTAAAATGTGTTGAATAATGTCTGAAAGCCAGTGTAATTGTGTGAGGCTGGTTTCTGTATCTGAGTCTTATGAGCAAACTCCAGGCTGCATGTTAGGAATGAAAACTACGATGTTTTGACTATATTATGGTTATACCGGTTACTGATCATCTTGCCCGTGGGCACCTCAACAATAGTTGCTAGGGGATAGTGGACTACCAACCCTTTCAGGGCTTCATTCTCTAATTTGATTGCTTGAGAAACAGATGTGCAGCAGTTTTTCTGACATTTAAACAACGTTTGTAGAATTCTACAGCAACTGAAGAGTCATTATATTGAATTATTTTCAGTGTGTTATATTTTATCTCCTGTTAAAAGCCATGCCAATGTATCTTAAATTGCATGAGTGAGTGTCTTAAACAACAATGTCTTAAACAGTAAGTTACTGCATTTGGTGCTTTAGTATCTGTTATGGTCTGTTTTGTGGTCCTGTGAAATAGGAATGGAGAGCTGTGTCCTTTATAACAAATTATATTCTTTGTTTAAAATATGAACTGCGCTTAATAAAGGCCCGTGTGTTTACAGTTGCATGAGTCATCAGCTTTAAGTTTTAGGCGGTTTAGAAGTTTTATATATTTATGGATCATATTAAAGTTCTGACTGTGCTGCAGTCTGCCCAGTGTGCCTCTTTATGAAGCTGATTATAATGCCTGTGAAAGCAGCATCACAATGGGGAAGTAATAACAGATAATATACATTTATAGTCACTTGGATCCAGCTCAGCAATAAAAATGCCCAGAGTTTTTCCTAACTTATGTTACAATCCTGTAAGAGCATTTTTCTTCCTTATCTCACATTTCTCTTTCTTATTTCTGTAGTAAAATAAACTGGCAATCTATAATTTTCTAATCCGATCGAAGATCTCCGCTTAACACTGGGAGATACAGCTGAGGTTTGTAGTTTTAGCACTGAGCTACTTGTCAATCATGGGATTTGAAAAATTGATAGCAGTGCTGTGAGCTGTCCAGAATCAGTACATTGGTATTAACCCCAGTTTCCAGGGCCGAAGGTGATGTTTTGGAGCTCAGAAAGCTCAGGGAAATACTGGAGCTTGCTAGTGGAAAAATGATGACCTGCAGTCAGAGTGCATCCTTCACTGACAATTAGAGAAATATTCCTGGTGCTTTTTCCTGGGAGCCAGTGAGTGAGAGAGAGTTTGTAATCATCCATTTCAATTATTGGGTGTGTGACATGGGTATTTACATTGCCAGAGTGGCTCCACTGCTCCGACTAATGGAGCCACCATCTGGACCTGCTCCTGACTTCACCACAAGGAAAACAGGATGCAAGACCACAGACGCGCAACCAGAGTCAGTTCCCATCGGAGGAGGCAGGTGGATATGAGAGGCAGAGGGCTGTCTGTGAAATATCATCCTTCTCTGTTGGATTGCTTCTCAGTCCAGGTGCTTTTATTAATTTAGTATGGTTTAGTAGTTTTTAGTCAGAAAGTCTTGGTAATAATCAAACATGGCAGTAAATTCATTTTATACAGTTCATATTGATGTCAAAGAATAATACATGCAGAAATACAAGTGTAACACTGAATATGTTTCTCACTTACTTGTTTCCTGGCTTGAGTTTTTCTCTCTCCACTACTTCCCCAGTTAACCTTTCACACTCCATAAGGTGCTATAACATTTGGCTCTCATTTTGATATGTCCGGTCTGTCTGCCAGCGTGGCCATTTTAATGATTTTGTACTTAATCCGTGGGAATGTTCTGCAAACTATTCCCCGACTAGAAAAGGTCACATGAATTCAGTGATATTGGAAAGGGTTCAAGGCTTTAAGAAATATCACTTCGCTTAGTTGCTCTTCTGTTCATTACTTTTGGCCAAGAATACGGCGTTCTTCTGTCTGGACCTTTACTGACTCACTAAAACAGCCACAGAAATGTTGTGAGCTTATTAATCAAGCTGCTGGGGTGTTTTGTTGTTTGGTTTCTGCTTTATATTTCACAAAAAAATGTTTGGAGTCATTGTTCACAGACAATTCAATGCACCAGGACCTTTCAGATGAAGCAGCTGAGTTTTTTTACTTTAGATCAATTGAAAGAATATTGAGAGAAAATTCTATTTCAGCAACTGTAAAATGTAAATGAGTTGATTCCATTCGTTATGCAATAAAAATATACCCACATTCAAATGTGTGCATTGGAAAAAAAAGTTTTGTATAAACAGCTTGAGATTAGTTTGAACAGTTTGTGAGACAAAAACTAAAAACATTTGAAAACAAAAACTGATGAAATGTATGAATATCAATGAATAAACAAACTGTGAAAGATAGATGAATTGACAAATTAACTTATTATTGTTTTAATGCAAAGTCTTGTTCAACAACCTGCATACAGTGCAAAATCATAAAATGTAGCTCCTGACTGGTAAAACTTATTCTTCGCTGCCCAAAACTTGTGCTAATAAGCAGCATCTTGCATTTCGGTAATGTTTGTCTCTGCCAGTAAGGCTAGGTAGCATTACTGGTTCTTGGAGGAGAAGGAGGAAACATATTTTTAGACTAAATTCATCTAAAATCCCACTGAAAATTAGACAAGACGCGACAACGAAACATCTGGGACAAAACCATGAAAACAGGTAGGCTAGAAGGATGGAACCAGCAGCTAGTTAGCTTAGCTTAGCATAAAGGCTGGAAACACGTGGAAAGAGAGCTAGCCTTGGTCTGTCCAAATGTAGCAAAATAGAAAAAAACCCACCAACTATAAAACCCACTAATTAACATATTAAATTAATGTTACTTTCTGTCTTTCGTGTTTAGGCTGTCTGTAGGAATCTTCCCCTAAATGTTCGCTGAAGGAATAATACCGCATTGATGTTATCTAGTTTTAGCTGCTCGTCAACTAAACCCAGACAGTGAATGATACTTTAGTTAAACAAATGAGTGAATGCAGCTTCTTGAATGAGAATTGAGTGAGTTCTTCTGCTCACACAGTTCAAACAACAACAGTTTGGGAATGAACTGTATTTATTGAGGAGTTACACATCAAAGATTGCACCAGCTGTAGCCTCACAATGCTTACAACATAAATAAAAATGCACAAAGAATATGAGACTAAAATAAAAACATATCTTCAGTTTTTGTTGCCTAAAACTAGACTAGAACTAACAAAAATCTGATAACTAAAGTATGACTAAAGCTAACATGCATTTTTGTCAAAAAACTAAGAATAAAACTAAATCAGGTGCCAAAATCAACCCTTAATAAAAGTGATATTTTAGCTTTTGTGAGACTTGAGGCTAATACAGTAAGAGTGTGCCTACCTGAGGTGCAGCCCTCAGGCACAGGCTGTGACAGGCTGTAAACAAGGCTGTACTGTGCTGTATGTAACAGCAGATAAAGGCACTTTACTGTCCCTGCTTGCTCTTACCAGTCCATGATGCATCTGTGTGATCAATGGGACCCTTGGCTTTGCTCTTATCCCTCTGCCTTCCTCAGTAATCAGCGGCATGATGTGATCAGAGACACCCGCCTGTCCCATCTTTGTCTCATGTTTTACAGGACCAAAGTATTCCCTCTGACATTTCTGACAGTCCTGTGATGGCAGGGCAGAGACGAGGGCTTTGTCCCAGCGTGATATTTATCTTTGAAATTGAGAAGTTAGGCCTACAAGCAACCACCTCATGCGCCTCATACCCTCTGGCTTTCCTAAGGAACGTCTTTCAAATGACGAGGATGAAAGATTAAGTGCCTCAACTCTTTTGGCCTTGGGATTTTACCGCCAGATCTCATTTTAATGTCAAGGTTTTTCAATATGCAACTTTTTCTCGGAAAGATAGCCTAAAAGACACATCACTAAAACAAAACTACATAAAAAACACAGACTCTGAGTAGTAATCATCATTATTATATGGCAGACCCTTCACTTTGACTCCAAATCACTTTCACTGCTTTGGTAAAAGTGTATCTATAAAATGAGTGATGTTTGGCTTTTTCTGCAGAAGAAGAGTGGGATCACTCCCTCAAAAGCAGCTCTTAAAATGTTGTCAATCACAGCAGCTCAGTTCATGCTGGACTTGACAGAGCTTCCTCTGGCACAGTCACCAGGGAGCGTTTGTCTGCTATTCGCAGACAGTTCAAGGTTAATTGATGTACACCATAAAATATTGATAACAAAATGATCGCTTACTACTCACAGTGAGCAGGATCTCGTGTTATGCATGTAAACCACGCTTTTGGGCGAATATGTATTGCATTTGAATAGGCGGTGTGATAAGAAAATATAACTGTGCAGCCCCCTCAAGTTAGTCATTTGCACATTTTGGAAGTGGGTTAATGAGTGCTGGTTAATGGGAAAACTTTTCTCTTCCCTCAAGAACCACAATGTAATTATTTGATTTATGAGTGGCTGGAAGAAGAAAGCAGCAGCCGATCACTCTCACCACCTCACAGGGCTTCAGCCGGGGGTTTGTTAGACAGACTAGCTACCTCTGTGTGCACAGTCCGCTATCACATTATTACAGCACCACCCTGAAGAAACACCATTGTATAATGTAAAAGATCTGTGTTTGTTTAATTCCCTCCCTTCATCCGGAGCAGACAGTGAAATTAGATGGAAAACAAATAATTGTCCAGAGGTTTTCCCCCGAAACAAATCAGAACAGTATTGTGAGCATATACTTAATTTGCACTACAGGGATTCTTTGTTATTTGGGCCTGTAAACCACAGGACTGTATTAGTACAGAGAGCAGAGAATACACTTAATCACCACACATTGAGTGACATTGTGATAGCTTTGTTTTTGTGCTTGTTGGAGTTGTTGGATGGGTAATCTTCTTGTTACTGTAATCCAGCTTTTGGAGCTGACAGAAATGCCTCTTGGTTCATTCTCGTGCTGACAGAGTCTGGAGCAGTGAGCAGGATTAGCTGATGCTACAAGTCTGAAGAATGCAACAGTGGACCAAAGGGAAATGACTATGTTTGCCCTTCAACACATTTTAGAATATTTGTTGAAGAAAATATTAAAGACTGTACTTCCAGCTGACTAAATGTCAAGCATATGATAGTACAATTTGTCTTTGTCTTCCTTTAATTAGGTTAAGTGAATGTGTTGCATGTCCAGAGGCATAATTACATGCAGAGGTAAAAGGTTGTGGTGCAGTTTGTCAGTGAGAGAGGCTCTGTGCCGTGTGTCAGTGAATGACTGCATGCTGTGATCACTTACTGGAATGAAAAAAGAGCTGCTGTGTGCGGAAATAAAGAAAGAAAGAAAGATACTTCCCCTGCAGATGAAATAGTTTTGTCCTAAGTGGTGTTTAATGAGAGGCTGCCAATCACATAAATGAAATAATTGCTCCGGCTTAATTAAAATTATTCATTGCCAATTCTGTGGAGGATACTTTGTTTTTGTCCTGTCACAGTAAAAATTGATTTCCAATAATGTCCATATGGTCGTATCAA
This sequence comes from Scomberomorus guttatus, assembly GCA_038419695.1. Classification (NCBI taxonomy): domain Eukaryota; kingdom Metazoa; phylum Chordata; class Actinopteri; order Scombriformes; family Scombridae; genus Scomberomorus; species Scomberomorus guttatus. Next base: position 9,664,145 of record CM076451.1, on the reverse strand, counting down.
TCAAACCAATGAACCAAAAATATATAAAATAAATGCAGCTAAAACACTTTGGCTGCAAAAATGTGTAAAACTTGAAAATGATTTGCGGAAAAATAAGGATTCTTAATGTTGTTTGTTTGTTTTTGGTCAAATGTAACATCTGTAACATCAACTCTGCAGAGAGAAAATCAGCACTGCAAGAAGCTGTTACATTAATGAAAACAGCTTTAATATTGCTGAATAATTAGAATTTGCTGCCGTGGAGATGTAGTTTGGCCTACATTTAAACTGAAGTCTGTGATGTTTCATTTCTGTAACTGAGTGGAGTTTTAACTGTTTCTTAGCTGAGGTCAAACAGAGAAGGTTGTACTTGAACTGCAGGGCGTCCAGGCTTTTACTGACAGTTACTTCTGACTTATCATCTCTGACTTGTAGCTCTGTCCCTTCAGTGGGTAAACCTGGAAGAAGAGTGCAAAGTATAGGCTGTTTATCCTTGTTATAGCAAAAAGCAAAAACATTATGTTTCTTTGTTTGATTGATAAAGTGACCTTTTTACTCATATTCATAGTCAGATGTGTTTTTGTTTGTAGAAAAATTTGACGTCCCCGGTGAAAATTTGTGTAGTCTGTGTTGCTTTAAAGATTTAACTTTTAGTCCCTAGTATGGGACAAGCTCCAAAAACATCCTACAATTCCCATAATGCAATAAAGTAGTGTGTAATTGGAAAGAGGCTGGTAAACTGAACGCCTTTCTTCATGCCCTCAGCTTGTAATGGAGGCTTTCTGCTAAAAAGTAGAAAAAAGACACCCAGATGACCCTGATTACATCATCAGGGGTATTTTCTCATACTTTAGAAAGCTCCATATCAAGACACAAAGGATAATATACACAATTAAGCTGATCTTAATGTGTAAAATTGCAGGAGTGTCCCATTCATTCATTTTGTGCATTGCTGTCTCCCATAATGTCTTTTTTGATACGATCAGTGGGGGGCACCAAAGTCAGAAATGTTCAAATTCTACTCATAGTGGCTTTAATCGAGAACCTCATCTTCCCACCTGGTAATATGCTAACATCCACTCCTTTGTTAGACCCACACAGTAACTCTGCCCACACTTGAGTCAAACTCAGTCCAGAATAAACCAGCTCTGTTATTTTTTTCTGCGGAAGCGTATTTGTCCTGACTTTCCTCCAGCTTCAAACAGACACCCTGCGGTTTTGTTTTTTCTCCTGTCAGACACTGTCCAAGGTTGCCCTGAGTTTCTGATTGCCCTTTACCTTAGAAGTTGTTACACCACTGATGCTCATGCAGCTTTTTGTCACAGCATGAGTGGAAAAAATATTTGGAGGTCTCACAGACGTTCCTCTTTCTTGTCTTCCTCTTGCAGGTTGTTAGACCCCTACTCTAATACCACTGCTGTTTCCTTCTGTAGCTCAGACAACCTGAGATTCTGTGCGCCTGAAGCATTGACTAATCTGATGCCAGAGAGAGAGAGAGAGAGATGCCAAACTCACCTACAGTATAGGTTTCATCAAATTAAATTGATAGTTACATTATTAGATATGGCAAGAGTTAAACATCTATGCGCAATCCACTGTGCCATTTAAAATAAGCCCAATTCATTATTTTTCAGGTAAATTAAGCAAAGCTGAATGAATCACCAAGTTACCAGAACCTTAAGTAGCCAGATTTTCTCAGAAATCGCAGTTAAATCACTATAATTTGGAATGATTCATTAATTCACAGTCACAGAGTTTAGGATGAAGTGTCTTATTTAATTGTAATGAGAAGGAAATAAGCAGTTATGACTAATAAGGTGAAAACATAATTCTATGACATTTTCTTTTACAGTCAACTTGTGATGAATCTAATTAAAAACACATGTCTATACATTTGGAAATGTATGTTGAGCACACCCAAACAAAGTATGAACACACCTGAACATTACACCTATATGTGGCTGTTGAACATCTCATTTCAAAATCGTAGGTATTAATCTGCTGCCACATCAGCCTCCGCTCTCCTTTCCACAAGGTTTTGGAACCTGGCTGCAGGGATTTGCTCCCATTCAGCCATATGAGCATTAATGAGGTCAGGCACTCGTGATGGGCGATAAGGCCTGGATAGCAGACGGTGTTCAAAAATTCATCCCAAAGGTGTTGGATGGAGGTGAGGTCGGCGCTCTGTGCAGGCCAGTCATGTTTTTACTCCACACCAAACTGGGAAAAATCATTTCTTTATGGATCTCGTTTCATAAATGAAACTGGACAAGGCTTTCCATATTGCCACATTGTTGAAAGCACACTATTATCTAAATAAGGGACTTCTGTTTCTTTTTGTCCCTTTTTCTCTGTGGCAATTTGTTTTTCTGCGCTAGGAGGCAATGGCAGAAATAGGACTAAAACATGTTGGTTCAGTCCCAATTGCTCTGCTAAAGGGGAATGAACCATCACTCAGTCTCTCTCTCTTTCTCGCTTTCTCTTTCTGACTCCCTCCCTCTGCCTTCATCTCTTTCTGTCTCCTCCCTTTCTCTCTGCCTTTCAATCTCTCTCTGGCCTGACTCCAGATGAGTTGGTGCTCCAGGCACTCAGTCTCAGGTTGTTTGAGCTTCACAAAAAATAGGGAGTTATTGGAAAGGGGCGGATGGCCAAAAGAAGAAAAAAAATAAAAAGCACAACCTGAAAGAACGTGTGAGAGATCCCAACTATTTTCTTCAATCACGCTGTGACAAAGAGCTGCATGAAGGTCTGTGGTCTAGGATCTTCTAAGACGGAGGGCAAACAGTAACCTTAGGCAGCGTCTAACAGGGGAAAATACAAACCCCCAGGGTGTCCATTTGAAGGTGCAGGACTGTGAGGGTGAATACAATTCAGGGATTGTGAAACAAGAAGTTATCTGGTGTAGTCTATACTGAGTGTATCTCAAGCATGCCCAGAACTGGGTTGCAGTGTATTAGTACATGACCTGTGAATCAGGAAACAGAATTCATAAACAATATTGACATTTGAAAGGCTCAACCTTTCACATCTGCTCGTGTACGTCCGAGCAGAGGGAAGAACGAGCTTCCACGACCTCAAAGGTGAGTTCACGCTCTGCTATGATCTTATGGCTCCTGCATGCTGGAAAAAAAGGTTTTGTACAATGTGTCATCAGCCGAGTTATTGAGTCCTATAAAGCACGAGCTAATCTTGGAGTCAGGATGAGAGCTACATATCATGTGGTGTTTGTATTTCTTACTGTAATTTAGAGTTATTTAGAGTCTTTTTTGACTATGAATCTCACGACGGAATATTTTTCTGACCTCCTAATGAAGTGAAAAATCAAAATTTACATCAACTTTTCATTGTGTAGCTTACACACTCAAACCTCAAAGGGAGGCATTTTTTAGTTGTCAGGAGTATATCAGTCTTTCTAAAGTGCTCTTGCTTCCTTTTCAAATACTTGTTATGCACCTGATATCAACTTTTATCAAGCTTGATTGGAGCTAGCCCTCGGGGGCTAACCTTGGTGGAAAAGTGCATCATTTTTCACAGTACAGTTATTCCAGGGGCACCTCCATGCTTCATGCTATTTGTTAAATTATGTTCGGTTCATGTTTCATGTTTGGTTGCAGTTGATTTTGGTGTGTACAGCAATGAAGCAACTCAAAAAATTGAGATTTTGGCTAGCTGGAAGACAATTTACTGTGAAGCAGCTGCAGGAAGTGTTGATCAGTGTTTGCTGACAAATGGAAGTTGAACAGAAAACTATGTCGATGTACAATACTCTAAACCACAGCAAATTGTACAGGCACTAACAGGATAAGGCCAAAGGCCAAAACACCCACTCAACAGACTTTTCCTCCAAACTCTTTATGACAAGTGGTTGAACAGTCAGCACAATACAAGAAGTAGTGGTGTAAGGAATGAGCTCAAGAGAATTTGAAACACATCTATAAACAATTGCTGCAGGAAGTGAATGAAGACTTTTGAAGCCATGTTTGGATACACCCTCAATAATTCACCAATCGGAAAAGAACTGTTTGGTGCTACCAACATCCCAATCAGCAACCTAACAGCATTCAACCTTTTATTTGTCACCTACTTGTTCATTCACTCGCTCGTATTTGTCGATGATTTGCAGTGTCATCAACCAACAGAGATGAAAAAGTGATTTTAATAGTCTTGCTTCACTATAACAGAGGATCAGGGATATACTGTATCTCTGTCATCTTTGGAGTACTTTTGCTCACCAACTTTCATAATCACCCTTGTAAAACCCTTGATCTAAGCTCTGGTGGGTGATTAAAGACTCGGGCGATAAAAACTGAGCTATTTGCGGAGCAGACAGACAGGGAGAGAAGGCTTCTGCAGTGCTATGTGTGGACATGGATAATCAGGATTAGGCTAACCCACAAAACAATATGGAAAAAAAAGAGACCAGCTTCCCATCAGAGTCTGTAACTAATGTGAACATCGAGTCAGTGGAGAATATAACTACTGCAGAAGTTTCAGGAAAAGTATCTGTGCTGCACGGGGTGGATACACTGACTCAGTCTGACTGCTGTGCAGACATGCAGCACTGAGATGGATCTGTTATTGCCTTAGGAGCTGTATTTATTGCATATTTATTAAACAAATAATTAACATGAGTGTGTGAGTGTGTACGTGTATCTGCCACTGTGTTTTTTCATTTCCCTGCTGCGTCTCTGCTCCCTGGCAGCGATCCAAGGAGTTCCAAGCACCGATCAGGCCTGGGTGTGAGAGGGTGGACATGCGAGGGGAGGGGGTGGATTTATTAGCCACAATTAACATCAAGCTATTGTATAAGGCTCCCGTGGACAATATCAAAGGGCTTGCTGGGCAGAACAAGCAGTCCGGTTTCATTATAAAGGGCCTTGGCATTGTCGGAGGGAGACAGAGGTGACGCCCATCACAAAGCTGGGATATCTTAAATGAGTATTGGCCTCAAGCACCAACAACACTTCCCTTCTTTCTCTTCTGTTCGGGTGGTGGCTGCAGGGTGTGAGGCCTCCCCAGTGGAGGAACTCAGTCTTGTGTGCTGAACAGACACTGCAGAGCTGCACAATGTCATGAATCTGCCTCATGATGGGATATGAATATGTATGCAGGTTAACTGATGTGCTACTTTCTAATTGCGATGGGAGGAAAAGAGCCTGAAGTGCAATGCTTCATGGGAGCTGCCTCTTGTCTTGTCATGTAGCATATTATTCCACCTAACATTAGGGTGGGACTTCGTTCTTTGTCCAGTTGTTGATCTCACATTGTGCTTTTTTTGTTTTTTGCGCATTTCTTTCACCCTCTTCATCCCATTTTAATGCATTTCTGATAGCATGGACTCATTTTGCGTGCAATGATCTAATTATATGTGTTGTAGCTTTTGTTGTCCCTCAATTTATGCCTCCTTGCCTCTGCCAATTAGGTTTTAACCAAATGTGATTATGAAGAATAAATGCTAACGTTCAGCTCCACTAGAGGGTGGCACATCAGTTTACCTAAGGCAAGGCTTTCAAACTTGGGGGAGAAAAACCGAATGAAGCCAATTTTAAGGGATATGCTTTTAATTTTGAGCGTTTGCATAAGCACAGTGGAGCATTTCAGATTAAAATCCCCTCAAAGTGTGGCAACCATGAAATCACTTTTAATTAGGCCAGCTGACAATCCATTGAAGTCTCCAAACACACTGGACCCTAATGGGGATGAAAACAAACCAATCACCTTTACAGTCATTTAGACTTAAAGAAATGCAGCTGGAAAGGGCAATTTAGGAGTTTAGAAATACTACAGCGCTTAGTTTTAAGAATGACATTCCTTTGGTGATGATTACCTTTTTAAGTTTTAGGTTAATTTTAAGAGAAGTCAGAGGATGCCTTCCGAATAAATGTCCTCAGCAGCGGAGGACTGGTGGTTAAACAACAGACATCTTGTGAAGGTCAGGTTGTTACTGATGATTGGACAGAGTGACAGCTGCCACTTTCTGAGCAAAGGTCAGTCCATCAGATCACACCATCAGATCTCAGCTCTTAGTAATAATTGCCGACATGCACACATATTTGTATGCATGTTTGCACACCAAATGTTTGAGGCCTTTTTGTCTCCCAAATGTTCATTAAGTCAATCTTTGGGTGAGCGGTTTATTCAGCTAAAAACTAAGGCTGCCTTAATTAGTAGTCACACAAAGCATTACTTCCATCTTTAACAAATCCGAAATTCGACTATTAATCTTTTTTTTTTTACTTAGTCCAAAGCTGATATCATTCCGTTGAAGTTGTTAATCAAATTGCAAATTTATTTCCAACATTTGTGCACATAATGTATTTCAACATTTTAAAATCAGCAATCCAATTTTCATTTTCATCTCCAAATGTTTGCACACCGCATCATTACAGCCCAAATGGCAAAGAAATTCTTTTTCCTGTATCTCTGTGTGTCAACACAGATATCTACTTCATAGCATGGAGCGAAAATGTCACTATTAATCCCAGAAATTAATAATGTAATGTCAACACAAAGTATGAACAGTGGTGTGAAGCCTTGTGAATTAGTAAGGAAGGGTTCACTGGCAAACACTCAACAATCAGCCATCAGATCTTAATGGATGATTTGGCTGACTTTATCATTTTGTCCTATGCACCAATGTGGAAGTCAAAAGGTGACATTATTTAGTTTAAAGTATTATGAAAACATTATATACTGTAAATGTATACTAAATTACAATTACAATTTAATAATGCAACTGATGTTTTTAGGTCTGTGTCAACCTTCGTGCTACCTCCTCACATATTTGCAATCAAAAAATGCAAGAGTGCAAATATACAAAAAAACATGCAACTGCATTAATAATTAGAGGTTTTCCATGAGCACTATATGATTAAAGCAATATCTAATATATTTGGCAAATTTCAGTGACTCGTCATTTGTTTCTGCCCAGAGGGCATTAGCTCGACCCTCAGGGACAGCAGAGGTTTTGGTCACAGCAGGGAATAATATGAAAGCAATAAAGCTGTGTGTTTGTTCTTCAGTGACTCCTGAGATCTTGCCCACATGCAGCGCACAATTTAATTGAAATCATCCGTCCATTGTTCAAGACGACAGTTTTAATTTACAGCGATAAGCAAGCTTGGCTTTGACCTGGCTCTGTTGTGACATGGATCGCTGCCCCTGCACCTTCCAAGGTGCCTTCAATCAACTCAGAGTTTTCTTTGGACTATACTTCTCATTTTTGTTACTTCTTATTTTCCTCCTGGCTTGTTTTTTCCTTTGACATCTGCAGCGTGAGAAGAGAAAATCTATGTAAACAGTACTTCAGTCAACAGATCAACACCCCTTTCTGTTCCAACTGACCAGCGATATTGATTACATAATGCTTTGTTCACTCGGCTGCTTCCCTGCCTTTGTTGCCATTATCAGACGGTGTGCACAAAGCCAGTCACTCTTACCCATTCACTGTGCTCCTGAAAGAGAAAAGCCCACGACTGCAAGAGGAGAGCAATAGCAGTGGCAACCTTGTGATGGCTTTTTGCGCTGGGACTTAAGGCTTCGAGACTCTTAAATCCTGCTTTTAAGCGCCTTTAGTAGAGTGTGAAATACAGCGCATTGGACTCGATTATATATGGGTTCCATTTGCCGGGCAAGCCGTGTGGTTTTCTAACATATAGCTGTGGAAACCAGACTCGTGTGGTGAAGTCACATTCACACGCTTTCTTCCTGTAATTGATATTAATTGCTTGTCAGCTGCCTTGCATTCAATTCTCTATGCTTGACAGCTCTGTGGACTAACTGGAAACTTCACTGCCCGAACTGCACTGTGAGTGACTGACTTACGGTAGTTGATTAATTTGCTAACACATGCTTAAAAATTCAGCACCCATATAGAGATCAATAACATTCATATTGATGTACAAGTGGAACTTGAAACGACTGCTCTTGAGACAAACACCAGGTAAATAATACACGTGTAACCTCTCTTAGATTTACTATAACAGAGAGCACATCTGACTGATTGACAGCTGCCTGAATGCTTCATGAAGCCAGCACAGGCATAAATTGGTATTAAAAAAGGTTTTGATTAAATGTTTATTTTCCCCAGAGTCTTGTATGAATGTTCACATGACAGACAGTGAGAGGGCAAAGGAGAGGGAGAGAGAAGTAGTCAGGGAGTAAAGTTCTCCGTCGCTACGACAGATTTCTGTCATTTGGAGTCCATAGAGGCCATTTATGAGATCAGTGTAGGTCAGAGGGGGAAAAAAAAGAGGGGCGGGGGTGGGCGGGTTGGGGGGCGAGAGAGAACTTTCTATTCATTCTCTCATTTGTAAAAACCATGTAGCCTATGCAAAGTTCATGTTTAGCCTACCTGTCATCGCAGTGATTGAAACAGCTGTGCTATGTGTAACAGCCTCTGTATAATAGCCGTACCTCTCGTGTAGCCATACTTTGGCTTTTCATTCCATAATGCAAAGTTTAGGCGGGTCTACAGAATAGTATCATTGGTTCGTGTTTAGAAATTTAGCCTTCCCTCTATTTTTACCATTGTGATGTAATGCAGGAGCGCCAGATCCTCTACCAATTTCATCTCTTTCAATTATAGCATAGCCTTATGCCTATGGCCTAGTCTATATTTCTTGTTAGGCTATAGCTAATATTCTCAAATGCCATCAATTAGGCTATAACTAGAATGCTGATAATGAATAGGCTTGGCTCTCTATGTCCATTTCAGATATGGTTGGCTAAAGGTATAATGTTTTATTTAGGCTAAATTAGCTTACAAATTGTGCCAAAGCCTACGATTGTCTTGTCAGTTCTTTATGTTTTAATGGAGACGGATCAGACAGCCTAATACTTGGCCTAATAGGCTATCCTACTGTAGACTGGGCCTTCTCTTAGGTTACTAATTAAAGCCACAAACTGAAAATCATACATGTAATTTCTTGACAATATAATAATATGTACAATAAACAACCGAAGAAGATAATGTAGCCCACTATGTATTAAAGATGACTGAAGATCAATGCATCTTGGCAGACGCGCGCACATTCACTTTAGCAGTCTTCGATGTTAGATTAATTTATATTTATATTTATTTATAAATGTGACAAAATACCCCAAATCCTCCAAATTACGAGAGTCTTAATGTCCAGCAGTCAATAGAAATAGTATTAGCAATAGAAAAAGTTAATCAAGATTGTATAATTTAAATCAAAGTTAACAAGGAAGGAGCGAGAAGCCGCAGTTCCAAAAGGAGCGACGAGCAATCTCACCACTCGGACGAACAAGAAGAAAGTCATTCTCCAGTGACTGATAGCCTACAGTATCTTCCGTCCAAGAATAAAAAATCCACAAGGAAAATTTATTTCAGCAGCAAAGAATTGTGACATTTTGCAGTTGCATCATTACTGGTCTAAAGTATACAAACTTGAGATAACTGCATTAGAGAACAGCAGCAATGGTTGTGTGTGGAGCGGTGGTGAAATCTGATAATTTTACATAGTGTGTTATTTGTTTAGCAGGCATCAAGTAATGTAACCTATAACATGTTTTACAAATTGCAGATGGGGAATATGACTTGACTGAAAAAAATTCAGTCAAAAATTATTTTTTTTTTTGCTTTAATCCCTGGGGAGTTTTTCAGCATAAAGGCCCATATGAAATGGAAGGAAAAAAAACCCTTATTGAAGGCAGAGAGGAGGGGTTCACTGTCAGGATGAGGGCTCCTTGGCCTCGCCTCAGGCAAAGATGCTGCATTAAAGCTAGCCCCCTCTGAGGACCAGTATTAAACAACCAACCCTTCTGTAAATATGCACCTGTCAGTGTATTTTCAGTGAAGTGTTAGTGTTGAAATGATGTTTTACCCCTCCTCGCCATTGGCAGGTGCGGGGGAAAGAGAGAGAGAGAGACAGAGAGAGAGAAACGAATGAGGAAAAATAAACAGCATTAGCATGACTGAAGTGAAGAGCTTTGGCGGAGAGGGACCTCTTTGAAGACTTGCAGCCTAATCCTATCTGCTGAACCGCCATCTACGCCTCAGCTTTTGTTTCTCAGAGTCTTAACACCTACTCCTGCAGGAGACGCAGCCAGAGGGTCAATGGATTCATATTGTAGAGGGCAGAGGAATGTGAACGTTTTTGTTGATGGCATTAAACAGAACATTTGTAGCTGAATATGCTTTGTTTGCACATTGACCCCTGGTAATAACAGTAATCCTGAGCATAGTTTGCTGTCAAGTAGTGAAAAATGTGCAGTGGATACCAGGCAACCAGCATTTTACTCTATGCAGTCTTTTGTTATCCTCAGTATTTTTTGACATATTAGTTGCAAAGGATTTATTGCATTTATTAGAGTGAAACACTGATGCAATTAAATACACTAACTTACCAGTTTATTAAGTGCAGTACAACTAAAACTAAAGCAATTTATTACACCTATTTTTCATAAACACGAAGAATTAGAAGTACTTCTTAGTATAACGCACCACAATTCAACAGCGTCATAAACTACAGCCTCCAAAATGACCATAAAGTTGAATCAACACCTCTCTTTCAACCCCCTGAACATGAATGAATTGAGGTTGAATCTACTGCAGGCAACTGAGCTTGTGTTGTATGAAGTTATTTATATTTGTTAAGATGTTGAACAATTTAAATTTTGTAGTTAAATTCCTTGATGATTGATGTCCTGGAAACCCAGAGCTAAAGCATTGAACACATCGCAGCAGATTGCAGCTGGAATTGTAGCCCTTTTAAAATTGCATAATGCAATTATGACATCTTTTCCCACAGACAAAAAGGACACATTGTTTTAACCACATGACAAAATCCATTGAGACAACATAATCAGATGTTTTTCTTATGAAACAAAAAAGTCATTAAAGCCATTTACTCACTGATCTCATATTGACACTTTGGCTCATCAGGTCATTTGAGAGATTTGTGCAGGAAGAGAAGCTGGAAGGTCAAGGGAAATATAACTTTGTGAAGGTGGTCCAGAGGTGCTTAAAAAAAAGAAGTAATTAACCATTTGAGTTTGTTTAAAGGAAATGGGAAGGGAAGACATGAAACACCTCTCTCTCTCTCGCTCTCCCTCTCTCTCTCTGAACATCAAGAGCCCACTAACAAAGGCATAAAGCTCCATACGGAATAGGAGCTGAGTGAACATGGTAGGTCTTTGTGGAGGCTTTGGCACTAGTTTAGCCACGGTAATAATGAGAGGCCACTCCTGTGGACTCGCAGCGCAGTGTTGTAGACTTATGACACTGGCTCCATCCATACCTCTCCCATTCAATTATACACCCCATCTGGTCATTGCTGTTTCTGCTGTCACAGCAGTGAAGAGAGAATTCACTTTTGAGGACTTCAAAGCTGGTTTGAGCGCTCAAAATCCCCCCTATAGCAGCAGCAGCTCAAAGGACAGTGGGTACATTGACTGCCAATTAAGGAGTTCCAACGAGACCCATTAGATCCCAAAGAAAAATAGATGTTTCAAAGAGGGACACAGAAGAAAGTGCTGTTTTATGAAGGGTACTAAAACATTTTATGCCACTGGACTATAATGCACTATATCTCTGCCTTTGGCATTAGTTTTTGAAGGACAAACTATTATTTTAAAGGGAGTTACTCACCTGCGAGTTGTCAGATGTTGGCGCTAAGTGCTGTTTGATGATAGTTTCTAATAAACTCATCGAGAGTGCCCTTCAAATACAGTCATCACAATCATAGCTGCAGAAGGTGAGACTGAGAGAGGCGAGGGGGGGGGGGGGAAAGCAGAGGCTGGATGTGCCCCGATCACACACATAAAAGATTTAACATTGCCCTAAGGTGTTTTTACAGCACTGTTATACCTTAAAGGTGCATTAAGTAAGATTTTACTGTCCCATAGCACACATGGCTGTAATAAATCAGCAAGGATTTGATAAAGTCATCAACAGTGACTCAGCAGTTACTTTGCCCACTGTTGGGATTTCTGGATTTCAGAAACTCACTTGTCAGACTTTACCTCCTTGTAGTACCAACAGTTCAAAGTGAGGACGGTGCTATAAGTCTGCTTGAATCAACAAAAGAACGGTGGAATAAATTCAGTCTGCATATTAGCAACATTACTTTGTATATTGTAAAATTTATATTCTGGTTCATTGAACTCAGAAAACAAGTGCTTTTACATGCTTTAGTTCATTCTATAAAACCCTCCTTAAAATGTTGCAACAAACCGACACATGACGCAAACAGTGTAAATCCTTTCTATAAATGACCTTAAAACAGTGTCATGTCACATTAAAGGAGCCCTCCTGAGGAAACATCCCTGCTTGCAACAGCATCTTCTCAAAACATTATTGTAACTCTGACGAACAAATGCTGGCAACAAAATGGGTTATGGGATACCGACCGTATCCGTATATAAGTACTTGCTGTTATGTTTTGGAAAATGGTTGGCAATTTGTAGTTAATTGTCCAAAACAGGATTGAACCCCAGCATGGTCTTTTATTTTCCCTTTTAACTAAACATCATTTGTACAGTATGTCTCTTGGCTTGATTGGGACTTGGCATAGTGACGGATGTATTTGGCAGCCATCACTGAATCCAGATCAGCACTTTTGAATGCCAGAATTCTGAGGGCTTTTTAAACACCATAAGACTTTATGAGCATACGACTCCTCTGTAAAACTGTGTGCCATATTATCCTGTGTTGCTCAAGGGTAATGTGACATAGTTGTTAATGGAAGAGTGAAACCAACCCCTGTCAGCCCTTCTCATGTGGGTCATCTAATAGGTGAGATCATGCTGACAATCCAGGAGAGCTTTCTGTCATACAAATTAATGGAGACTTCCAATCTAATTTGACACCATACCTGCAGACGTCCTATCTGTCATTCTGTTTGCACTACATGTATCACACTCTGGTTTTTCAATGTGGAGGCACCTTTTCCTTCAGAGTTTTTTCTTTTTTTAAAGAACATGTATTATGTAGAGGTTTAGTAAAATTAATGACCATGTCACCTTTTATTAATAGGACTCATTTGGTCATATGTTCCAGGACATACTTGGACAGGTTTATTTTAATATATACTTGCATTTTGTGTCATTATAGTGTGTTATTAACCACTTACTGATTATAAATGCTAAATAGGGGGACTTACAAAGAGTTCAAGCTTCTCAAATGTGAGGATTTTCTGCTTTTTTTCTGTTTTACATCATTGTAAATGGAATATCTCTGGGTTTTGAACTGTTGGTTGGAGAAAACTCACAAATTGGAGACGTCGTTTTGGGGTCTAGTGATGGGCATTTTTCAATATTTTCTGACATTTCATAGACTACAGTAAATGATTAATCAATTTTTTCATTGTTGATTTTCTTTCAATTAATCATTACTTGCAGCCTAAAAATAAATATATTACATAACTGTCAAAAAAAAGGTATATCAGTTTTACATTGACATGTTCCAATAATTGGTTATATGAAGGCATAAAGAGTAACATGACATAAATGGCATATGTCTTTCCATCTATCCATCCTTCCTCTTTTCCTCACTTAAACTGGAAAAAGATCTTTTGAGATTTCTGATTCCGTCAAATCCGTTAAACATGCCTATCATAGAAGCTATAGATATATACGATATAAGAATGTAATAAATATCTTAAATGTACATGGACAGGCCTATAATAAGTCATGCAGGCCTTTGTCAGGTACTAATCAACATATCACTCTATGGGTCTTACAGTTCATATATAAGATTGCTCATTAATCAACAGTTAACATTATTCTAACACCACCAAATACATGCATGTCATGTTATATTTTACTAATTAATTATTTCTAACCATAAATCATCATGTCTTCTGTTAAATATAAATGTTTAATCTCTTATAGATTTACAGGATATCACACGAGGACACATTTGTTTGTGATGAAAGTGAAAATACACTATGGGAAATAAAGGCTGGCTAGTGTCATGTCTCTGTGTAATAAATGTGGAATCTAAGATACTCTTATCTCAGGTCACATCGTTGCTACAGAGTCTTACTGCTAAGCTGTTTGTCAGTGAATGCAGTGGAGTTTCTTCCTCCTCTGTCGGAGAGCTTGCACATTTGTTTCCTGACATTAGTCTTTACTCAGCAGTGCACAGTCTGAATAGACTTGTCCATCTTCCATCACCAAAGCAATCATAAGAAAACCTGCATCTCTCCTGTCAATAACCTGATGGCAATTTGTTTCTGCTTCACACACGTCCAGGTTTTAATCCCTCTGTCTTGGAACTTTGACTTCTTATTTGACCCCTGAACCAGCGCGGCCATTTTCTCCTTGACTCAACCTTTATTGGATTCTGCTCAATTGACTGTCAGGTTTTTGACAGAAGTGCGGACGCGTCATCGTAATGCATCACCATTGAATTCCCATACTTTCTCCACTGGCCAATTCCATTTGATGGGTGATTACTCTGTACCTGTGACCTGATGATAGCAGGTATCAGGGCGGTGCCCCCTTGCTCCTGCTGGGCCAGAAGGTCATCTGAGGGTTAGAGACTGCCCGCTACTGATATTGATAATAACCTGTGAAACAATTCTAGCTGTATCATTACCCAAAATGCCTGAAAGTGTGATTTTCCTTTGATGCAAAATTGGTGTGATGTACACCATCTTCCAGGAACACCTTCATGTGGAAGTGTTAGAAGAACTTTAATAAATGATTACAAGGATAGAAGGTTTAGCAGCTTATATAAAATGATCCAAGGAAACTATAAATATAATCAGGTAATAATTGTCTCAAGTAGGCATTGAAAATTATAGCATGTATCATACAGTGTTATTAATATGCATGTGGCACCAAATCATTTCCATTTTTACCTTGGGTTGGCTTGGATTGTGACAAGCATACCTAAATTGATTTTCCAAGAGAAAGTAGCTTATTGACTGTAACAAAAAAAAAAAAAAGTGCAGAGGAAGCGGACTGCATGTCTCCGCTCGGTGCAAAAGGAGTTTATCCCATGTTGATCAACAGAGGTGTTGTGGTAAATGATATGTTATTAATGAGAGGCAGCACATTGTGAAAGAGATTACAGATGGATTTGCCAAAGGCGCCTACACACTCAGATCCTTTTGGAAAGCCCAATGTTGTATTTTTTTTAAAGGTGTTCTTACAGCTTTTAAAAATGTGTTTTTATGATAATTTCCTGACAAAGAAAAAGTTGAATTTCCACACACTGTGAGTTTATTAGAGACACAACTGTTCTGTTATGGGCTATTAAATTCACAATATGAAACAACATATCTTAGTACAAAAGTCACAGGCTGTAACAACCAGTGTAAAGGGGAGCCACATCTCAAACACCAATGTATAATTTATAAACACATCCTTAAAATGACACATACTCAACAAGAAAAGTGATACAAACCCGCAAATAACCAGTTCAAGCCTCCAGTCCATTCCCCAAACCGGGAATATCCTCATAACCTTGAACAAAAACAAAGTACGAATTTATTAATACAGACATTGACAATAGGTTCAGTTTCTATTAAAAGGGACATATTATGCACATTTCCAGGTCTATATATCTTTATTCTGGGACTCTACTGGAATATCTTTGCATCATTTACAGATCAAAAAAATCCTTTATCCAGCCCCTTAGTTCAGCCTCCGTCTGAAACAGGCCGTTTTAGCTCCTGTCTCTTAAAGGACCAGTGTGTAGGATTTAGTGGCAACTAGCGGTGAGGTTGCAGATCGCAACCAACTTGCCTCTTTACAGACTTCTGGCGGCTCAGGAGGCTACGTAAACAAACAGTCGTAGTCGGATTTAACTTCTTGTTTAACTCAAAATGGAAACTTCCCAAATACATCCGTACATGTTCGAGCCTGAATCCGATCCAATTTGAACAACCTTAGCAACGAAGGCTACCAACAGACAGCCATTTGTGGGCATGCACGAACAATCTGATATTATCACGAGGAGGAAATAGAAGTAGGCCTGACTTTCAGAGAGCATTTTTACATCACCTTAAGTTTTGGCTTTGACCATGTTTAACATAGACATCCAACACTGTAACAATATAAAAATGACAGAACATCACAAAAAGCACAATATGTCCCCTTTAAGAAAATACGAAGCTTTATAGTCTGATGTTCCACAAAACACCATGTCAGTGTTTCAAGTCACTAGTCTAATGTAGCACATTACAAATGGAAATATCAAGTAAATGCCCTAACAAAACAATATATGGGGCCAAGAAATCAAAATAGACAGACAAGATGACTTTTATACTTGTAAAAAACAAACAAACAAACAGCCACAATGTAAATCATTAGGTCAACTCAAGTTCTCCTCAAAGACAGACTCAGTGATTGATGGGAGTAATGTGTTGTTATGGTCATATTCTGCATCCAATTAGTACTGATCTATTGTTGCTGTGTGGTGTTTTAATGGCCACAGTGGGCGGGAGATGATTGGCCCTAATATCATTTGTCTCCCTAATCATGTGTTTATCACAGCTAGGTCTGCAGAGGGTCTCCAGTGAGGCATGTAGAAACCCTTGCACTACTCTTTGTCCTAGATGAACCTACAGCACCCAGTCGAAAGGAAAGTCATCATTAACATGCAGAGAGGTGAGGAGTATCCAACTGCAGGGGCAGAAAGCCCGGCATGAATCATCATTAAAAGATGACATGGCACAGGGTCACATTTACCGGTTAGTACAGGGGTGGTTACAGCATTGGCTGAGCGGATTGCCTGCTATAAGACTGGCACCATGCAGCTCAATAGAGATAAACTATTCTGCAAATAACTTCTGGGGGCCTCACTTTTGTGATATTGAACCACTCCATTCACTGTTAATTGCCTCAGTGTAAGGTTAATTGGCTTGTATTGGAGCCAGGAAATCCAATTAGCTCGGTTGTTATTCCATCTCCGTCTACTCATTGATCCCCTTGTTTTGATCACAAAATAATAGTTTTTACAAATAAGATCAAGAATGACACAGTGGCTGTGGCAGCTGTATTACTCGGTGCAGACAAAGCTTGACGATGTAGAAACTTAACACGGTTTAGCAGCTTAATTTAAATTCACTCTGAATGTCTTTAAATCTCAGGCGAAGACCAGTTCTAGTCAGTTAAAAGTTCTAACTACAGAAAAAGACAGTGAGTTGGCAGCAAAGTGAGGAAATGAAGGAGCAGGGGTGGCTGGGGTGGGAGTGGGCTCTCTGAACCAGAAAATCACAGTTCCTCACCTGATCACACGATTCTGCTTTTCTCTCCCCACAAGATACAGGCTTCCTGGTGATGCAGGGGAAAAGATACCAGACAAAAATCTGAATGACATAATGTGGCTCTAATTCTAGCAGAGACTCCTCAGTCAAGCTAACTCATGGCGACAAAGTGTACTGCGAATACAATGAGAGGAATTACATGAATTGCAAGCCAGGGAGCACAAATTGCTTTCCACTTGGCTTTTGTCATAGTGATGCACAAAATTATGGCCTACAAAGGAAATTCAGTCAAAAGCATTTATGCACCCTGACATAAACCCCCTCCTCCCCAAAAACATAGCATCTGCACCAAAATTGTGTATTTTAAGCAATTTGAAAAAAGGTGGATGGTTGGAATGAAATGTCTATAAGAAGCACAGGCATCACACAGGCCATGACAGATGGATCCACATGTGGAACAAAGGCTATATGAACTGATGGATGGAGAGATGAATGGATGGATAGATGAATGGAGGACTGGCAAAAAGTAGACAGGGATGATAAATGGGCAGAAGATGAATGCTGTAGCCTTTCACATACAAAGAACACCTGACCATCAAACCTTTAGGATGACAACGGAATCTTTTCAAAGATATCGGGATCAACGTGGCAGCATATGGGCGGCTGTAATTCCGGTATGGTAATGTCTCAGGGTGGATTATTGCACCGTTTGAGGGATTTTATTGTTGCTAATGTTCAGTGGTTTTCTGGTCCACTGCAGAGGGGCCAGGACCGGCGTGCTGTGTGCGGGAAATGTCAATGACGATTAGCATAAGAAGAGGAAAGGGCAGGTCACTCGATGCATATTCCACAGCCCATTGGCTCAAGAGTATTAATAATAAAACAACACAATGAGGGGCTCGCTTACTAGTTCACTGCAGATCCATTACAAATCAATTGTATTTTCCTGTGTGTGGGTGAAATATTTGTTTTCGTGCACCTTTGCTGTGCTCCAATTAAAGATCTGCTGTGTGGTCGGCGTGTGTGTATTTACGCCTATCTTTCTGTATGTAAGAGTCCAAACCACTGACATGAAGGAGATGCTGAGAGTATTCAGAAACAGATCTTCCTTCCTATTTCCCTTACCCCCCCCAACCCTTTATCCATCCCCCACTCGCTTTCCACCATCTCCCCCATCTCCGACTGCAGTGTTGTCGCAGTGAGTCTGTGTGTAGGAGAGGCATGTATGTGCATACTAACATGGGCCGCGCTGCGATTTCCCCTATGCCAACACAGAGCGCCTGCTGCCTGCGCTCCGGATTCTTATAAATAAGGGAATAAGCATTGAGCTGTTATTAAAGTTGATGGAGACAGATGGCTGCTGTTGTTTACAAGTTTAACTAAATCAGCAGCCGATCAGCTGTGACACCCCAAGGAAAGTTGAATGGCTAAAAAAGCAGGAACGGCAGAGAATAAGAGATAGGTGGAAAACTGATGGCTGCAAAACATATGTGGCAAATGATTGGTGAGATAATTCATCACTGCCTCCGTTACATCTTGAGTCTCCAGTCATTAGCATCAAGGTTCCTAAGAGATTAATGTACCATTCATTTCTAGGTTTACCTAACAGTCTATCTAAGCGCACCATACAGTAGTTAAGGTCAGTTTTTTGTCTCTTTTAAGTCACAAGAAACATGAGGAGTTACAGAGACAAAAGCATTCATCTTATCTGTGTGACAAGTGACACTTATAGATTCAAAGTAATTTAGATGTCTACTTTGAATGCTAATGTATACAACAGACATTGTACTAATGTAGTGATTCATTATTTACTATTCAAAGTCCTCGGGGTGACATCTTGTTCAGCGTGGTCATCTTTAAGTGTCTGTCAGTGGTAAAATTGTGTATTGATTACAGTGTTTGGTGAAAGATAACTTCATTGTCACCAGGTTTGTTCCATAGAGAATATGTAGACTAATCATGCACATATAGGGGAAATAAACATCATGTATGTTCAAAGTAAAATAGTTTGTCCCAATCCAAAACTCATAATGAATTGATATTTCCCACTCTGCCATTCTACTCTGTCAGAGGTGACATTGATATTCATACATCGCAGCAGGCTCTGTGTCAATTTTCAAGTCTTATTCAAATCTGTTCTGAATGGAGCACAAACCCCTCAGCACTGCTGGCTGCGAGGATGATAGCCCGTCCTGTTTGAAGAGAAAATTACAAGAGCAATACACCCGGGGATCTTTTCTCATTTGGCGTGATGTCACTGCACAAGACATCCAGGAGCAATTTCATCAAAATAAAGTATTTTCCTCCATCTTTTTGTTTTTTGTCTTGTTTTTTGTGTGGCAGGAATTGAGTAGACTCGTGTCGCTTGACACATGTGCGTGAACTCACATGGGAGTGCCTGCATGGTAAACATACACACACGCAGATGCACACTTGCAGTATACTTTTCGAGAGATCCTATTACAATCCTTGACCCTGCGACCTTAACCTTCACCCTCAACGCTACACCTAAACTTAACCTTTACCCTTCATGAACCAATTTCTAATTCCGAGCCTCACTCTTAAACCCCTGCAGCTCAAAAATCTAACAATTGTCCTCGCAACCATAATCCTTTGGCAGAATGGCTGCTTTTCACTGAGCCATTTTGAGTCATAAAAGCTGGTAAAGCATACACACGCATGACTAGACACATCACACACACACACACACACAGAAATGCAACATAAACCCTGTGATTACTTTACACACTCTTGACAACTCCCCTAAAAATAGCACGGGAGTTTTGATAATGTGTGTAAGTGCTTTGACACCCCCTGCTTGATCCATCAGCCCCTCTGACCCCAGGTGAACCCCCCCTCTCCCTGACCTTTTAGAAAGGCCAGCTGTTCCCCTTTACAGGATGTGACTGAAGAGGCGGGTCTCCCAGACACCAATTGATTAGAGAAGCATTAATCAAGCTGAGGGATTATCCCTAGCATGGAAAAGGCTCCTTTCTATAGTAAACCAATTATACTTTTTATGGGATGAGAAGGTTAACTGGCTGCATGAGCAATCCGTTTAAACCATTGACACTGCAGGTCTGGAGAGGTGAAAAGGAGGAGAAGAATGGAGGCGGAGGAGCTGGCTGTGCAGGACATGAGGCCAAGGGAACGGAGGAGCGTAATATGGATTCATGGAGGAGTTGGAATAGAGAGAATAGAGTGAAAAGCATAAAATTATATTATTGGCTATTAAAGTTAATTGGGGAAGTTGCCGTAAAAGGTCCACGGAAGGCAAGGATGCATGATGCCGCCCTTGCTGCTCACATAAAGCACTGTTTTCCCTTCATGCTGCATTGAGCACGCAGCAGAAGGAGGGAGGGCGGAGAAGGAGATTCTGATAAAGGTTCTCTCTCCACTTTAATGGGTCCCATGACTTTAATGACCGCTGCCCTGATCTCAGACTTAATGACCCTTCTACTTTTAGGGGGGCTAAATTAAACCTGTAAAGAGAAACATCCATTCATTACCACACCCCCATAACTTATAGTCACATCAGTAAGCTGATAACAATTAACACATAAAGCCCTCCATTATAATGACAGATTTTAGTTTATGGGGCCTAATCTATTGAAGCATCACTAACGTGGCACGAGTCACAAATAAAATTGTCATTCAAAATTATTCAGATAAAAACACAGTGTATTACATTACTAAAGCAACTTTAATACAATCACAATCATTTCACTTTTGAAACTAACCTGTATTAGTCTAGTTACATTGTCACAACTATGCTGATGACACTATTATACATGTCAGACTTCAAGATTTAGACCTCACTTGCAATCTGCTTATCTGCCATTAAGATTTGGATAATCAATATTCCTTTAAAGCTGAACAAAGACTAGATGTAAATTCTTGTACTTGACCCCAAGACTAATTATTAGGTCTGTCAGTTTAGATCAAAACAGAAATGAGGAGTTTAAGAGTTAATCTGGATTCTGATATAAATTGAGTTGGTTTCTGGTAGAGACTCTAACCCTAAGTGGACTTGTGTTTCTTATCATATGGATAAACCACTGATTCCTGTTGTAGATGAAAGCAAAAGGGGTTTATTAATCCACTGTCCCATCAACACATAAACTTGATATCTGACTGTTTTATATGCGAGCAGCTACTTTAAAGTGCCTGTTTAAAGCTGTAAAATTTGCAGTCTGTCTTAAAGGGGCATGAAAGCAGCTTTGAATAAATTAGAGTAACACACATGATTAAGATATAATTACTCAGAGCAGGCCTGCACAAAATTGAATTTATGAAGAATAAAAGCAAATGTGATAAAATATCAACATATAAATAAAAATAAAGAAACTGTAAAATGGGAATTAGGCTCCTATAAATTTGAAAAATACTATCAACACCAAAGAGAAAAAAAGTTTGACCCTTTATGACCCAGAATAATACAGAAAAACAAATTCACATCTTCATTTAAAACAGACTATTGTAATGCATCATCAACAGGTTTCCCAGAACACCTTTGACAACCTTCAGCTGAAGGTTGCGAGATTGCTCACTGAAACAAATAAGACGGAGCATGTTAAGCCAGTTCTAGCCAGGCTCGACTGTTCCCCAGTATCTTTTAAAAGTTATCTATAAATCTCTAAATGACACTTCAGTTCAGGCTCTACTCTGCTGCTCAAATTTAAAACTTCCAGCTCCAAAATAAGTAGCATTGTAACTGCTTTTAAACCCTCTTTTACCAAAAAAACCCCCCAAACAATCGTGTGTTTTTATGCATTTTACGCACTGTTAATTACATCCATGTTTTCCTACTGTCTGTGCTATGCAGTGACCATGACATCAAGTATTATAACACAGAACTGATACATTTCTAATGGTAGGAAAGTGCAATTTAATGAAAGTAACTGATTCAATCTGAGTGATGTGTGACAGCCAACATTGTAATTATGCTGAAATGTCTGAGTCTGTTCTTACACTCAAGACAGATGACATTTTAGAGACCAACTGTTGTGTCTGGTTTAAGAGGAAAATGTCTGCGGTGCTGAGCTGTGATAGTTCGTCTCAGTTTTTCTGTGCACATTTCAGTTTCACAGCCTTTTGAGGTTTCTCTGCTCCTTTTATGTGTAAAAGTAGGGCTGGATATAATGTTTTGGTAGACGACTTTCAGCAGCTCAGACTTGGCATTCTGGCGCTTTTCTTGTTCATGATTTAATGAAATATGTACAAAACTGAGGTTATGATTTATTTACACTTTATCCATTTGTTCTTTTTAAAGCATAGCTGCTATGCAGTTATTTTCTGTGTGCTTAGACAGACTATAAACTTAAGGGACAAAGGCAGAGTGATGTTCTTCTAACTTGAGAAATAGAAGATACTATGAACTGTCTGTAGAGTATTGGCCTATATCTGTCTCTTCTTTCTATCTTTAAGTGCAGCCTACAGATGACAGATACCAACCTCAGGGGCCTTATCAGCTAACACTGACAAGTCCATCAGATCAACATTCTCCTTTATAACAGTGTATCTATCTATCTATCTATCTATCTATCTATCTATCTATCTATCTATCTATCTATCTATCTATCTATCTATCTATCTATCTATCTATCTATCTATCTATCTATCTATCTATCTATCTATCTATCTATCTATCTATCTATCTATCTATCTATCTAATGACTAGTAATGACTAAAGAGAAACAATGTTTTTTTTCAGTGCCTGCAAATGTGGCTGAGCATCAACAGAGTGCTAATACCTGAAAATGCGATGAGAAATCCCAACATAAAATTTTCAACTGATAAAACTTCATTGTTTAACTCATTTCCGCATTTTTAATTTAACCCAAAGTCTGTACATGGCAGCTTTTATTTAAGAGCTACAACCAGAGGGAGGAAACATGAGACGGTCACTGCATCTCCGCCCGCCTCGGTAACCACTTATATCAAAAGTCCTCCTTGTGAACAGCACAATGAAACAAGCGCAAACTGTAATCTCAAAGTGTTTACCTTAGATGCCATCACTATGGTTACAGTCATTTATCTCAGCAGTCACATCCTCGTCCAGATTGGTCTAACAATTGTCCTTTCTACAACCTGAATCTATATATTTTGTCATTTTGTTTTTTTTGATTGTATCTTTAACAATATGTTTCTCGGAGGTAGACTGCTGTATCATTTTCTCTCTGCACCAACTACAAATTAACATTCTTCGGGAATAAAAAGGTGACTGCTTCTGATAAAGGGGCTGTTACCAGTGGAAATATACTTGTCAAGTGAAGATAATTCTGATCCTGGTCCTGATCAGGGACTATTTCTGCTGCTCTTAGACTCCCATTCTAATAGATTTTCCTTTGATCTCCACTGATCCACTGCAGAGAAGTGGTGGTATTAAAAAGTCACCCTGCAGGTTTCTGTACAGCAAATACAGACGACTTTTATCCTCCGTTTGCACTTCACATTTGCCTCACAGATCTTTTCATGTGGATCAGCTCTTGTAACACAAACCATTCAGGTACAAAGGCTCTGGCTTTACTAAAAACTTATTGTAATTACTTCTGTTAATTAATTAGTCTGGACATGCAACACGGTTATACTTTTATCACATGAATAAAATACATAAAGAACATTTAGGACTGTTGTTGTAGATGTGAAGGTAATGGTGCTTTTTTTCTATGTCTGACTTGCATGGAAAATATTTATGATTAAGTGAAGACAGAGAACATGCAGAGAGTTTATATTTGGCATCAAGGCCGTGACAATAATAACTACGTAGCCTACAGGTGGATGCACAGTATGTTGCAGAGAGTAGTGCGTGTGCGCGTGTGTGCGTGTGTGGGTGTGTGTGTGTGTATCATATCCAGCATTAAAATCCTGGTGGACTAATATTCAGCAGATATTTGTTTAGTAGTAGTAGTTTTAAGAGGTAGCCATTGCAGAATTGTGCATTTTTTATGTCATATCACTAACCATTGCCTCTGCTTTAAGCTACAACCTGCTCTCTTTGGCTGCAGGATGAGATTGTGGTAGGTAGATAGCAGCAACCTGGTTTGTATGGTACTGGTTAGAATCAGATAAAGCTGGTAGTCGCGGTGATAGAGTTGCACAGCATTGTTGCCCAGTCAAAGTGCTAAATCGAGTAAAACACGCAATAGTAACCATTCACTGTCTGAAAGCGCCTTTACTTGACAGTAAGTTGTGCAGTTTAGAAATATTTCTGTTCATTTTTCACACCCGTGTGGATTAAATGTCACCAGTTCGACTGAATAAGGCGTTCAGACGTTTGTGTAATAACAGCAGAACAGAGGGGAGGACCCAACAGTGTCAACAGAGAGATGACAGCTACAGTAAAAAGGTGGAAAAATGACATTACAAGAGGTGGTCGGCGGTTGTCATGTACATTGAAGAAACCTAGTTAGGATGATGTAAGTACATACGCTGCCATTCTGGTAAATCTTTATGGGAGCTGTAATTTTTTTGTATGTGGTTTGAATGTTGTTTAAGATCAAACCTTTTCAAAATTCTGATAGCAGTCACTGTAGAGGATTTATCTTATGGCGCAGACAGTAAACCCCAGGAACATGTTCCAGTGAGAGAAATGCTCAATGAGAGATTGCATTGAGTTACAGAACCTGGTGGAACAATGGCTGCACACAGGACATGGCATCAGGCTGTCTGTGGCTCAGTAACTACTTTGAGACAGTCTCATACTTTTTGTTTGGGCAAACTTTTTGAATTTGGAACAGATGTGGTGGTTTATCACTATGTATTTTTTGTTATTGTATCCTTATAATTAAATTTATGTCTAATTATTTCTTTGCCTAACATGTTGCGTCTGTGAGGTTGTTTTGTTTCTCTGGCTCTTGCTCAAACCTCAATAAAATATTAATTACAACAACACTATATTGTTACCTTTATGATAATCTATATCACTCATTAAAACCTTGCACACACTACACAGCAGCACACTCAATCCATTTTTACGGCATTTAATTTATCTTATCCTTCCCTCTCCATAACTAATGATCAACACAGTGTAATAACATAATCTTCACCGCCAGCCCGGCAGCCAGCACTTTCATGTCAGTGGTGCTGTGCAAGTGCTTCAGCTGGAGGCCAGTCTAGCAGTGGGACATGGAGACATGAGCTGCACATACTGGCTGGCCCCCTACCTCATTTTCATCTGGCTGACTGAACATGTGCATACATTACCCCAAAGAGGGTCAAACTCCAACTGTCCCGCAGGACCTTCATTATTGCAGTTTAAAGTCCATTTTGAACCAGAAATAGGTAACAGCATGAAGGCAAATTTTGGTAGCAAAAATCTGGAGGTGCATGTGGCCAGAGCTGAAGAAATCTCCAACTGTTGGTTGCTCCAATCACCATGTTCAGGCAATCTGTTCAGGCAACTAATTCAATGTCAGAGCCGAGAAACAGTGAGGCAGAGAACATCACTGTGAATGCAAACTAAAACTGCAACGCTTTCAGCATAAGCAGTGCAGATCTTTCACTTATCTTTGCTCCCACAGGGGGGTTGTGGGCAGATAGAGGAAGGTGTGTGTGCGTGCGTGCGCGTGTGTGTGTGTGCGTGCGTGCACGTGTTGGGGGCGGGGGAGGGGAACTGATGAAACATACATGCAGAGATCAGTATAACATATGAGCAGCAGTGAATGCTTGACAAACAACGTCACAGCCGGACTCAGACGGACAGCTCTGCTCACAGAAAGATAAGACCGATAACCTTGAGGGTTTTGTTTACGTGTGTGTGTGTGTGTGTGTGTGTGTGTGTGTGTGTGTGTGTGTGTGTGTGTTTACCTTCATTGCTGTCCTCACATGGTGCTGCAGGTCACTGTCAGGATCTTAAGTGCCCATTGTCCTCCAGTCTGCCTCAGGCTGTAGAAGTAGGCTACAGAAAGCAGGTGGTTTGGGGGGTGGGGGGGTGGGGGGGGGGGCTGAGAGGTGGCTGGCTGTGTAACTCTGGGCTTTGCTTGCCACCTGTCTGGACATCAGGAAGATAACATCCCCACTTATAATCCACACTAGAGCCTGGAGGAGACAAATTTTAGCACCCGTGCCTGACTGTTTATCTGTACACATGCCTGCCTCCCTTTACAACACAGTCTGGACTTTTGACTCTACAAGATACAACACACTGCAAGACAAACGGCACACAGTGTCTCTCTTCTTTGCTTGGCAGCGGCAGTTAGCCTTTGGTGAGGAAAAAAACCCATCTGTCCAGAGTGAAGTGTCCAACAGTCACTGCATTATTTTCAATCACAACTAGCAATTTAATGCAGACTCACTTCCCTGAGGTATGAGAGCCGTGCCCATACATAGATAAGTCATTCTTTCAGTCATTCCAATTTGCTTGAGGACGCTGAATTGTTAGTGTGACTCAGTTGTCAGTGGAAAAAAAATGTTGCCTGTGGTTATAGAGTTCCACACATCACTGTCAGCCTTAGACTTTCACGGGTCGACTCATACACTAGCTATATTTACTCATTTCATTTCAAGAGCTGTCTTGGCAATTATTACTGGCACTTTAAAATGCCAGTAGATTTAGTAGGAATAATGATTGGCGTGAGGAACGCTTTAGGCCTGTTCTGCTGTACCTGACGGGTTAGTAATTAAAGAGGGCAGAAGATTTTTGTATAGGACCCACAAATAAGACATCAGGAGACAGCTCTCTCATGTAACACTGCACCGTGACTGTAAGAATCCTTGAAAAGCTGAAAAGCTTCTTCAAACTGTATTCTTATAATACCCACAGTTCCTGAGAATGTTTTTGTGATTATAGCGTCTTTCATAGTTCCGATGACATACATTTTAGTTTGTAGAAAAATGACAAATTGGTGCAGTCTTTGTGTTTATTTCAGTCCATTCATCTCAGTGTCCCCAGGTTGGATCCATGGGGTGTGGATTGCATCCACTGCTGTCTGCTACAGTGTCTTTTTTGATGCAACCACAAGGAGTTGCCAAAGCAAACAGCCACTCCACTGATTTTACACAGCAAGTTCAGTCATGAAAAGCACAGAGTCTTATGTGGTGGAGCTATCCAAAGTCTTAAAAAATAACCCTGATGATGTCACAGTGGGTTATCTTGGCTTGGGCCCGGAGACTAAACATTTTTAACAGAAAGCCAGAGTTTAAAACATGAGTGTTTACCAGGCTGGGAGGGTCCAGTGAAAGATGATGACATGATGTCTTGCCCTCAAAGAAGTGTTGCCAAGTGCTTAAGAAACAAATGTCTGTACAAAACTCCAGACTTATTGTATTTCTGGTGTACACTGAAATCCAGACTGGATCACGTACAGAACTAAATTTACAACATATATAAATCTGTGCCAAAAGTCTGTGCTGCAGTTCACGATACAGCCACCGGTTCATCAAGTTAACTGCAATGGGCTCCAACTACAGACCAGTGTTTGTTTTACAGCAGCCTTCAGGATACACTGTGTATGTATCCTAGCTAACAGGTTACAAGTGTAGTATTTTTGAACAGAAAAAAAAAAATACTAACCAAAACTTGAGGATACAGTTCGACACTTAAACTCGACAAAACGAAAGTTGTGAAATGCACAAAGAGTCACAAAGAGTTTGTGAGTGACAGCTGTGGCTGTCGTACAATATCTCTGCAGGGATGGGTTAGGATAATTATTAGTTTACCTGACATGTTATTAACATAGTTGACATACAATGAATAACTAGGAAGGTTCCAAATCAGCTCCAAATTATGGTAAAATATGGGGAAAAAATGAAAATATGACAAGTCGCAATTATTGTACATTGAATTTTTAAAATGATCATAAAAAGTGCTAAATGAATGCACAAATCTGATAATTATGCCTCATGCCTTACATTGTGTTAGTTAGCACACACACACGACACACTTGTTAATTTTTTAAGTATTATTTATGTTTCTCATAACAACCTCCAACAGAATCGAGCTCTTTGCCCAGTCTTGTTTTCTTAATCTTAAGCATTGTAGCTACTCTCTTGTCTCTGTGCACACATTTTCTTCATAAAGCACTATCTAAAAATTCTGATTAAGAAGTTTTTGTCCCCCTTTTTATATTTCAAAGGTATATTCTCTCATTTCTTTGTACTTTTCTTGGACTTTTACTTTTACTGTGCAGTATTAATAGTTTTACTATTAATAGTTGAGTACTTCTTCTACCACTGCTGATACCAACATTCACAGTTAGAGAAAGGGTGAAAATAGAGCAAGACAGTGTTTGCTTAAGGCCTCCGAATCACTAAATCCACCCCTGGACATCTTCTGTCCGAAATAATATAATAATTCATTTGAAAAATTTCAAGATACTGAACCATACTGAACATCTCAAGTTCAGTATGGACAGAACAAGCGGAACTAATCAGTGGATACATGCTTGCCCACACAGTTTGAAACTTGACTTCAGTCAAGATGCTCAGACTGTGTGAAGTCTCTGATGGAGAGTTCTACCACCTGTTTGGCCTCCATCTCTTCACTGCTCAGTGAGGCACAAGATGAAGCACTTTACATCTTAGTGATCCTCCTACTCCTGCTCATCACTCTTCATAATACCTTCCAACGCCCCCCCCCCCCTCGGTAATCTGCTAAGCAAAATGAGCAATGCCCCAATTTTTCAGCCACCCCCCCAAAAGCCCAGACACGCTTCATTTCAATTCGGCGGTGACATTGATGACACAGGAGACAGCCCTCCCCCATTGTCACCATGAGACAGTGAGACAACAGACACACGAGCTCTGCCACGCCGCTCTGTTTAAACTACAGATTCACTCGCAGCACCAGCAGATGGCTGAGAAGTCCGCCGCTGACTTAATGTGCTGTTTAGTTTTCATTACATGCGGGGACACAAAGCGTGGAATGATCAATGTTTTGGCTGGCGAATAGTCAATTTGTTTTTTGAAGCTTTGTGTTTAAAACTAGCACCATATTCAAGGTGAATTTGTATCTGTTAAAGTTCAATTATCATGCTAAACATGCCCTAAATCAAATGTTTTCCCTGTACTGTAGTTTTTCTCAAATACCAAATATAAATATAATTCAGTGCTAAAAGTTTGCTGTTTTCCAGTAGTGGAAGTCTCGATAGATAGTAAATAAATGACTCTAAATATAGCAGATTCAGCTCACATAGGCAGCAATTCATAAATACATGGATATATTACACAAACATTGCTTCCAGAAATCCACAATTCTCCTCCAGAGTCTAATATTTACTTACCACACTCGCCTCTATGTCAGAACTCTTAGCAGCAGATGCAATATTAATGCCACTTTTTTATGACAGGTAATTTGAAATAATCCATTTAGAGTTGTAGAGAGCTCTGAGGATTTGCATTTTAATTATACATTTTGATTCGCTGGGGTTGATTACTTTCATTCCCTGGCAGCAGGTTAATTGTGTGAGCTCAGTTCCGCAACACTGTGGACTTGTGTCATTACTTGTGTGAATAATATAATGAGGTTGTGTTATCAAAGAGTGACGCGTTTGCTACTTTGGCACTTTTACCATCACAGTAAATGCAATATCAGGTGCTAAACATGCTCTTTATTATTTAAAGACTGATCGTACTTTATTTTACAGTACACTAATAAGACGTAATAAGCTGTGCTTTTATCAAATTAGACAAAAACTAGAAATAATATGTTCTTCATTAGACAGTAAACAAACACAATCCAATCAACTTCAGCTCAACTCAAAATTGTAGTCTCCAGATATTCTGTGTGTGAAGCGTTCAGGGAGCATCGATAAATTGTAGCATCTACCGATAGCCTGCGTGTGAGGTGTTTGGGGAACAAAGGGTAATTTATAGCGTCTACTGATAGCCTGCGTGTGAGGTGTTTAGGGAACATTGGTAAATTGTGGCATCTACCAATAGTCTGCATGAGAGGCGTTTAGGGTACAGGCATTGTTCTCTCTAGGTATTGACAAATCAGCCTGTTCCGAACAGGCACTTTGTGAACGGGCACTGCGCTAGTCATAGCTTAATTAGACAACACCGGCTGTAATTAGACAAATTTAATGCCATATTATATCGGGCATAGCCTTTATAATAGTCAGACAAAACACTAAGAGGTCAGAGGACAATACATTTATTTAACATAGTTTTACTTTCTTACAGGGTCATTTGTTGCTCATGAGAAGAAAACTGTACCGTAAACTAAAGTCAAACCACATCAGGTCACATCTGGTCGCTACTTGTAGCCTGGATGTTCTCCGGAGTCCTTTGGAGTTTGTAGGTAGTAATACATAACCAAATACATGCTTCCTTGACACTCTACTCCCATACCAGTTAAGACATAAGACCATATAATGCCATGTCACTATCCGACCCCAGTAAGGCTATGGAGGCTGCCAGGACATTGCATCTTTATTTCCCACTGTTAAACCCTTATTAGACTTTCTTAGAGGTTAATTTGCGACACATTACAACAGAACTGTACCGTAAACTAAAATGAAACGATCTGCTTGAGACGTACCTACACCTTCTTTGGCTAGTTCCGTACTGGACGTCCTTTCTGGGCGTCCCAACAATGTCAAAATACCATCATCAACAGGCCCATTCAACTATTCTGCTAAAGGTTATATACACAGTGTGCATTCTGCAGCTTTATACATCCATGTCCAGATTAACAACTTATTATACAACAGTTAGTTCCGACCAAGTAATTTGATTGGACAAGAGGCATTCCATGAGTGTTTATATAGAGTATAACAGCACTGGGACTTTTAACTATACATGTATCACTCCGCTTTACAGGTGTTCTGATAACCGTTAATTACATTAATGGTCGTTATCTATCTTAAATTGAAAAAAATTTTGCACAGCAGATATGAACATATTTTTTTACAAATAAAATTTGAGTTAAATTATGAATGGTTGTCAGAAGAGGACGAAGGGAAGGAAAGATGCCTGGATACTTCAATGCAAACCTCCAGGTGTGCTCATCTGACATCAGCTGACCTAGACAAATTAGAGAAGAGCGAAAATGAAGCAAACACTGTAAGGCAAACAACACGGGCTTTGAACTGCTTTCAGACTTGGCTAAGTCTCCAGAATATAAACATCAACATTCAATCCGTTAAGAAGACCGAGCTGAATACAGTCTTGAGGCAGTTTTATGGATCCATCCGGACAACTAAAGGAGAGCTCTACCGCATTAGCAGCTACCTTGGGCTTCAGGCTGGTTTAAATCGTTATATCAACGAGCCTCCCTTTAGCCATTCATGGAATTTAATGCAGGACCCAGAAATCAGCTATTAATGTTTTCAAAGGTATTGTAAAAGAGATTAGAAGGGCAGGGAAAGACAAAACAACACACCACCCCCCCGATTTCACCTGAAGACCAGCTCATCTTAAAATATTCTGCAACACTAAGTCCAGACAATCCAAAAGGTTTATTGAACAAAGTCTGGTACAGTGGCAGCTGGTGACTCAAAAAATCGTTTTATTATTTTACACTAGTTGGCTACTTAACTGTACTTATGTTCAATTTATGTTGTGTTCTTATTTCCAAATGCAGGGCTGTGCAGAGACCTTTAGAGGGGCAGGTGCTCAAAGTTAAAAAGGAGCAGATGGAACAAGATTTTAAAACACTATACACCAACATAATTTATAGCATAACCTGTTGAATGAACAGATTTATGTTCTCATCACAAACAGACAACACATCACATGGTTTACACGTTTCCTATGTATTCTCTATGTATTTCTACAGAAATAAAGTATCACAAGGCTTATAATCTGATTTTACAGATCAGTGCTGAATACTAGAAAGACTGAACACTAAAACATTCACAGATCTAAAAGTGTAGGTTCACACCAAAAAGTTTTAATGCATGTATCAAATAACAAACTCTTATCTATATGCACAACATACAAAAACTCTTTTTTATATTTCGATCTCCTTCTTGCCTTTCAAAAATAGAGGAGGAGTAACTTCCTCTGCCTCTATGAACGAGCCTCCTCTGGTCTGGTACGATATTGAGTTGCACTTTGGATGCAGGGGCAAAGAGGGGAATCTGGATCTGAAACCTGACTCATTCATCCTAAAATGTGACGAGAATGGAGCAAAGTATTTCACCATAACATTCAACAAAGAAACAAAAAATCATAAAGACCCACAGGAGAGAGATAGAGAATATCGGAGGGGTGCTAGGTATGAGGAGCGAGGAGATCCCCTGCTGCCCCGTAGCATCTCTAGAAAAATTCCTGAGCAAAATTTCGCCTGGTGCAAAAGCCCTCTATCTGCAGCCCAGGAGGGTAACATCTGCGACAGACAACTTCTGGTATACCGCCGTTCCCCTGGGAGTAAACCAAGTGTCACAGATGTTACCCAGGAAGTGCAAAGAGACTGACACACATGTCTTACACCAACCACAGCGTGAGAGCCACTGCCGTACAGACACTGTCTGATGCAGGACTCGAGACGGCGGAGATCATGGCAGTGAGAGGGCATAGGTGAGATGCTTTATATAAACATACGGAAACTATGATGTGAATTGTGATTTATAATGAGTCACGGAACATAAAAAAGATAAACAAAAAACTTGTTTGTCTTGCAGGCCTGAAAGCTCGCTAAAAAGTTACCATCCATGGAGAGCAGGAGCAATGTGATTATCATCCAGCGGCTTCGTACCTACGACCAAATCACAGCCGTGCTGATATTCAGTATAACAGCACTCCCTCTCATGTGATATTGCTTAAATATGCTTTATGTTCTAAAATAGTCCCACCAATGTCCTGTTTGACCCATACGTCTGTTATACATCTTAATAATGTGTCACTTTCAAGATAATCCCGATAATAAATTATATATAACCAAACACATCTTAGTTTAGACATATACATTCATTTTTACAGAAACACACTTAGTCAATATTGCAACAGTATTTTATTTGGATACACAACACAGAAAAAGATGATCATAAAAATAGTTTTTTGTAGATAATTAACAATTTGAATTCTTAACTCTTTTAATTCCATTTTATGCACTTTTCTCCAGTTTCCATTGAGGCGCCGAAGCTAATACTAACTCCAGGAGGTAAACAGCCACTGACAGTCCTCTTCAGAACTCTGTGAAGAAAACAGAGGCTCTAAATCACTTAACTCTTCATCAACATGAGCGTTATAGAACATACGCACCAATGTAAAAGCAAACTTTAAAAGCAAACAGCGTCATTTCTGCACCGTTTCCGTCATCTTGGTCCTGTTAGCAGCATTCTCAGCTCTCAACTCTTGCGGTGAGCTGTCGTGTATTCTCACAAGACGGGGGAGTGTTGGTGTCTCGACACCTATTTCGTTTCTAATTAGAGTATAATTCGGTATAATAGTGTCTAAGTATAGTATATTTTGGGTCTAATATGGCATTATATGCGGTTTCTAATTGGTTTCTAATTACAGTATAATTTAGGTGTATGATGTCTAATTAGGGTATAACTGTGTTTGTTTACTGTTTAATAAAGAACATTTCTAGTTTTTGTCTAATTTGATACAAAGTACAGCTTATTACATCTTATTAGCGTACCCTAAAATAAAGTGCTAAATGCTGTTTTTTTTTTTTTTATCAGCTGATTTCACAGTCTTTGATGCTGTGGTTTGTGATGTGTCCACGAGTGATGAACTGGTTGAGCTGGATGGAATAATAGTCGAGCACACACTGCAGTTACGATTGCGTTTCCCTCATGTTCTTCGTGGAGGTTTCTCAATGATTTGTATTGATTGACTCCCATGCTTGGCCAGTCAGCTCAGCTGTAACCCCCCTCTGCATGGACCTGGTCCATTGGGAACCCTGCTTAGCTCGGTGTGCACAGGGAAGGGGAATTAGTGTGGGCTTTCAAAGGCGGGATGGTGGAGGGATCTGCTATGCATCGGAAATCATTGCTGCAAGCAGTTCCCAGCGGACAGGAGCAGTGCTGATTTGTAAACACAGTGGGTGGGGAAGGACATGGATGGAGCATGTCATAAAGGTTTGTTTTGTGCTTTTTTCCAGGGTTGTTTTAGCATTCATACTATCATGTGTGTGTTATATTTGGTCACTTGGGGAATGATGTGAGATGTCATATCAATTAGACAGTTGTTCTTTATATTCAGGAGGTATTTCATCCTGAAATCTCCAGGCAATGTACGACATACGGTTGCTGAAAACACATTTTGATGAGGATGAAGCTCTGAGTGAGAAATCACAATCCCTAATAACAAGAGATAGATTAAAAGTGAGAGTTCTGGTGTTGTTTCCTCTAAATAGACGTTTTCCACTTTACTTTGTTGAAGCCAGGATCCAGATCTATAAGGATAAAACTGTAAATGATGCAAAGAAACACTGCAGCTGTGAATTCAATTACCGCGACTGGTCAAAGCATTTCCATATCAATAATTGCTTTTTGTCTAGCAATTTATGCTGAAATGATAGTGTCCTCTGGAAGAGGATTTTTTTTTCTCTTCACTGTGAGTGAAGAAAACTCAATTTGATAAACAGCAACTATTGTTTGGTGATGTTATCATGCGCAAAATGGGAGACCAGTCTGAAGAGAGATTTACAAATGAGGCTTGAAAAAAAATGTTTTTTTTTTCTATTCTGCAGTTTATTATTCTCCAGCCACACGAGGAAAATTACATGCTGCCGGCTGTAGTTGTGGAATTCCACTTTTTCCACCCAACATTTAAGCTCCACCTTCAGCTTGGGGATTTAAGAGGTGGTGATAAGGAAACGGACATATTCAGTGCACAGGAGGGAAAGGAAATATTCCATTAGCATCGTGCTGTCCTGCTAGAATATAACTTTTCCACAGCTCTCTATGAATTCAGTATTTGTTTGCTCCTTTTTATTTGTCTGTTGATATTCACCAATTTATATTCTGCTACCCCTCCTATGTCTGCCGCACCCCTGCTGTGTAGTTCATCTTCAAACATCTAAAATCTAACCTTTCCATCTCTGGCCATCAGACAAACTCTAAATGTCAGTGATGGATCTCTGTCTGAGATGCCTGGCAATCAGGGATACTTTAGATGTACCGACACCTCTCATCTTCATTTGGTGTGATATGAGATGGAGAGTCTGTTGCTGGTCTGTCCCATTGTGTGAGGGGAGCCAGTCTTTAGGGGGTGGGGTGGGGGGTGGGGGGGGCAAGGGCCAGATGAGACCCCATCTGGACAGACCCTGCATCCTGCCAACTCTCACCCCAGTGGCTCAGGACGCTCCCCACTCATCAGCAGCCATCAAAGGGTGCCTGCCCACCAGCACACCCTGTGAGTGGGCTGCCAGCTCGACGAGTCCCTCGCCTCATTACTGACAAAAAGAGGCGAAAGCGGGAGGCTTCTCAATCTTTCAATCTC
This sequence comes from Scomberomorus guttatus, assembly GCA_038419695.1. Lineage (NCBI taxonomy): Eukaryota > Metazoa > Chordata > Actinopteri > Scombriformes > Scombridae > Scomberomorus > Scomberomorus guttatus. Next base: position 9,628,647 of record CM076451.1, on the reverse strand, counting down.
CTGCAGATCCCAGGGTAGCCACCTCTTGTACAGACTGCACTGTAATGCACAGTTGGTAAGCTTGATGTTCCTTTTTGCAGATTCAATTTGAGTTCAAGATAAAATAAACAGATAAACACTAAAGTCCAGAGGTCAGCAGAGATTCACGTCAGTGTCAAACATCACAGTGGTTAAGTGCTGGCAAAAAATGAAAAAACAAATCTTTTCTATTTCAAATTTGGTACTTACCGGATCTGCACTGGTGTGTTCTGCTTCCAGGAAATAGCCACAACCTCGCAGTCTGAGTCAGACACTGACAAATGCTATTGTCTACCTCCCGCCCATTTGACTTCTATGTTAACAAACTAACTGCAAGCGATAAAAATGGAAGCATAACAACTGTATGTTGTAACAGTGTTTTACTCAAGTACTGTTACAAAGTTTAGCTTGCTATAAGCAGTGTGGTTGGTGAATGACATGTTTTTTTCTGCACTCGGCACTACAAACCTGTGTTTTGACAGGCCTCAAAGCCTAATACACAATCACTGCAGATTGAACTGAAAGAAAATCAACTTGTAGTGCAAACCGTTACACAGCCAGAGTAGAAAGCTGTATTGATTTGGAAAAACATGTATCTGAAAGGTGTATCTCAACTGTGTGAGACAGAAAAACACAGCTGGAACACCTCCTGTATAGGCTACTTTCTTTGTTTGCTGCTACTTTGTTAGCGTTAATCATTGTTTTGTGTGTTGATTTAAATAATCAAATGATCTCTTCATGTTTTATTTCTGCTATTGTCAACATACACACTTGTGTGTTATACAATAATGTTATACACTGTTATAGCGTGCCCTGCACTCTTGTGGCCCAAAAGGCCTAATATTCGAAAACCTAGAAAACTCAAAAGTTATAAATTTAGAGGCCCTGCCTGGGATATACCCAGGCAACAAACTTCCCAGCATTACTGTGGTCCTGTCTTTTTTTCTGATCTTTAAACACTGTGTTTTGAAAAAAATCTCAACATCAAGAATCTCTCACTGACTTCAAGAAGTACTCTGATGTCCAATCTTTCTTTTTTTCTTTTTAGATCTGCCACGCGGGTGTTAACAGACAAGAAAAAATGTAAAGTTTGTCTGCTGATTAAGAACAAAATGTTTCATGGATGAAAAATCAAACACAATTTATTTATTACAAAGAGATCGCTCCAACACTCTCGAGGAGAACAAGAAAGAAAATTAAGCATATTCATCACAGTCATATGAATGGAGACACATGTAAATCATGACGGTGCTGCTCAGAGGTTTTCTTTGTGTGCATGCGTCATAACTCATTAATTATCTACAAAGATACATGACTGTAATTTGAGACCCCTGAAGTTGCTCTAAAAAAATACCTCTAAATCGCTCTTATCTTGCAGGCGTAACACCTGACTCCTGCGTTTGTTCTCCTCCCTCCAGCCCTTTCTGCCATTGTCACAGAAGACAGAGCGATACTGACTTATTCTCACCCGGGACACCTGAGATCGAGTGCATATCTTTGAACCAGAGATGAAAAATACAAATGTATGTCAGGCCAGAATGACCAGCTGAAAGTAACCTGAGTGTGCCAATACCACAGCTTTTATCCTCCTATTGAATTACACACTGACAACACCCATTCATTATCCATTCATGCTTATCCTTAAAACGGTGAAAACCTATACAGAATAGCCTTTACTATGATTGCTGATACAAAATAATATAGTTGTCCAGAATATTGTAATAAATGCTCATACAGCTTCTGTTCAGGGACATCAGTACAAAGATATTAGCCTCACAAGCATCTGTTTTAATGTCATTTTCCTCTTTAAAGTAATTACACTGTCATGAAGTTACTGCTCTGTTATTGGCCGTGACTGGGCTTTGTCTCCGTTGCTCAAAGCTCTTACCAAAATAGTTTGTGTTTTATTCGTTCAACAAGGCAAACTGAAGTGTCTAAATGGAGTCATTAGAGTCCATTAAATCTGAAGTGTGACGCGGTGCCTTTCTCCATTATCTTTCTATGTTTGTCATTTTTTTCTGTTCTAATTCCTGAGCTGATCTTGACTGAAGAGCATGTTGGTCCGTGTTCGATTACAGCGGTGTAGCACATTGTTGGGCAGTAAAACTCATATGTATCTGCACAAGAACAGGACAAAGCCAGAGTATGTGAGTTTATGTGATTGTTGTTTGGCTTCCAGGTAGAAATCTTTCTGTGGGGGCGATAGCTCTGAGTATAACATATCTTCTACAGTCCAGTTTCACAGGGTCTGTTGACTGAGTTTAGTTCAAGACAATAACAGCACATACAATTATAACATAATGAGATTTAGATTTATCAAGACATGATGTATGTACAATTGAGAGGGAAATCATAATGTATCATTATCAGTGCTTATGTTGACTTTGTGTTGCAGATGAGCAAATCTAAAGGTGGGATTTTAACCTGGACGGTCGACCCTATCGCCAGGCAAGAACGTCAATATTGGATAATTCTGCAAAACCCGGTCCAATGATGTTTTTCTGCATGGCAACTACAGTTAAGGTTAAGATTATGGTTAAGGTTAGGAAGGCAAATAATGTTTGGAAGGGTTAGGTCAAGGTTAGGGGTTAATAAAGACGTGAGCGTTAATTGCAGGTCTGTGACAGGACATGAACTTCGGTCTCCTACATGAAAGTCAGATTTGGTACACCCCCATCCACAACCCTGGTCTCCACACCGTTAGGGCTGGGTTATTATGCTTTAAAAAGAAAGGGCAAAAGTGTTTAAAACTGCTACAAATGACCACACTACGGTGGAGTGAGAAGCCTATAAAACAGCCTTGTAAAAGAGAGGGGCAAGACACGATAATTGGGGATAGGGGGATAACAGCACAAATCACCTGGAAGACATTTACAGTGTTGCACTTGTTCCTACACACAAAATGTCACAAAAATAGTTAAATCTGACAAGCCCTTCTGCTGAACCATACTGGCCCCTTTACATTACACCTTGCTTCATGTACTGTAGGGCACATTATTTCCTCCACTGGGACTGAACATTGACATTGGATGTAAATCAAGAGGTATGAATTGTCCAATACGAATGTAATTCCTAACGATACTGGGCTAGGATTGTCTTACCTCTGATTATAACTATGTGGCTATATAGAATTATAGATAACTAATTAAGCAGATTATGTATTTCAAAAATTACTTCAGAAAAACTAAATATCAGCTTGTTTCTGTCTTCCTGTTGCTCAGGATAATTCACAAAAGTGTTTCTAAAGGGATTATTTCTTCATTAGAAAGTAGTTCTGACGAAAACATTTTCTGTGGTTTATCTAGAGCAACAGGGACACTTTCTGGAAAGACATGTTGCTGTTGAATTTGTTAAAATATAATTAAATGCTGTCAGCACCACAACTGAAATTCCATTCATCTCCACTAGGGGTGGGAATTACAGATGAACTCACGATACGATACTATCACGAATCACAACAAAGGCAAATCTGTGATACACGATATATCACAAAGAAATAATCAAAGATATATCACGATATTTGTAACTGAAGAAGAAAGAAAAAATGATTTCAAAGAGCAGGAAATAGGTGGATAAGTACAATGTTTATTAACAGTACATTAGTTTCACAGAAAAGAAGTGCTGCCAATTATAAATATCACAACACTACTAATTGTAACCTCAGTTTGTTAGCGCTGGTATCGATAACGTATTGCAAGTGGAAATATCGCGATATGCTACAATATATATATATATATATATATATATATTTTTTTTTTTTTTTTTGTTCCACCCCTAATCTCCACTGTATTGGGGTGGAGCTAGAAAAGACTAAAACTATGTGTGGCTCAGTACCACTGGAGGTAAGTAAGAAAATATGTTTTGGTGAACAGAATATTTAAAAAGGTGCATCACATGTTGGAGAGCAGAGCAATGGAGAAGCCAGCTATCATCACCTCATAATTTAGAACTCAGTCTGTCCCCTCAAGCCAGTTTGTTTGGGCTCTATTCTGGTGACAGACAGGGATGCTCAATCCTCCACCCCTGCAGCTTTTTCCTCTGAGGTTCTGGCTCAGTGCGCATTATTACTCTACAGGGGAGGAGGTGTTCATCAGCCACAGACTACATCTTAAATTGGTGTCGGCTCTCTGGAAGGATATGGCCCATAATATTCTGTGTGTTCCACTGTATCTCTGTCACTATCAGTCACTGATGGGAAGAGCTGCTTAGCTGCTGTAACCATGTGAAAGCTGTTGTGTTTGGATGGCTGGATTGTCCAAGGACTGTAATAGGAAGGGATTTCACTTGGATTTTGAAAACTAAATATAAAAAACTAAAATATACTGTAAATATTTGTAATTTTGATTTACAGCAGTCATTTCCTGTAGATCCGCTGTCTTCTGGAATATAGGTCTGAACAGTCAAGTTCAACCCCTTTATTCACTGTGAAGTCAGACTGTTGACGAGCGACCTAGGTGACTTTCCATGGGCCGTTATCAATCACCTTCATCTAAAGTGAATTAATTCCAGATTAGTGAGTGAGGCTGTAATTAGATTTCATGAGCAGAGAGTTAAGAAGCTAAAGCAGAGCTTTGTGGCGCGGCACTATGCTATGAAGGCATTGTGAATTAGAGAGTAGATAAGCATGAGAGGGACCTTCAGTTCTTAGAATGGTGAAGATGGGTGAAGGAGGTTGTTGGGTGAAATTTGTATTGATTCCTCAGGGAAGAGGAAGAGGCCCAGGTGATAAACTTGGCCTACTTAAGTTGACAATCAATACAGATTTCAACCCTTCCTGAGGAAATAAGCATCAATTACCTGTAACGCAGCAGAAGAACTGCAGCGGATAATTACATCTCACACAACAGGTCAGTGGGTGGACTGACTGTGTCTCCAACCTGACAAGGTGGCTAATGCAATTCAGCACGCTCAGAAGGCAGCCGAATGCTCTTGTTACTGCAGCCACGTACCATTGAGCCAGGTCGTTTTCCCTTCAATCAGCTTGACCTTTTCCTCTATGACTTTAAGTGGCTTTGTGAGTTCACGGCATCGCTCCAACGGGGAGAGAAGCGAGCGTAAGCACAGTTTGTTTTTTTGTCGGAGTGTGTACGCTGGGTTGATTAGGAAGTTTATGGTGTGTTGGCCTTGTTCAAGTAGCACTGCAGTTTGATGTTGTCCCCAGATGGTATTTCTGGAGAAATTAATGAGCTATCCATTGCTGTGATGAATATAATCCTTATCAGCAGAGTCAGAGTGAGACAGGAGTCTTACTCTGACTCTGCTGAGGCACACTGTAGAGATAGATTTTAGCTGAGGTGTAAAGAAAAAGGTGTAAATATTGTATAACTGCAGGTAGTGAGAATAATAAGTAATTGGTTCAGCCATGGTTCCGGTAATGCTTGGAGTAAACATCCCAGACGGCCTTGATCATGTGACTGTGATGTTATTTCAATATTTCCAGTTAGTTCATCAGAATTCAAACAACAGCAATCCAGGATTAACATGTATCTCCTTCCTTAACATGCAGACTGAATCTTTTGCTCCACAGTTTCCCCCCATTGATTCAGTGCTTTTTTGAGTTTATTTTATTGATTTTTTTCTTCTCTTTAAGACATTAGCATGAATGATGACTAACATACAATTTTCCCCCCTTAAGCATGTTTGGAAAAATCATCTCATTCCACACTATCTGACAGTATCACATATTATATGTTCTGTATCAGCATATGAATACACCATTCCATCAAATGAATGTCTTTTGTGTCATTTTCTACACATTTTACCAAAATCCCTGCTGTATTTGTCATCTTTAGAAACTTTAAGACAGATCTTCACAGGGATAATATGAATAAGGTTCTGTGTGTTTTTGGATGCACAGCAGGATTTTTGTTTTGACTGTATGCCCACAGGCAGGTCAGGGGTTGAAGAAATAATTTGCTTCAAAATGTTTGATTGTAGGTCATCAAAACATGCAAAAAAAATCTACTTTTTGCTTCAGGTCAGTTACACAGTAGCATAACTTTCCCCCAAAATTGTAATGCTACCATTTTAAACCAAAATACCATCATATCATATTTATGAAAACCTGTTTTGAATTGTCTACCCGCCAGCGTGTGATTGGATGTTTTGGCATTTTTATTTGTCTCTATCATAATTGAGCTTGACCCAGACATCACAGCACCTGACTGAGTGTGAGTACAGTGTAAACCGAATTTGAGTGGACTCTTCAGAACCATTAGCTGAGGTTACACTGTAATTGCAGGCTGATTGCTGGCCTTTAACGCAGATGACTCAAGCCTCGGCGGGATAAACATGGCCTCACAGGCCTCATTTTCATTTTTTTTCTTAAAGCACCTGCCCGGCTTTTGCAAAACATGTTCAAGTGAGCTAATTAGCCCCTCTGACAACAGGGTAATAGGGAAATAGACAAAAGGAATTTTTTGAACAATACAGGTCCAATCCTAAAGCAAGTGAGAGCGCACCACTTCAGCGCTGCTGCTCACTGTAAAACTGCTCCATTGAAGCTCCATCTGGCCAGTAACGGCTACACTGTTGTTGCCACAGAAACCAGCACCAACCCCTGCCTTTATATCTTCCCAGAAAAATAGACAGCAGCCTTCTGCATTATTGCCAAAAACACACTTCTATCTGTTCTGTTATGTGACCACAAGTGTGAAAATTGAGACAGCATTCCTCAGAAGTATTGCCAAATTAAAGAATTAAAAAATGGATCAGACATTGTTGGCCTGACCTAATAAAAACACTGTGACTAGAGGAGAAAGAGGAGAATGAGTAAGAAAGAGGCAGGAGTCATAGAGAGACTAAGACAAGCAGAAGGAGAGAGACAGCAGGACATAAAAGAGGGGTTTGTAGCAATGTGCAGCTTTCCCCTTCAGCCTCGGCTGCTTTATACACTGAATCTTTTCATGTACAAGTGCCTGAGTCCTCCACTGAAAGCCGGACCCACAAAGAGCCCTCAGAGCCTCGGGTGTGTGGAAAGGTGACACAATCAATAGCCTCTCCCCTCCCGGCTTCTTCATGCTAGTAATGTGGTTGTGGATGGCTGTACCCCCCCTTTTTACAACTCAATGCAACTTTGAACGTTTTCAAACAAAATACAACTAAAAATAGGAGAGAAAAGGACGGTTAACACATGGATTCAAGTGGATTGTTTTTGTCTGTCTGCAGGAATCCATCGCTGAGAGTTCACACTTCACAGAATCCTCCAAATTAGAAAATATTCCAATAAATCAAAGAGGACACATATTCTATGTCTCCCTTTGCATGGAATTGCTGAAATGTGTTCGCACATGTCACTTTCTTATTTTTGTGAGCGCAAGGCAAAATCGAACCTAACCTAAACATAGCAGGTGAGAGAAAACTCATCGCCGCATGATGTCTTGTTCTGGTATGTTGGGAACTATCAACTCGTACAAATTTGTACCTTAAACTATAAGGAAACATTTTTTGTTGGGACACTACTGGGTGCACCCATTAGAGTACATCTCTGTAAAAATTCTCTGTTTTGAGTCTTCACAGTTAACTTTGTGATGGTTGTCAGCTAATGCAGTGTCAGCGTGATCCTCTCAATAATCTTCAATCTAACATACACAACAACATATAAGGCTAAGAGGTTGATACAGATGGAAAATATCCTCATCTTGTGAATGCGAGCTTGCTCTCAGCACTGACTTCTTTTGAGAGACGTCAACCCTGTTGCATCAAATGGTGCAACACCTTGTTCACTCATGTGAAAATTATTGCACTGCGTGAATGATGAAACTGCATCTGCATAATGATTGAACACCCATAATGTCATTCATCTTGTGTTGAATATCCAGGGCAGGTTTAACTAAGGGCATGGTGGAAAATGTGGGTGCACAGACAGAGAGAGTGAGAAAAGGTCTCATCATTTCAGAGAAGCATCTACATAGTAGAGCTTGGTGATAAAGACAGAATCAACTAGAAGAGTGCAATCAGTGCCAGAGTGCAGATCACCGCCAGTTGTGTCTGGGACATGTGGTCGCTGAAGCACCTTCTGCGACGCCATTACAACTGCCAGATGCAACCAGCAGAGATTTGCAAAGTTTGGAAAAAGTTTTTGTGTATATTATAGTGTAAGTTTTCTTATATACGTGTACGCAAAGTTTTTAATAAAGTGTTTTTAGTCAAGTCTGAGTTTTCTTTAAGATGCATAGAATAGTGTAATGGTTTTGTAACCAAGCATCCTGGGTTCATCCAGCTGTATAAACTTCATTAGGAAACAATAAACGGGACAATATCTGGAACAATTAGAACATTTTGTTGTAACACACCACAAAAAATAAAACCCCTCCCTACCTCCCTCTCCCCTCCCAGACAAAGAAGAGCTAAATCTCACTTCTACCGTCCCTACCGGTTCCCTTATAGTCAAGATGGCGGCGAAGCTAAAAAAAAGAAAAACAGGATATTATTCATCTCATAATGTGCCTAACTTTAGGGGATCGTAATGGGTATGGAATTAATCTGCAGATGCTCCGGTTCAAGATGAGACCAGACCTTTCTATGGATGTCAGTTTTTGAGCCACAACAAAGACCAAAATGTGGCCAATAACAGACCTGGTATCATATCGTAAAATGGCGAGGACTGATGAAAAGACAAATGTCTAAGCTTTACTATAGGCTCATAAGGAATCATGTTATAAAATTGGTTTTAAAAAATATGTTAATCACCACAACCACAAGAGGTCCTTGAGCATACAATCATAAATGTGCACAAAAAATATTAGACTGGTGGGTCCAGTAGTATGCGAGATTAGCTGCGGACAGATACACACACGGACACACGCACAGACATGGACACACACGGCCGAACACATGATCTCCTTCAGGGCTTACTCCTGGCGGAGATAAATATCACACATATCTGATTCAATACCTCGATGTTGATAATCTGATGCTATTTTGGGGTAGGTTGTTATGGTATCTGAGAAAAAAAATAGTTATGTGGATAAAAGGACAAGCAGGCAGATGAATTTAAAGTTCATTTCAGCTTCAGAGAAGTGCATCACATAGCCGGAATGTAAACTTTAAGGTCAGAAAAGACAACATTTAAGCCATATCAGGATTTAGAGGAATAACCAGAATCCCAGATAATATCTAGTCTCATATCACATCTCATATTGCACAGATGATGGATGAAGAAGATGGCAGTTGCTTTTGGGTGTGTTTACTGGCCGGTCAAGTCTCAATATTATTGTGAAAAATATGCTCATTTGATTAAACATTTTTAAGCATAAGAGTGTCTTTAAGAGCTTGTTAGCGCCTAAACATAAAATTAGAAATTAGATCATGTCAGTGTCTTTCGTCATCATCTGAATGACAAAACTACTCTGAGTCGGGGGTTCAAATAAATGGGAAGTTGATACGGTCAGACTGTGGAACAGTGAATGTCTCCCAGTGGCTACTAACTAATCCATACTCTCAATGAAACCACTTATAGGTCCAATTGGAATAGTAAACAATTTTACTTTAGGCTGACACCAGTCACTTAATGGAGTCACTTTAGCGTTAATGGCAGCTGTGACTGAGCTGTGGCACCTAGGGTTTGAGCTCCTGTACCTGTGCCAGACAGAATAAATCAGTCCAGTAGAGCTTGGTGTAAAATCAAGAATAGATCCTCCAACTGAAAAATTTCTATTTAACTCCTGGCTGCTCTTGTGCGTTTCTTGACCACAGGTTATTTGTCTCTGTTCTGTTCTGCTCTGCACAGAAATCTAACTATGACTGTTACACTATCTCCATCCTACAGCATAAAATCCACTATATTCACATTTCAAAGTTTCTGGTCCTGTATAATCCAATAAACAATGTGTCATCTCACAACTAAACGGTCATTTCCTCCACTGCTGCATTACTCCCAGCAGTGTAGATGTGCTGAGTTTGGAATCAGCTGATACTTTTTTAATTTGAAAAACTGGCACCGATCACGTCAGGGGTCATTTACAGGTTGATTTGTTTGTTTGTCAAGATGAGGTTAGACACTATCAAAGCTTGAATCACTTGTTTGATAGTTTGGTGAGGTGCTATGAGTATTTGTTGGCCACAAGGTATGAATGATGTGCGGAGGAGGAAGGCCAAGCAGTAGTGCGGTACAGTGAGTTATTTTACACAGCTGCACTGTGAAAGAGAGATACTGGGTTTGTAACCTTGATTAATATTATTTGGTACGCAGACAGGGTGAATGCAAATTTAACTGCCAGGCCCTGTAAAGTTTGTTTTTATTGTCTCGCAGGTGTGGACATAAATGATGCATGGAAGGATAGACCTGGTGTAACGGAAATGGACAACTATCAAAAGTTGAGGTGTTATATAACTAATGTATAACCTGCTGAAGGCAGTAGATGCTGTCTGACTGATCAGTGTGCTGGGGTTTTGACTGTGGGAAAAGAAACTTGGCAAGAGAGGATCAAAATAAAGATTGGCTTCCTGTGTAACATCAATCTTTTAGCTTTGGTTTTGCTCGCAGTCGGATTGCTCTCCAGACTATGACTCAGCAGTGAAACTCACAGATAGAAGTTCATGCTCATTGCACTCTCATTCCCAAACCAGAAATTCCAGCACCTATGAGATCTTAGTCTTAGTCATAGCCAGCAACACAGTGACAGCAGCAGCCCTTTGTCTCCAGTGAGCTCCAGCTAACAAGGACAGCTATATTCACATGCGTGTGACCTCAGGTTTGAGCCGCATGTTTTGCTCCCAGTATGCGATGGGCAGAGCAAACATATCCCCTCAACAACAATGCCCTTCCCCACAGCCACTGACAACAGGTACAGTAGATGAGGAGCCTCTCAACTTACAAGAATAAGATAAGAGGAGATGAATGTCTTTAACAAACGTCAGTCAGCTGCAGTCTTGCCCACTTCTTTCCTCTCCCATGATCCCATGATCCTCCTTGCAGAGGAGATATTGGAGAAATACAAATGCAAATCCTCTGCCTCCCAGTTGCACCTGGGAGAGTCTCGAGCTGTCAGTTAATGAATGGCAGAGAGACAGCTTGTGTGTGTGTGTGTGTGTGTGTGTGTGTGAGAGAGAGAGAAAGAGAGAGACGAAACAGAGTGATAGAGACAGAGAGAGAATATGTATGTATGTGTGTGTGCACGCGGGGGCTTATACTTTGTATGTGTGACCCATGAGCACATGGGGTTTGATTGACCATAACCTTTGTGTTTTGTGTGTGTGTGTGTGTGTGTGTGTGTGTGTGTGTGTGTGTGTTTTCCCACCGCAGGAACTGAATGCTATTTGAATTGGTCCACCTGGGACCCTAATCCCACCCGGCTCCCATCGCAAGCTCAGGTGTTCTATGAATGTGATTTATTTCCAAACAGGGTGATCCAAATGAAGATGAGGCAGTGACCACTGCAACTGTCTGGAGGGAGGGAGAGAGAGAGAGAGAGAGAGAGAGAAAGAAAGAAAGAGAGAAAGGGGCGGGGGGGGAGAGAGAGAGAGAGAGAGAAAGAAAGAGAGAAAGGGGCGGGGGGGAGAGAAAGAGAAAGAGAGGGGGAGAGAGAGAGAGAGAGAGAGAGAGAGAGAGAGAGAGAGAGAGAGAGGGAAACAGTGAAAATGCAGTAAATGGTAAAAGAAGCCAGTCTGTGTTTGCTTGAGCGGAAAGCAAACTCATTGTGCTCCGAGATGGCAAATGTGCACCATAAAATGATGTAGATCTGTGACTGTGAAATGAGTAGAAGATTTTTGTTTCGCTGATTGCACAAAATTAAGAGAAAAAACTGCGTTTTTGAAAGAAATGTGGGCAGCCTAAAATGTTGGCTTTCCAGACTCAATTCCCTATTTTATTCTCTGTTACATGAAGTAAGGCTTTGTATTCCAAAAATGATTATTCCATATGGCAACCCTAAAACCTAGTAATTTGCAATCGCAAATATGCTTGTAAGCAACATAATGTCACCCAGTTTGTGTTTTTACGCCATTGCCAGACTTCGATATTGGACGATTCTGAAAAATGACGTTTGTTTGTTCAAAGATTTAAAAATTCTTGCTTTCTGCAATATCTGTGCATGGCAACTACAGTGTAGTTATGGTTAGGGAAAGATTTTGGTTATGGCAAATAAACTATGGTTAAGATTAGGGAATTATTATGGTTTTGGTAAAATATTGGAAAACGGAATTAAGTCCTGTCTCGTGCTTAAAAAGAGTTGACTTTTTAAGTTCCCTAAACACAACCATTAAAACTATAATGATGCTTTTGTTGCCAGTAGGGATTCAGTAGGGAAAACTAACGAAATACTTTGAAAGTGAATGCTTTGCAAATATGTTCATGATGAATAATATGAACATTTTGCATTGGCAGTTCACAGATAAATGTTTCCTTGTTATGTTGATTATAAACAAGCCCAGTATTCATCGCTTAACTGAGACTTTTATGAGGTTAAATCTAACAAAACGTGCGGGACAAAAACCCAGGTTTTCACACAACCACCCTCCCTAACCTCCTCCTTATGACTTCTCACTGGTGTAAGAATGTCCCACATCATGGACTGCAAAAACTGTTGGCAAAAGAAAATAGTGGTATATAAATGTATTTTGTAGGAGGTTGCATATGGATAAGCAAGGTAATTTTCCTGCTTTTATTATGCAGTGAGGGGCATTTCCACTATATGTTTCAGGAGACATATAGGACCAACACTGCTCTCTAGGCTGTATGTTGATGTGAGGGCTGTAAAAAGATTCTCCGAGGTTAGAACCTGTATCTTTTCTTTCTCTCTCTCTCTCCCTTGCACTGAAACCTGCGGCTCCCCCTCCTAACACCAATGACCTCCAGTTTCCACGGGGAGTCAGGCAGGGCTGAGGGGGAAAATGAGAAAGAGAGGAGCAGGGATAGAGCAGCGTGTGTGAGACGCAGAGGTATCATATATGTGTGCGTGTGTGTGTGTGTGTGTGGCTGGAATGTGAATGAGCATGACACAGGGAGTGAGGATGTTTCACACAATGACTACAAATGTGCCCGTTCATTATTGTTCCACTTCTTCCATGTGCTCGGTGAGCGCTGTTGGACCTGTTTACCTCTCTAACGCCTCCACAGCTTTCACATCTGTGGACACGGCAGCACAGATGTGTCCGCAGTGCGATCAATGAGCTCCTCAGTCTGTACAACCTGACCTGTCAAACACGCCGACGTTAACATGACGTGGGTGCATGTTTGAGTAGCCAGACGGTGAGTACTGTACTGCACATTTTGGCTGTGAAAGCTGCTCTTTAGTTGCAGGCGCCCAAGTTTACACCTGACCTTTAAACACAAACACCTCCAAGCTGTTGAATTTACACATCGCTCGCCTCTGTCACATGTAATTAGATTGCTCTAATAATGTGATTAATGGTTTATTGCTCAACATGAGTAATGGAAAATAAAGTGTGTGAGAATTGTATGATTAATTTGAATATACATTGCAAATTCATATGTACTGGATGGCCATTTAATTAAATGCCAGACTGTGTGGATTCAGGCTCAGTTGAAAAGTCAAGTGTGTGAAATAGGCAATAGCCGGGTTTGAATCTAGACGGAAATTAATTCTCTCAGCTTCTGTAAATGAGATGTGCTCTATCACAGATATGACAGAGGAATTATGGGGAATGAATTCCATGTCATCCTGATGATCCTCCTTTCATACAGTATAATGTGAACCAGAATGAAGAAGTTGAACTGTGTGAAATTCAGTCTCCCTCATTCTCGCGCTCCCTCGTGTGCAGAACTATTGACCTTGGGACGGGCTATAAAAGAGCTGACGGCAGACACGACTTTTTCCCTTTCATTCATTTCCTGTCAGCCACTCAAGATTTTTTTTTCTTGTTTCTTGAGTCCAGTGATGTCAGCTAAAACATTCATCAAGCAAAGAAATGTTGGTGCAGTATTTTTGGAAGAATTTTACACAACATTTTATGTGGTTCAGGTTTGAACAGCATTACTGGCAGTGTTATGTGTGTTTAATTAAACCACATACATTTGAGTTTCAGTTCAGATGAATGACTTCGATTCATATCCAGTCATTTACTTTAGAAAGAGCAAACTAGCAAATATATTATCGAGCTAAGAACCAAAACTGGACTAAACGTTTGCTTTCGCTAGCAAGCTATTGCTTTCAAAATGCAACTTTTCAGTTAATTTATTGGGCAAATTCACTTTTAAGCAGTCATTTCAAACATACATGGTTGCCTTTGCATATGATGGACTGTTCTCAACAGAAATTGGTCATTTTGGTTTATGACCTCAACCCTGTCTCCTAGACATTATGTTTATGTAATACTAATTTCTTTTGCCAGTTTTGGGGGGAAAGATAATGGTTGTCAGGATTATGTTCGACTGGAAGTGCTGTGTTTGTACTGTACAGGGAGCCCGGTTGGGCTTGATTGTGGGCGTCCAAAGCGCCGGACTCTCACCAGAGACCAGAGTTTGCATCCTGTGTGTGGTTAGATTTAGACACCAAAAACACTTTGCATAAGGTAATTAGGGAAATATCCTTGTTTTTATCAAATATTGAATGTGGTCTTGTGCTTCAAGTCACTGACACATATTTAACGAAGACCACAAGCTTTGAGTTGCCTAAACATAACTATGACCTTTAGTTGCTACGAACGGATATTGTATTGCAAAAGCAGATATTGTCAAAAAAGTAATAAAATAAACTGTCAGTGTTTTATGAATGTGTTCAGTATCAACATTTTGTGAACTGCTGGATACATCAGTTAAAGTTTCCTCATAATGTTGATTAAAAAACATAATCCTGCCAGCATGTATTTGCTGTTGCAAATTAGCAGTATATATTAATAAAATTTCAAATAGACAGGGTTGATGACCTATGTGTGCCTTCTCCTGAATAGCAACCTTTTGGAAGACAGTGACATTTAACCTATTTTGTCATTTTGGTATGAAAACGTACTATTTTCCTCCAAGATCAATGATATCCTTGAACAAATAATTGTAGCATGTAGTAGTGCTTCTATCTAGGCTTACTGAGACATAAGTCTGATTGAAATAGGGCACATCAGTCCATTTTGTAACATGCTGCCAACTATTATAGAGCAATTTGTGAAGGTGGTTAAAAACATCAGGTCCCTATTAGGTTGGTGCACAGTAATGAAGTGCTGGGTGGGCAGGTCTGTGTCTTGCTGAGTTTAGATAAAGAGGCTGTGGAGCAGAGGATGTAATTAGCTATATTTACCCCCGCCAGCACAAGGCCTGAAGCACAGAAAGACTGACTGTGTCACAACTCAGTAATTACACCTGCCTCCTCATTACGTTCATCTGACCATAGGCGAATCCTAAGGTGAGCAAAAAAAAAATGCAGATATGTGCAGAGAAAGAGGAACTGCATGGATGTTCACTGCTGTGTCTTTATTCATTGGAATTATTCTCCTGCTCTACTGACATCACCTGCTGCTCTCGTCCATACAGCTAGGGTGATGCTCTACACACAATCTGTCTTTTGAGCTTGAAAGTTGGCTGTAAAAAAAAGTTTGTAGTTTTCGTCTACATAGAGAATTGAGAATTGTACAGTTTGCATTCGTGGTTGCAATTGATTACACTAGTGAAGAGTTTATAGCAGAAAACAAGGTGTCAAAATGTCAAAACAGTGAGCTGGGATAAAATGGTTGTGACAAATGAGGAGCAGAAGGAAGGTACTATAATGTGCTCAAACTGACAAACACACCTGCTCATAATCTTCATCGTGTCATATGTAAGAACTGACAGAAGCTGTGTATTAAGCCAAAAATATGACAGTTGGGAACACATTGAGCACCCAGATGGACAGTGAAAAATGGATTATGCAGTAGGAATTGTTTCTATGGACATTCTGTTTTCTTCGACCATGTAAGTTGACCACAGTTTCCATTCTACGAGAAGAAGCACCTACAAACTTTCTACAACCATCTTTCAAGTCCACAGGGCTCGTACTTAATAGACTTTGGGTGATTTGGGGTGAATTATCATTTCAGTGCAAATCTACACCCACACATCTGTGCCAAGCCAAACGATTCAGCCAACTAACGCACAACACCTTCACCGCGTACCTGCTACGGCTAAAGTGCGAGTATACGTGTACTTTGGCAAGCTGTAGCAAACACCACATCAACACACGCCTAACACATGCTTAACCTAGAATTTATATCAAGAAAGCTCATTGTGTTTTCACCACTATTCCACTATTTCACCAGGGGCTATTTGACTTTTTTGTAAAAGGTGCTTGCTCCCATGTAGCGTGCGGCCACAGTGCATATATACAACCATACGCCTGTACTGGGAAACACAGTTGTCCACCGCTCTGGAGATAATAGTGGGCAATAGTGAGTTCCATTATATATTATATAGTGGGGTAAACTCTCGTCCTCTGCTTGAGACACATGGCAAAATTAAAATAAAGTGTTTATAGATAGTCGATCCCTCTAACTTCACAATGTGCAGGGTTCTGTGTTGATTTGTCATTTAAAATATTCAGGCAAGCTGAGTCATAGTTATCACTAAATGTAGAGTTCTTCTGGCCAGCGCATGTGCATTTGAAGAATTGCTGTACAATGTGAATGAAGCAGGGAAATCAACCAAGTAGAACTATGCATCTGTCTGCCATGAATTACTCATTTAGTATCTTAGGGGATTAGTTTATGATTGCCATCTATGTGCCACAGAGAGAGAGGAGCTGCCCCTTGGTAGAATAGTGGTGAAAACACAATGAGCTTTCTTGATAGAAGTTCTAGGTTGGTGTGTTGGTGCGTAGGCGTGTAGGTGTTTGCTGCAGAGCACCAAATATAACATGTGCCCCACTTACAATGCACACCAAGTTATCTATCAAACTGTAAGGTGTGGTGTGTTGATCTGGTGCATGTGTGCATATGAGATTACACGTACAGGTATAGATGTGGCGTATGTTGCACCAAATTGGGTGTAGCGTACTTTACGTGCACGTGCCCTGTCAATTCGTGCGAACGGCCAACTTTTATGAAACAACCATTGCCAGTGCAACACCTACATCTGTGTGTAACGCCTGTGTTTCCATTGTGAGTTGGCAGCCAACGTTAGTTGGCTAAATCGTTTGACACCCATAGTGCCATGGTAGTTTGCTGCCATCGTTATGTGTGGGTGTGTGCGTGAATGTGAGTGTGAATGGATGAATGAGCAGCAGAAACATTGTAAAGCACTTTGGATGAGAAGCTATATAAATGCAGCCATTTAAGTACAATTTTGAGGTACTTGTACTTCTCTTGAGTATTTCCATTATAGGGTATTTTATACAGCAACAGAGACTGTTTAAATCTCATGTGCAGAGCCAAGCCAACAATGAATTCATTCTGCTTATAAGTACTGTGTGTGTATCCAAAGCCTGATGTATCTTATTCCTCTGTGCTATAGACCTCTGTTGTTGTCCAAAAACTATTAAAAACACACTAATGAGTCATGAAGAGTGTGACTGCGGTAGTTAAACAGCGCCAAAGAGTAATAAAAGCGATCACATTTTCATTCTCAAGAGAGCATTTCCTCTAAGACAGATGCCAACGCACAGGAGGTCAGTCAAGTCAAGAGGTTGTGATATGTAGCACAACAAGCTAGCAAAGCTTCCTGCATGTGCACAGTGTTGTCTGCCTTACAAGAAACGCCCTCTGGAGAATGAAAACATGATTGCTTTTGTTTCTCTTTGGAGCCATTTCTAAACAAACTACCATAATAACACTCTTCCTGGTGAAGGAACATGTCACCCAGTGCAGTGTTGAGGCCCATTTACGTGTTTTTTAATAGTTGGACAACAACGGAGGTCTACGGCACGGAGGAATGAGATATATCAGGCTTTAGATACACACACGATCTTGTAAGTAGGATCAGTTAATCATTGGTTTGGCTCTGCACATGAGATTACCTGACAGTAAAAAAAAAAATGTATTAAAATGCATTTTGAATACAGAACTTGTATGTGTAACAGAATATTTTTGCATTGCTGGAAGGAAATTGCTGGAAGGCGATCAGAGCTGGGAGAAAGCATCCAGTGAGTATTCTAGCTGTAGTTACACTGTAGTATGTTAACACAGAACAGGGCCAACCTCCTATTGTGGACCTCAGTATAAATGGTACTGAAGATTGGGCCAAAATCAAAAAGGCCCCCTTTTTTGTGGTTCAGTGTTTAAGTGGCTCTCTAAACAGATCTGGTGATGGTATAGCTCCTGACATTTTAACTGGTCAGACAGATAATATCCATCTATCTCTCTGCCTCGAAATAAACGATTCTTTGGCAAAGTTATGCTAATTATCTGCCCAAGACAAAGGAATACACAGCCAAAATGATGAATGGCTTTGTTGGAGCAGGTGGGCTTGCTCTTTTAAAGATAACCCTTTGTATGTAGAGGAGAATGTGTTATCCATTCAAATAGCCTTATCTAGATACGCAGGAGGTGTTCACAGCTCTGTACTGTTGTAATGAGGAGACAGAGAAAGATGAAATAATAAAATGAGACATGCAGCCCTACATTACCATATAGATAACCAATACAGTACAAGTGAATTTGGCGATCAATACGTGGGTGTGTTTACTTGGGTTTCTGAATAAGTGAGAAAACGCAGAGCGAGTTGTTTTGCTTTGGAGGAGGGGAAAACAGAAAAAGTGTAAGAAGACATAGAAATAAGGAATAACCAGAATATTTTAAGGCAAAGTTCCATCAGTTTTGTTGCTGATAGAAGCTGTGTGGTTTTGCTCCATGTGTTGCATTGGCTGAGGCATTCACTCATTTTGAGAGGCACTTTCAAAGGGGTGATTGGATAACCTTTCCAGTGCACACCTTGAGCTAAATTGTAGTGCATGTTTATAGGAGCGGATCCGCTGGTCAGGCCAGGCCCCATAAAACACATAATCCTTTACACTGACACATCCGATTGCGGAGAGCTTGTCAAATGTTTCTCCAATCCATAAAATGTGCTCAGAGGGGTTTTTACACCGGAGTCAGCATGGATGTATGACTGCTATTTACAGTATGCTGACCTCCCCAGTCTGCAACAGTTGTACTGTAACAGAACAAAAGCATTTATTTATCCAACAACCAGTGATGTCGATGCTTATTTTACCTTCAGTGGACGTTTTCCTCCTCACAATGATCCTTCCTGGGCACAATGAGCACAAAGAGAGATTGTGTTGGTCCAAGTATGAAAGAAATATAATGACAGTTTTCCATACTAATTCTACAATAATGCCTAGCACACATACTCGCAAATCACTGGAAAGGTTATGTGGTCCTTTTTACTTGGACATCCGTTGTATACATATTCCAATTATATGTGATGGAAGGCACCTCCTGCCAAGAGAAAAAGGTTTTGTTGCTTTATTGGGACTAATAATGTGATTGATTTGACTTCTCTGTTTCTCGCTCTCAGATGAAGTCACAATTTTTGCAATCATCTGGTTACACAAGGGGAAATGATTTTCAGGGAAAGGATGATGATAATCAGGATTGTGTTTTTTTTGTTTTCTAAATCCTTCTGCAGATGCTGAGAAGTCCAGCATGTTGAATCATTAGAGGAGAACTGTGTTTAAGCTTTAATACTGACAGAGTCTTATGATTAATCTATTTCAGCATCTGTTAAAGAAATGATTATTTATTTCCAAAAGGAATAGAGTGATTTAAAGTACCCCAATAAAGTTTTAGCATCACAGTGAGCACAGGATGCAGCATTATTATTCAGTGACTAACAAATTGCTCAACCCGGTGCTTAATAAATGCATCGCTGAAGCACAAGCTGAGTTAGAGAAAACAAATAGATGTCTCTTGAAATGTAAGCATTATAAACCACAGAGACCCTCCAACTGAAGGCATTTATCCACCCAATCCACTATGTTGATTAGTAGACGATGGGATGCAGCTCAATTTACTTCTAATTAGGGTTCTAATGTGTGTTATTAAATACATCGCCATGTCCCAATTAGAAAACACTGGGGCCATACATCATTTTAATTGATATCCACCTCAAGCCACATGGGCTCACGGTATTCCATCAGTGTTCCCAAAATTATCTTCGTTTGCAGAGAGGAGAAGTGAGTGGAGTCTTTTTATTGGAGCGCACTCATTGACTTTATGTGTGTGTGTGTGCACGTGTACATGTTTGCGTCTCCCCTGCTTGATTGTATATATCTGGATTTGTGCATTTTGTTAGCTATGGGACGTTTGAGAACAGCAGTGAGGCTCCTCATTATAAACCACACATCTCCCATGATACCAATGCTTTCTGTTTATTGAATGGTAATGTGTTAGGGGATGCAAATGCAATCTGCCCTGTGCGTTTTGTTCATGCAATCACACTTAATAAGCTATAGCTGTGTGCAGCCAGGCAATATGGATATTTTAGATTCAGGTTTTTATCAGTGAAGCTGAAGTAAATCCATGAAACAGAAAATATGTTTCATGCACTGCATTTCACAAGATGTTCAGGGTGCTGCATTATAGGAACAACCGTGGGAAGTTGCACAAGATAGATTATACACAGATTTGTTCATTAAGGAGATAAATTGTTTAAGCCTGTATTAATTGATTTTTGGTCTCTTGAGAGCTGTGCAACAAGCTGGAAATGCAACACTGACATATCATCAACTCATAAAGCTGATATGGCAAACAAGTAGCAAATAGTTGCTTATTTACAAATTGGAGTCACGATTCTGGTCACCTGATGAAAGTAAGTCCAATCTTCACTCTCCTGTTAGGTCTATTAGGCCGCTACTCCTGAAAGATATCTCTGTTTAGCACCTTAACGCTCCACTATGTTCACCGGGTAGTTGCTAACTTTTCTCTCTGCCATTTGGTGCTGGGCAGGTAGAGTTTATCACAGCTTTTTTTGCTGAAAACAGCTGCCTGGTGGTGCTGGAAACAACAGACTGGAAACAGTTGTTGTGGGCTGTAAAACCAAAACAATGCGCTAAAAGACGTTAAAATGCTCCGTGGAGCTGAGGGGACCTGCAGAGTCGAGTGATAATTCTCTGTGGGTTTGTAAGTATGAGCGACTCCTGTCACATTATACAGTCATTTTTTGCCATTTTTATTATCAAAATATTGATTAGTGCAGCTTAAATGACTGCAAGTCATTTAAAACAAGCCACTCCATTTTTTCAAGGTTAATAAGGCTACTTGGTTTTTCTATTTTAGTAATACCTTATCATTTTAATTTTCCAGTCGAACCACAAAGCAAGAAAAGGCATGAGGTGGAATACGTCTAATCTTGGATACCAAATTGAGATGATATAAACTGTACAAATGAGAATAAAGTACTCTGAAAATCCATCAGCACCTTTGCACCTTTCTGGACCAAGTTAGATTGCATTGTCTGGTCATCAGGGTTGAGGCAGATAAAGCAACCATCGATCAATAACCATTTCTTATCCTCACCCTTCATCTTCTCTCTATCAAAGGGCAAAAGCTCCTTTCACAAGTGATTCTGCCACTGATAACCACCTGTTCAAGCCTCGACTGGTTCAATCTTCTCCTCCTCTCAGTGTCTGCCGGTATTAGCGCTGACCTCCTCCGACTGTACATTATGTCTGCTGGCTCAACCAGGAGGAGGGTATACAGTATGTTTACTATGTACCGTCTGCTTCTCTTTTGCCTCTTTGTCTCTCCTGCAACTGTATGCATGTGCATCTGTATGAAGTTCAAAGTCTGCGGCGGGTTCCTGTGCTTGCTGAAGGCCACATATGAGAGGGATGTGAGAATGCAAATGTGCTCAAGCTTATCCGACAACAATATTTACATGGAAGATCACAGTGAGGCAGAGCAAACATGTCGGTTTTGTTTGAAGAAGAGGGGCTGAGCGGGAGAAATACCAAATAAATCATGTTTTGAATAACAATAGAAATGTTAAATTTCCTCTCCTCCACGCTTGTCTGTTGGCTGCTAATGCATTTTGTCTGAAAACTTTTACAAAACAGACTAATTAGTCTGACAAAAATATTTAAACTCTCCAAGAGCAGAGATGTAGTCGGATCAAGCCTCCATTAAACCACAAGGGAATCTCCTGTTTCCACTTTCATTATGTTTTATTTACTTAACAAGCTGCGCTTTGTTCATCATAATTAAAAAAAGCCTTCATTGACCTTTCCCCACATCCTCAAAGTACTGTTTCAATGAGAGCCCTTTTTTCGGCATTCATGTGGCTCTCCACAGCTGGCCTTTTGCTTTTTAGTGAAAAATACAGAAAGGGTGAAAAAATCTCTCTAACCTTCACTTGTCTAACCGGGAGTTGTTGTGTGACAAGGTTGGATTTTTATCACGTAATCCCTCATGACCTGAGTAAATCTTAAAAATCTTCCTCTGCAAAGGGTTCTGCTTATTAGTGAGATGATGCAAGACTGGTGTGTCTCAGACCACATGCAGGAGAAATAAGAATATATTTAACCCTTTTTGTTGAAATTGGCTTTATTGTTGGGTCCCACAGACTCTTTTTTTTAAAAATTGCTTTCCCTTGAAACATTTTTCTCTTTTCTTCTGACCTCATTAAAACACAAAATGCAGAAAAAGTATTGAAATGGTACCAGTTCCCTTTGCTGCAAACTGGGCTTGCACGTTGATGAAGGTTTGTCTTTGGGGTCAATTAGACTGCAGAGAGGTCTTCCTCTCAGATCTCTTGTGATTAAACTGGATTTTGGAGAGGTAGTGCCCCAGTGCTAAAATTTCCTGTCAACATCAATCACAGATGAGGATCACAGAACATATGAAAATCCAAATAATTTAGCCTTGTTTTACAGCTGGAGTTCCTGAGAGCCCAAACAAAAGTAATGCATCATTTTCTGTACACTTTTGAAACATGTCATCAGTTCAAAATCATGTTTATAAGCAATTCTCATAAAATTAAGAAAAGGTGTTGAAGTATCAAGCTGATAAAACAATGTTAAGCCGTTAAAGAGGCTCTCCAGGACGCCAAAAAGAACACTAGGGTTAAATATCTGGCTTATTTCTGAACTATTGTCAAAAGCCAATATAATGATTGTCACCTGAGCCGTCAGCAGCTGAGACCAGACATGTGAAGTGAGCAGGACATGTATATTTTATTAATGGTGCAAAATGAGCAGCATGTAAATGTGTGTGTGATTAAAACATCCCATTGGAGTGACTTGCATATGAGTCCCCTGGAATCTTGTCCCATTGACTATCAGTTAAACACTTATTCCTCCTGATTTCAACCTGCTGGATCAATAGTTAATGTCTGGGGAGCATGTTGTCCCAGAGGAGAAGACACAAGGACTAGTCTGTCTCCCTCTGAACTATGAAGGGAAGGACTGCTATCAATCTGCATTCATCATTTATCTCTCACACATGCAGCAAGCTTAAACTCAATCCTGTAAGATTGGAAAAAGAGCACACTGAACATTTTTACTTATATCAGGATTATTTTCCCAGCAATATCAAACTGGATATCAGGCACAATTCATCTTTATATCCCATGGCAATATCATACATGGTAATTTTCTTCTCTGTGATGAGAAACCAAATTGTAATTGAAAGTGAGAATAAATGTTTTAACAGGTAAATCCCCCCCATGAGATGTGTTTGATAATATTTCCTGCTTTGACTTTTGGGACAGGGATGAAGCCAGTTCTCTACAGATCCACATTCAGTTGGCACATTAATTTATTCCTCTGCAGTATAGTACCTCTCTGCCCCGTGTTCCTCTACACCGATGGCTTCTGAAATGGGAATTTGGGGGGGGGGGGCAGTATTACTTCGAAGCAGGGGCCCCCCGAGCTAAGAGGAGAGAGGGCTCATGCGTAAGATTACTAATGCCCTCAGCCTGTCAAAAAAACGCACCTGCTTGCGGCTTGACGGTAATTTGTTTGGACATGGTTTATAATTTAATTCCATTGGAGAATTAACTTCCAATACAAGAAGCTATTAGCGGGGGAGATCGGTGCTTCTGTGACCATCCCAGCTGAATGGTAAATTTTTGATGCTCGTCTATAAAATACCCAATGCCTATGGATTTTTTGCACTGCAGATACCATAATAAAAATGCAATCTAGACTTTTGAGGAGAATCTATCACCACAGAATTGAATACAATCCCCTCTCCTTTCGTTCCTTATGCTTTACTGCCTTTGCTGCTAATGGTATGAAGACTGTAAAGTGCTTCATGGTGAGACTTGGCTGTAACTTGCTCTAGCCAAAAAAAAAAAAAAAGTAAACGAAATAGACCTTTTTCACAGTGTACATTTTGACTTTTCATAGCAGGCTCACTTCCATGTCCCAGTATGCCTTGCCAGTGAGCCAGCGTGCACAATACTGGGCCTGTGGCACTAGCTCAGCTAAATGGAATGCAGCTATTATTAATTTCCATTTGCTACACCTGTGTTTTTCCGAGACTAAACGTCTGCCAGGAGAAAGGTTTGTGGAGAACAATCAAGAATGTTTGTCAGAAATGATTGAGGCAGGCTACTTTTAACTTAACGCCCAAGGTGAATATGACGAATACTTTCTCAACAAATTTAGCAGAGAGTTTCTGTTTGTGTGTGTGTGTGTGTATTTGTTTCTGTGCCTTGTCTGTCTCAGTGAATGCATGCTTGTCGAGGCCCTGCAGATACAGTAATTACAGGGATTGAAAATACAATCAGTAAGCATAGAATTTCAGTGCCAGCAGTATTATATTCAAGTTCATTCAATAACCTTACTTTTTATTTTTATTCAAATGTTTCTTCTTTAAATTTTTTAGTGAAAGGAGCAGAAAAATGTGATTGCAGTGATGGTAAGTCGGTCCACCACTTTGGTCCAGACTAATATATCTCTGCAAACTGTCATGGTTCCCAGATGATGAAGGCTAATGACTTTGGTAATTCCCTGACTTCTCCTTTAGTGCCACCATCCGGTTCATATTTGTGGTTTTGAGTGAAACGTCTTGACAATTATTGGACTGATTGCCATAAAATTAGGTACACACATTCAATTTCCACTCAGAATTAATTATAATGACTTTTGTGATGACTCTCCTAACTGTAATCCCCTGACTTTTCCTGCCACCATTTGTCCACTTTTGCTAAACATTAGCATGTTAGCATTGTCACTGTGAGCATGTTAGAAAGCTGATGTTAGCTGTTTAGCTCAAAGCAATACTGTGTCCAAGTACAGCCCCACAGAGCGGCTAGCATGGTGCAGACTCTTAGTCTTGTTGATTTACATTTCATCAACTCTCTCTGATCCATGATTCTAAAAAGCTTATGTATACTGTGAGGGAGCCACACTACTGCTTTGTTCGTTAGCTGTATGCTAATGAAAGGATTTTTACTTCATACTATGAGATGTCTGTTAAATGTGGCCTACAGCTTACATTCTGCAAAGCCACTTTTGTTAGCAAACAAAAAAAGGCAACTTCCACTGTAGGGCTCCACACATACAAAGGCAGAAGGATGTGGAAATAACAAACACAATGCTGTCAACTCCATGATCAATTTGTGACAACCACTTCTGTTTCTTTGTAAACTTGGCACTGGGATATAGGAGTCTTTTTATTTGGAGTAGGGAGGTTGAGGGGGGAAAAAAGCATTTTTGTCATGCTATGTCAGATGCTGGCTCGCTGGAGGCTGTCGTGAGGTGAGATGACAACATCGCAGTCATAAGTGGGCCAAGCAATTAGGACTGCAGGAAGGAGCGAGGGAGTCTGAAATCAGCTCAGAGGCCTCGCATTGTGACTGAAAATCATGTGAGCCTAAAGACTAGCACAGAGCATGACTTTCCCTTTTCCATTCTCCCCAGTCAGATAGGAGAGGAGACCACCCCAGGACAGGATTCACAACTACATACTGTTCAAAAAAGAGCGGATGGTAGACGAAAACCTCTGACCTATATTACAGTTCATGTCTTTATCCCACAGAGCACCAAGCCAACAGGCATTCACAGAGCTCCCCTTTTATCTGAGCTGTGTCCTTTCTACAACTCAGGGATGCTGTGAAGGGCAGTGAGAGAAATTTGATATCTTGTGTTACCTATAAAAAGACCACTCTTCCTGCAACATCTGTGACATATAAGAATGAGTTAACCACCTCTTTCAAACAGAGGTGCTTTATAATTATGTCACAAAGCTTCTGTTATCTTGATATTTTTAAAAAAATCAGGGTCACAGTGCCTAAACGGTAAGCAGAGCACGCATCCTTTCCGCCATCAGGGATCTCAGTGCACTAAAAGACAAGTGCGGGGTTGTACTGTAATCCCTCCAGCTTGTCTGTGGCTGCACCAAAGTCTCCCAGTCCTCCAAGTCAGCTATTCCTAGAATATCTCCAATGAGCAATGGGGGCAACCTTCAAGGTGCCCGAGCCACCGCGACAAGCCCAAGTTTTTAAAAGTAGCCTATACGCAATTATATTTTCTGAGAGTGTACTTAGAAAGTATACTTGTTTTGTATTCAGAAGCAGTGTACTTGTAGTGTACAATGTTGTGTTCTTTTAAATGTATTATCATATCTATTAAGGATGTTTGGCTAATGGCTATCAAAAAAGTACAGTTTATTAGTGCACTGTTTTTTCAAGTGTTCTTGTGCAACTTTCAACCTTGTGTGTATTCTCCAGAATATTTTTACATACTTACCAGTTTGCCAGCCAGCCTGAGATAAATCCTTTGAGACAAAAAATCTATATTTTTGTGAATGTACTCAAACTGTATGTAGTACATCTACAGAATATTAATGGCAGCCAAATATTTGACAATAGTACATGAAAGTGCACATAAGCAGAACCAATCAATGGAAGTATGCTGTGATGTGGGTAAAAATGTACTTCCTGTACTTGTGGTAAAATATACAAATTTTCCACTTGGGGACTCTTTACGATCCAGAGTGGAGCATCTCTGTCACGCCTTTGCTGTCCCACTGAAAAATGCGTCAGTCAGTATCCTAAAGTATCGTGATATTGTCCCCTGCAATATGTTCTATCAGTCCTCTGATGTAATTACCTTGCGAGGCAGCTGGATTTGCGACATCATGACATCATAAGATCACACGAGAATCCATCTTGTCAGGCTTCAAGTCTGGTCCGAACCACCGGTGGTTCGGACCAATCTGCGTCATGAATCCAGCTGCCCTCACAACATAAGACGGTAATAGACAGATGGTTCATCCAATCACCGGCAAGTATTTTTTAAGTGCCTGAGATGGTTCTGTGTAACAAACCATCTGTTGCGTCAGGTTACTGATGTAAGTACAACAGTACTTTCTCATACATTATCAAGGCAGAGGTATTTACGTCCTTTCATGCAGATATTTGAGTTCTGTAGTGTTTTGCTTTCCTGCAATTCAGCTTTTTGCCAGTTTATGGCCGACTTTGAAATGACTCCACACACTTACGCACTCTTAAATCTCAGCAGTATGGGTTTTATTCGTATTCCAGGAGTATTTCCCCTTAAATTACACAAATATTGTGATATACTGAAGAGGATTTTTGTAAAATACAGTATATTAAGTATTATAGAATCATGGGCAAAATATTATGATAGTATCTTTTTGTTGTGATTTCCAGCCCTATTCTAAACTGCCATCAGATACAAACACTGAGTTTTCCTCACCACTACTTGCAGCAGCTTTGAGTATTTCCAAATGTGTCCAAAACATCTCACCTTCGCTATCACAGAGAGAGACCACCACTTATTGTGAGCTGAGGCAGTGAACAAAAGTGAGTCCAACTATATCTAATTGGTACTTTTCAACTGACTGCAGCAGCTTTGGCTGCTTCCTCCTCAGAGAGGTTAAATTTCACGTATTTAGAGTCTGTTTCCAATTTAAAAGTCTGCCGTGTCTGACTCTTCTCTCTTACTCGCAACTTTGATTCTACGATTTAATACTATGTGAGTGTTAGCAGTTCTCTTTGTAATATGTAAGACTTGCGCACAGTAGAGCAATTTGGTGCACCTGTGCAGTACTCTTATTATTCAGAGTGTGTGAGTGTGTGTGTGTGGGCTGAAGTACCAGCATATTTCTGGCTGCTAAAGCTGAACATGTGGCAGTCTTCCTGGAAAGCTGACCTGTGTCAGTCTGTCTACAAGTTAATGTTCAAGTCAACCAATGCCCATCTGCAACTGCTTCTGTTTTCTCTCCATCTGTTCTCCTTACTGCCACACACACACACACACACACACATTCACACACGCCCAATTTGTCAGAAGTATTGCTGCAAGGTATCTGAACTGAAAAGCAGAACATTCTTCATTCATCATTTCATCAAGTACCTGTCGAATTTAAACCTCAGTATGCTGAAGGCAGTTAAGGTTAATGTTGCGTCATCTTCAAAGAACATAAAAGAAGAGACGCCATGATCACGTCTTTGCTAAAAGTCCTGCTAGAATCAGTGAAAAGTTTAATCTCACACTCTCCCACCTACCAGCTGCCACACCGCCAGCTCAACACAATGTGAGAGGCAGCAGTTTGCATAACGATTGCAGCTCTTTCCTCAACCCCATGAATAGATATTGTATAAACACAGTAATGTATTTAATCTGCGATCTGTTAATATTTATACACTGTAAATACCTGAATCGTACATTGCTTTTCCCTGCAGCAACACCTGTGCGCTTTGAACAAATCATGAATAAAAGATCATGGAGTATTATTTTCTTATTCAAGATTGATGTTTGACCTCATTGTGTGTCATTGCTTGCTTGTTTTTATATGATTAACAAGTTGCAGATGCAGGCGCTTATCCTGCATATGAAGCATGGCTTCAGCAGCTGACTCCTCAGTTTTCTTCTCCATCCAGACACACCGAGTGAATGTAAATGGATTTGAACTTTAGCTGCCTCTCAACATCATGTTCTGACATATTGCAGGACTTACAATGTCATGTCACTGACTCAAGAAATGACATTACATAGATCCAAATTAATGCAACAATGAAAATAATGATAATCTTAAGAGGTATGAAAATACTAACACTAACCTATAATGAGGATGGTATTTTGTAAAACATCTTTACTTTATTCCTGAAATTCACTCATGTTAAAGCTGCACTAAACAATGTTTTTATATGAGCAATGGATGAAAGAGAGTCATTGCCCAACTCTTCAGCTCCCCTCAGCTTTTAGAGCTTTTGGTTTCATAGCCGGCAACTCAGCTCTCATTGTTTCCAACAACAACAGACATCTGTTTTCACTAAAAAGCTCTGTTAAACCCATTGTAAGCTACCTGCCCGGCGCCAGATAGATCAAATTAACAACTAGCTGTAGAACATGGAGGAGAACATGGAAGCTAAAGAGGCAGATCACTATCAGATGGCCAGAAACACAACTGTAAATGAATGTTAATTTTGCTCCGTGTCTGTTAGATGTGTAAACATGTTTCCTGGAACAACTTCATAATTCTTTATGCCAATGCTGTGTTTTCAACTTGTTCCACTTCCACCGAGTGGCCAAAAACATCAAAAATACCATTGATTTCTAACAATTTTTGACAACTTTGTCACATTTGTGCATACGTAGGTGGATAAAATATTCCATAGTTTGTTGCCTTTTCACTGATTTATCGCAGCTGTTCACCTACATTATGTCCTTGATCCAGGTTTTTGTGAATACTCTAAATGTAAAAATAAATAATAATAATAAATATTAAATACTACGTTTTTAATGAATCCAGTATTTAAAGAAGAGTTTAGCTGTACAGACCATGATGGTTTATGGCTCAGGAATGCATTTTGTCCAATCAGTTTGAGTCATTGTTCTTTAAAAGTAATAGAAGTAAAATACTAAACAACATTTGGTTGACACTGTATCTTGTAGTGTGACTCAGTAGACTGACATGTTGGTGCTGTTTACACCTGTTCTGCTCAGCCATGTGATCTGTGTGTAATAAACTACTATACTCCGGCAGTATGCAGTTGTCCAATTCAATAGTGACAGCCATTTGTCATGTTAACCTCCGTACAATGACCTTGAAACTAATTAGCCTAAAATATAATGAAGCATAATTGTTATTAAACAACTGAACAGACAGCCCATCTTATCTCTTTGATGCATTTAAATCGATTTAGACATAAAACACTAACCCTGCTGGCTCTCCTGCCTAACAGACGCCATATACAAGTTGCTGAGGATGAGGTTCTTTAAAGGACCATGTGTGGGATTATGAGTTCTTGGGTAGAATTAGGACTGATTGGCGTTCTCCATTCCCTCTGGACATGACCTCTGTCCCTCTCTGGCCACACTAGACAGGCCTGTTAAGATGCAGAGAGGGAAGAGGAGCAGGCTCCAGCCTGAATGTCTGCTCAGTCCATTTCAAAAAGCCAGCCTCTGCAATGATTGACAGGGGGAGAGGTTACATTCCTATTTACCCTTATAGAAATACATGAGATTGTAAAAAAAAAAAAAAATACTGGGGTGCAAAATGGCTTGGCATTGAATAGTCAAACAGAGAGAAAAGAAATGGGAAGCATAATGCATGAATTGATGGACTGATTCAAGAGGATGATGGAATACATAAATGCATCAATATAGAAATTCAATTTTGAGGTCAAATACAATCTTTTGTCCTTGCAAAATATTCCTTCAACAGTACAGAGTGGAAAAAAATAAACTTGCTCTTTAATCAGGAATGATTACTGACAGATATGCATTAAGTCAGGAGATTTGTGAATGGCATTAATGCTTCACTTCCACAGTGGTTGCATTTTTCTAAATGATCAAGACACAGACTGAAAATGAACTTTTTGGATCACCACCTCGGACAGCTGCTGTTTACCAGCCACTAAACCAATTACTATCAGTCAAATAATGCATAATTGTTGACAACTCTAAGAGTCACAGCACCCATTTCTACGTATTTAACAATATTCTGTAGCTAAACTAATCAAAAGTCACTCTCACCCTTCCACACAATAAATGCAGAATATGGTCTGAACTTATAGCTCTCAATTTGGTGAGCCATTTTCGTCATGCACCACTGTGTTTTCCACCGCTGTTTAATATGTATGAGATGAGTAATGCAACTGTGAAGACAATAATTAATTGCCACACCCTCATATTTATATTCTACTTTAATCAGCCCTTTTGCGTGTGTGCGAAGGAAGCATGTTCAGATTGTGAACATGACCTGCTGCACAAAGGTAAAAAGCTTAGAGGATGTAACAATCAATTTCTGCTAATATATTACCACCTGGATACATTCAAGCACCAACATTTCGAGATATTGAACAGTCATCACAGTGCAGTAGGCCCTTTAAATGCTATATTTCAGATGTTATGATACAGCTAATTTTTTTTTTACATAGGGCTGCATCTTATACAACATGTTTCAACTTACAAAACATCTTACATCTGACGAGAAAGATGAGCAAGCTGATTACACTTTCAAAACACAAGCTCACATCAGCCGGTCTGAGTCAACCCCTGTGACAGAACATCAAGGTGAGCTTGTATTGACTGCAAGGCCACTAAACTGAATTATATATCACAAACTTGTTCTTGAGAAGGGGATTGATGAGCCACGTGATTACTCAAGTGGACATCCTTTATCCAGAGCTAAGCTTGCTGTTTACCTGCGCTTCATAATGGATCCTTTATTGACCCCACAATTTGTGATATATCATAGCTTTTAAATAAATTCACTGCAAAAGATTCATCTAAGCAAGTCATTGGGGTTTATATGCAGTGCCAAAGCCTTATTGATTTAAGTATGGTAACAAGACAGCCAAGTGAATGAAACAATCTCACTAATTTCCAATGTTTCATTTTAGGAATCCTCTAAAAACGTCGATCCTTTTGTGAGAAAACGGCACTTTAATCAAACATATTTGAGTTGATTTGATTGTTAAGAATTTATCATTTCATCATTATCATTTAATCATTTCAAGAGTCTGCTTGGTTCCAGTCTCCTGTCTCCTGACAGGCAGGGAAGGTTGCACCGGTGTATTTAGTTCAGCGCAGCTTTAGGACCCAGGGAGGCTGACGCGGCTGCTCCCTGCAGGAGAAGCATGGACAGATTTGTATGCGCCGGCTCTCCGCCGCTGCACTAACTGCACTGTACGGCACAGGATACTCTTTTTTTTCACCCCGAAGGATACGCTTTATCAAAGAACTTTGCTTTGCTTCGACTTTCCAATGCTTTGCCTCCAGAAAGAAGGATAACCAGCGTCCACTCAAGTCGCTGGATGACAGTTGCAGGCTGCACATTTCCCCGGTTTTCGTCTTCTACAAACGTGCGCAGCCAAAGTTTGACGGACCCGCCGGTATGGATCACTTCTGCTTTTAAGTGACACACACGTGCAGCAACCTTCGCATCATTTTGGAGAGGTAAGTTGGCTTGTGTGAAGAATGCTGCAAGTGCTGCGTCGGCGCAGCAGTTTGGTGAAGAAGAAAAAAATGATACGTGCATGTTGCTCTTTCTGCCGGTGTGGAGCCTAGTTGTGCAGTGTTTTGTGTCTGTATGATTCATACAAGCCAGGCTGCAGTTCTCCTAACTATAGATGCAGCTTATACACACAAGCTCGCATTTGGCTACGTGTGAAGCTTGTTCCTTTTACGCATATCCTTAGCTGTATCTTCATAGTGCAAATCTTACATCTGATTGAGTAGGCTGTATGTCATAGCATGCTGTTAAAACATGAGTTCCTTGTGCAGGTGATTCCACAGCTAGTGTGATGTTGCATTGTGACTTGACAGGTGTGTCTGTTACCTGTCAAAGCAGCCTGTTGACAGACTGACTGACGGCACGCTGGCGCTGCTCTGGCGGAGCTGTCCCCTCTGTGTGGTGCTGAAAGTTTCCCAACTGGCCACATGGCTTATCGCATCACAGGGAAAGGGAAAGAAAAAGGTAAAGCGACGTGTGTACAGAGGTGTTTTATAGTTTCGGAAGACAGACATTCAAGATTTAAAGGCTAAACGCTGCGAGGCTATTTATCTATCAGCTTACAGGAAATAAATGAGCCAGGGTTTGTGCAGAGGCGTGCGCGTAACTCACCGAGCACGGTCTTGCCGCACTGAAAGCAGCATCTCAGCAGGGATTGCACCGGGCAGTGAGGGACGATGAATCAATACAGAAATACCAGGTCTTTCTTAGGACAGCCAACACGAGGCTATTACTCTTTAATTTACAGTGTATAGTAACATTTGAGCGGTGTTATTGTGTGATTAAGCATTATATGTAACAGTGCGATGGGGAAGCCTACACAGCTACACTGTCGCACCAAAGTGGAAGATGTGTTTCATGTTATTCAGAACTTTTCATTTGCCAACCAGAATAAAGAAGATGAGTATCTTTTACATGTGTTGTCAAATGCCTCAGGTGCACAGGGTGCTGTGTGTTTGTCCCTGTCACCCACTGTGAGGAGCCTCTCCTGTGAGATTGGTAGCATCACTAATCCGACGCTCTGCACTTGTTTTGAGACTTACAACATGGCTGTGAGGAGGTCTGTGGACAGGTAGAGTGCCGTCCACGCTGCTGTGGCATTACTTCACATTTTCTCTTCCTGCTGATGCTCCAGATGATGATACACACAGCCCAGTGTGATATTGTGTGAGTCTTACTGGTCTTGGCAGTGTTTGCCACTGTGGTACTTTCCAGATTGATTCACTTTGAGTCAGAGAACTGAAGAGCCATTTCTTTCTTTTTTTTTAATCTTTTTTGCTCTCTCCTTCAATTGTGATGGAGGCATAGTGGGGGTGGTTGGGTGGATTTTCAAAATCAATGCTTTGCTTTCACTTTTTACAACAGCCTCCATGTATGCCTATTTTGCAGGGTTAACTGTGGTTTGCTTCAAGTAAGCATCCTGTGGAATTAATTTAGGTGCTCCTTCAACTCATGGTATGGTATGAGCCCCCATTGGACTTCTTTTGTCTTCTTTTTATGTCAAACCATAAATTGTTGTTGACAATATTAAATTATTCCTAATGCAAGTCCCTCTTGGTTTTTGAAGTGAGTTTATCAGACTAAAAGTCTCTTTCTTTGCTGTCTTACCATAATTCCATTATGTTATTGATTATTCTTTTGTGTTTTGTTTTCCATTTATTACATCAGCAAGAAAAATGCTTTTGCACAATAACATTTTGCTTCTTGAGTGTAATCTTATCTCCTCCCTTTTCACTGCACATCTAGTCTACATGTGTTATCGTTTTCATTGTCATGACCACAGCCTGAATATGACATACCACACTGGATCAAAATGGCACTAATTAAGTCCAAAAACTGAGATCAGATACAATAAAGGAAAGAATGAAAAATTAGGGGCATATTCATGGAGAATAATAGTACAACTGAAAATCACTTTATTGCAGCTTATTCTTGCTTTTGTTTGTGGAATGGGTGACTTTGCCCACTGTGAACTGCTGGTTACACGTCTCTGGTTGCCTGGGTAAATCTCTCTAATCCAGAGAGGCGGACCAGATATGCCTTCATGGCAAATTTGGGGCTTATCGGCAGACTTGGAATTTTGTGTGTGGCAGCTAAAGCAGAACATTAATAGATTTCATCTAACAGGATTAGTGATATTTGGAAATAAGACAGGAGGCAGAAAATGAATAAGACATTAATACCCAGTGAGCAAAACCAACAACACTAACTAATGTGTGAATAAAGATTCTTTGAGAGACACACAGACTTTTCTTTGATAAATCCCCTCCTGAACTGCACTGCGGAATTATGATTATGTTTGCAATAATATTTGCTGTTTGTAAAAAAACTCATTCTCACTTATTCATATTCACTGGCGGAGAAGATTGAAATGTATCAAAGAATGCTACAAACATGCATTCAAAATCTGAAATATTTCTGGTATTGAAAACATTTCTGCTACAGAAACTGAAGAAAATGCAATAATAACCCTTCATTGCGTGAAAATGATAGAGGAAGATATCATCACTCCACTTCATCTTCTTCGCACCCTCAAGATGTCTGAATCCCTTGAGGCTGCTGACGATAGATTTCTGTTTTATTGTTTTTATTTTTCATTCCAACGCCACACCGAATGAAATCACTGTCCTGCAAGGTTCTTTGATTGAAAAGCTCCAGTTCCCTGTCGTCTGTGGCTCATCCCCACAGAGCCCTGAGGCTGTGAGTCCAACAACAGGGAGATCCTGTTCCCACTGACACCCGACCTCACATGCAAAAGGTCGAGCGCTGCTAGCTGTCGACAGGTCTCATCATTCCCTCATGACACGGCCATTATGGTGCCCTCTGGATGGCATGTCAGTCACCCATGGTGGCAAGTCAATTAGTCATGTCTAGAGGGAGTTAGGGTCTGTTTGCTGGTAGGATTTTGTCATTCATCTGCAGGTGGGGACACACTGTAAGCGGATTATAATTTCTAATTACTTTGTATGCCATAAGACGATGAAAGACCCCAGTCTAATAACCAGCTTCAAGTTTTTATTTTAATTCAAGAATTGTTGCTCATGCACATAATTTCATTATTTTTTGACATCATGATTATGCAGACTCAATTGCACTTCAGAAAGACTGCAGACGAATATGCTGTGAGTTCAGAATGACTTCATCAACAACAACAACAACAATACAACAGAGCCAAAGAGGACCAGATGAATGCTGGAGAGGAGAGGAGAGTGGGGAAATGGGATAGAGGAGATTGTGATCAAAGGCGTGGATTAAGATATCTTCGGTTGCCTCTCAAGGAGATTCAGTGTTGTGTAAATCAAAGAGACAATCTGCAGCACCACATGGAGATTAATGCTGTTAAGTATCTGGAAGATCGCTGTACAAAAATGTATCATAATATACTCTATGTGTGTGTATGCAAAGAGGTAGCTAGCAGACAGCTTGGACATCACTCATTTTCACGCCCTTACTCATTTTTCTGGTTTTGGTTATGGCACAAATACACAGATCTCACACTATGAGGATACTGATAGGGTTTTATTAATGAGGGCTATTACTGATTTTCTGCTGTTGGATATTCCTGTTTGCTGAGCTGAGTTTGGTTTGTATTCACTGTCTTCTTTCCTGTCATGGAGGAGGAATTTGTTCTGTCCCCAAAAATATGTAATGTCATACCAATGTACAGCTCCATAAAGTGTGAAATGGAAAAGATAGAAAATGTGGCTTGGACTGTACTCTATGATTTGTCTCAGGATAACTGTGCATTTAATGCTTCAGAACTCACCATAATGTAACCCATATAACGTATGATCTCGATCAGTGGTAGTCCACGCTAAGATGCTCAGTCCCCATCCACACTGAAACTAATATTTTTCAAAAATGGGAGACAATCCTTAGCTGCTTGCCATTTAGCATTAAAGGAACTGTATTGGGGTTAAGCCTTTGTGATAGACTGCCATCCTATCCAGGGGTTTGTGTTGTACACCTGCTGTTAGCTGCTTCATACCCCTGCATCCAGTGATAAGCTCCTGGCCTGTGAGCCACCTCAGCATGAACAAGGCTTACATTGTAGAGCTTACAGACCAATGTAAATTCTCACAAAACCACTCTGTGGATACCAAATGCCTTTGCCCTCAAGATGCTGGGACACACCTGCCCAGAAGCCTGAAGATAGACGCTGTTTCCTCAAATATGTCCAAAGAAGGGTTTATCCTCTTTTAAAAATGGAACATTTTGCACATATACAGTAACAAGATTCAATTTCTTGCAGCATTTTGTCCCATTTTTCTTTAGCCCCAACTAACTCTTTAATGTTGTGAGAAACTATGGCTGTGTCCGAAATCACTCCCTTATTCACTCATTCACTCCTCCCTATATAATAGACTCAAAACACTAAATATTTTGTAGTCAATAGCAAATCAAGATTTGGACACTAATCGTCATTTTGCGTCATCACCATCAGCTGTAGTCGTGTGACGGTGATTTTCACATTTTTAAAGTGTGGAACATTGCATTGTGGGATAGCAGAAAGTAGTGTGCATGCCGCAGACACTACTTTTTTTGCTTCATTGTGGAATTTTTGAGGGCGCTATAACACACTAAGCATTTAGACAGTCGAATAAAGTGGCAGAGGGTATATGTACTGCACTATATAATAAATAGGGAGTAATTTTCGGAGACAGCCTATATTACAGTCTGAACATCCCCTACATCAGTAGGTAGGCACCCACACTGCCCAGCATTCAGTGGGATATCTGTGGTTTATTATTTTGTGTTTTCTCTCGCTGTAAGGTGCTGCATTATTTAGCAGGTTTTAAAGTCATAAAACAGCTTGTGTCCCAGTGGGAGGCACTGAGGTATACTTGGGGTGTTTTTCATTTCTGAGGTTTTTAAAGTGTCTTTTGATTTGGGGCTGTCCTGTACTTGGACACAGTTTGAAATGTGGGGCTGAGGCAGCAAAGGGCTACTGAAGACCAAATTTTTCTTTGTGAAAGTGTCCTCCCCTTTATTTAATCTGTTCTACCTCTGCCTCCTCCTCTTCCAGAGGTACATTCTCCCTTTCAAGTTTTGATATCATTGATCTCTAGCTAACTGCCCCTCTACTCTGCTTATCTTGCTTGGGATGAGAGTCCCTCAATCTCCAGTCTTGACATGTGCTCCAATGTTACCTGCAACATACATAATATCACTAATAATGTGCCTGTTATGGTGCAACACAATGATGAGACTGGATCAGTAATCCACCAACGAAACAAAAACACAAAGCAAGGTCACTCCAGCAGTGTGTAGATGTAAGCTCGGATTTCAAATGCGGGCTGTTATTTGCATGCTCTTGTTTGTCTCACGCAGTATCTTTAAACATAGTGGCGAAGTTTGTGCATGCTCAGCAGTGGCTCAGTGTTTGATGTCAATACCCGATTCTTAATGGGATGAGGAAGAGTACACAGTTGGTTGGTGTGTATTGTCCATCTGTGCATCTCAGATGTCTCTTCTGCTCTAATTTTATAATAAAACTCCACTGCACTCTGCGTGTGTGTGTGTGTGTGTGTGTGCACAATTTGTAAGTTGTGTTTTGTAAAAAAAAAAAAAAACACTTGCATACATGAATATAATTAATATGTCAGCAGTGAGAATGCATAATCCTGAGTCTGTGTTTGTCTTTGTAGTGGTTAGTGTATGCAATCTGTGGGGGGGACCAGTGTAACCCACAAGGCCAGGTCATCAGTAAGGAGCGCATCATCTTGTCTAGGCTCCCGACAGAGACAAAGGCAGTAGGACACCCCCTTTTGAGGCAGCTGAGAACAAAGCATAGAATGTGCAGCGTTGCATTAATGCAGGTAGATAAAAAGATACATGGATTAATCTGTATAATAGATATAGTGAAACGTGCTCTCTCCTAGTCCACTCAAAATCAATGGCCATTAATG
This sequence comes from Scomberomorus guttatus, assembly GCA_038419695.1. Lineage (NCBI taxonomy): Eukaryota > Metazoa > Chordata > Actinopteri > Scombriformes > Scombridae > Scomberomorus > Scomberomorus guttatus. The sequence continues at coordinate 9,590,428 of CM076451.1, read as the reverse complement.
TTTCCTGGACTGGTGTGTGAAGAGCCTATTTCTCCTCATGTGTACACATGCTCAATGTAATAGTAGCTTTGCTTAATGATAGGCTGGTGTGGCCCCGTGGACATCGTTTGTCCCCTTTAATTACCTGGAGGTAGAGATTGTTATTCATGGTAAGAGACAAGGGAATAGCCCTCTGTAGCCCCCCCTTCCCTGAGGCCTACTGCTCTGAGCATTGATGTGGGAGGATGTGCAGAAAACAGATGCTACCCCATGATTTCTGAGTGTTTGTACTAATGATGAGCTCCACTAGGCTATCTTTCAAGCCTTTTAATGGTGGTTCAGCCTGATTTAAAGTCAGATTTTATGGATGGGGCAGTGGTTTCCAATCCTGCTCATCACCAAGGGCCATGCTGAACCCCTTTTATACAGCATGAGTGTATTTCTTTACACTGCAATCCTTGTGGAGGAGTTGAGGGCAAGTCTGCCTCACTGCCTTATCTCAAGTCTGGCACTGTTTGCTTTAGAAAGTAGGACAATAGCAGTAGTTTTAACCCAATTACGACAAACTGTTTATAATTCACAGAGGACCATTTTCCCAAACATAGCACAATTTCTCAGATTGATCTCCCACCAGGCAGCTTTGATCGATATTCATTTCATTGCAATATGAAAATTAACTTCCAGAGACTTGAAAAATCTTCTGAGATAGGTTATTCTATCAATACACATTCCTTATTGTTAAAGTGATAGTTGAAATATGAGTATTTTGAAAACCCTCCTTGTTCATGCATTCAAGGATGCTCAGACATTTCAGAGAGTGAGAGACATTGCACTGCTGTCTGCAAATCGAACCCAGGAGACAAACAATGAGCAAACATAACAATATTGAATGGGTTCATCTGAATTTTGTCATTCCTCGGATTGAAATGGATGCTGTTTAGCAAGTCACTACTTCAAGTTTCAGTTTTGAAAATGCTCAGAAAGTGTTTCCAAAAAAGTCCTTGGTAACAGCTACATTATCACACAAAGATAAGGTAAGTTGGACAAAAAAAAGCAACAGAACCTGTACAGTATCGTCCTTCAATAACTTATTTGCTTTAGATGTGCTTGAAACTTGATAACCTTTACCTCAGACGTCTCAGTAATGTCAACAAGACACAAGGACGATCAAACGTTTCTTAATATTAGTAGTCATAATCAGTAGGGATACTGGTATGTTTTCCTCCTCCTTGTCCCGTGTGTGAGTGTCTATCCTGCCTGTGTTTAAGTGTGGATGGGATGTGTCCCGGAGGCTGGCTTAAATTCCCAGTGGTGTCCATCAGACCCCTGTCCCTCGAAGCTCTGACAGAAGGAGCTATTATTTTCTCATCGCCCTGGTGGCCCGTGTCCCCTGGGAGAGGCCTCACCACGTGACTGACAGCTCCGTAAACACAGCCAGCCCCGGGGTGACTGAGTGAGAGCTCACTGCAGTGACGCCCTTGTCCCGCCTTTTCTCCCCCCAACTCCCTCCCTCCCCAAATTTCTCATCCCTGCATGTCTCTCCACCGTGACCTGGTCCACCCTCAGCCTCCCCATATTACCTTCACCTGACGCCTGGGGTCAGAAGTCACCTGTGTTGAAGTGAGGTTATTTCTAACCTTGGTGCACCCTTGCCACCAGCTGACCCAAAAACAACAACCCCCAATACCGTAATACTTTTGTCATCCATTATTTCAACCCAATCTCTTTTTGTCCCTGTGATATTTTCAATATTTTTAGATGCACTCTATTAGATTCTTTAATGTAGTATCATAACAACATAGTAGAGATTGCAGGGGCTGGCCCAGCTCCTCTGTGTGTGTGTCAGTAGGTCTAACTCCTGTGTAACTAAGACAGATGACTGTGTCAAGGTTGTTTCCCCACAGGGCTGGGAGAGTAGTTCTCCTCCCAAGCTGCTCTGCTCCCTCCACTTTGCCGGCTTCGTTGGGCCACGCTGCTTATTGTAATGACCTAATGTAGATTCAGGATCAGCAGCCAGGGGCATCCATCTACATCAGGGTGAAGGAGACAGGAATACCCTCTGTGTCTGTCTGCTAGTTTGTGTGTCTGTGTTTGTCTGTGTGTACATGTGTTTCCCTCGTGTCTGTGTATGTGAGTGAGTGGAAGTCATGTTGGATTTTTTTGTAAGCCACTTTTCAAAGGGCTGGTATTGTGGAAAACAAGAAGAAATGAGCTTTGGGATGGATTAGGGTGATGGGGAGTGGGCTCATGTGCTGTAAAATTACTCAATCTCTTTTTAAGTTATTTGAAATTTTGAAATTCGCAGCTGAAGAACTAGCAGTTATTGATCCATTAGAAATTGTTCTCAGTTTTTTTACTCTAAATATTTTCCCAATTTTCCCTGTTAGGGCATGTTAGACCTCCATAGATTCAGCATTTTGTGATGTGAGGCAGACAAAGTCCTACTTGTGTTCCTTTAATGGTTGATGGTTCTATAAATAGATAAACCTGCACTTTTTTGCTTGCTCAGTCGTCTTTGGGTGCCACAGATGGCTCTTTCTCATCACTTTGTGTTTAACTGACTTAAGTGATGATATTTGTTCATCTTTCAGGACCTAAGTACTAAAACACACTCAGGAAAGCTTTTAGGAATGACTTAAGCACATATAATAATAGAGGAGCACCTGTAACTCAAGAACAGCTGAGACGTGAGTTTCATCACATTTAAGGAGACAGATGTTGTGACAGTCATTGAACACTTGGTACTTTAAGTATGTTTTAAGTAGTCTTTTAAAATGGTTTAATAGATAGACATAAATGTAGGCAGTATTACAGAGTAGTAGAAACATTTACTACTCACTATTTTCCCAAATAGAGATGAGAGTATAGTATCACATAAGACATGGCAACATGACAAACATGATTTTACTGACTGTTTGCATAACACATTCTTATTTATGTTACTGATTTGCATTCTACATTTCCTACTTTGCAACTTCTTTTTTTTTTTAGCTTTTTAGCTTTTTAGCCTGTGTTTAGCAGCTTTGTGTGTCACTTGCCTTCTCTTGGTCTGGTTTTGTTTGTTATTTCAGTGGGTAATTTAACATTTGGCCAAGGGACAAGAGAAAAATTTAAAAAAAGATCTGCTTGGCTAACACTGGCACATTTATGGTGCTGTTGATCAATGTGCAAAAATAAACTATTATATCAGTAGTCAACCTGCCCTATTTATCCTTGAGAAGAATAACAGACTACTAGAAGCCACAAAGTAAATAAGGAAACTCCTCCTCTCCTAGAAATTACATTTACAGTGGGGGAAATAAGTATTCAACATGTCAACTTGTCATCAAACATATTTCCAATGCAGCCATTCATATGAAATTAAGCCCGGATATTGGTATTAACTCAATAAGGCAACACAGCTAACAAAATCATAACATTACCATTAGTGAAAAAAGTTCTGTGCATTAAATTGGAATGACACAGAAAAAAAGTATTGAACACGCAGTAAGAAAAAGCAGAAATGTCAACGATAAGCCTCTGAAATGTTCAACCAAACAAGTTATGTCACTTTGTAATCCCATGTTTTGTCTACATCATGAATATCTCCCAAAATCTTATTAATGTTGATTACATGAAGGTGCCTTTTGTTCTTTTTCAGCCTCTGTCCTCAGATGCTCTCAACTAATAAAACAGATTTGTGTGTGTGTGTGTGATCATTTTTAGTACAGTGTGGGTGTTACCCGCTCTTGAAAAGACGAGTATCACGGTAACGAGGGCAACATCTCAGGAGGCTGTATTATGCTCTTTCTGATTTATACGCAGACCCTGACAACAAATTAACCCTGGTGCTTTTCTTTCAGATACACCCCCTCCATTAATAACAAAGCTGGCCCAGTAGCCATGCAATACTGTAATGAGCCACTTTATGTTAATGCAGCTTCGCAGAGCATGTGAGTGCAAAGTTAATTCTAGGAAGTGTGAAAGTCTTCTGCAATACAATGAATATTCAGCTCAGTATTCTCTCTGTTTGCCTGCCATCGTCAAGATAAATACAAAGGGAAATATCTGAAAATGCCCTTTTTGTAAGCCTTCTGTAAACAAACAGTAAGGCGGAGCTGGGTGGATGACAACCTCTGTAATTGCCAATTTGACTTGGCTGGTACCATTATTTCAAAGACAGGAGGGATTGGAAGAGAAAAAAAGATATTTGGCAGAAGAACAAGATGTCTGTAGCTCTGCAGTGACGATAGATGAATGTTACCTCGAAAAGATTCTCATAGATGCTTGAAGAAAAAATCTCAAAAAGCACAAAAGAAACAAAGTTTTTGCCCACTTTGACCCTCGGTTTTAATTGGCTGAGGGAAAGACAAGCTGCGATCCCTGCCTGTCAGTGTGTGAATACTCTAATTAACTAGAACCTTAGAGCTTTGTAATCTCTGGATTTTGGGGTATCATAATGTATTAACTTTAATTAAGCTTGTGTGCTATGCGAGCTAATTAGATGAATGTGCTTATTTGTAATCTGGATAATATGAATACATTTTACACAAGCTCAAATCAGTCAGTCTTGCTAATTACAATGTGCGTGATAGCTCTAATTGGTGATTGTGTGTCTGCCTGTGGATGATGCACTATAGCTGCTGCTGCTGCTGCTATCTGTGCGCCTGGCTTAGGCTAATGTGATGAAATCCTCATGGAGAGATGATGTGCTCTGCTGAAGGCTGACAGTCCCAAGGAGCAGGGCTCGCCATGTCAGAGGCTTGTTGAACCACGTACATGTTCAGGACCAGCGCTCCTGTCTGTCAGCACCGAGACGGTACAAACCCACTGTGTTCTCATTATCTACCTGGGTTTTTTTCTTTTTTCCTTTCCTCCCTCTGTGGCAATCTTTGCAGCTGCAGCTGTTTATCCCTGTATAGTTTTCGTGTCTCATATCACACATTTGATCTTTGTCTGTTGTTTGCTGGAGCATGAAAGTCTACCACTATGAGTTGTCAGGGCCAGTGGTTTGAATGTTGCAGGGAAAGGAAGAACTGTACCAATTTCACAGCTCTGATTTACACTATACCATCTTCTGTGATGTACAGTATCACTTAAAAAGAAAAAGGTAAAAATACCACGTTCAGGCTTAAGAATAAAAGCCATTTATCAAATATCTTTTGACTTAAAACACTCTAATTTAAGAGACCTTCAGACGCGAGCACACATGCACCTTCTGTCAGTCAGTAATTACTGCAACCTGCAATTTGATTTCATGCTGCGCACAAAGTAGTTTTCCACACAACAGCAGGGCACAGTAAAGTTGGTTGCCTTGCTGAGGAGTTGGAAAAGTGCAGTATGTCACCTGCAGAGCTTCATCTAATCACTCTACTCCTTGTTCTGTTACTCCCTTGCAAAAATCATCGATGATCCGCTGACAAAAAATCTCTAAAATGACCGTTGTCTTTGTTTTGTAGATGCATTTTTGATAAACGATCCTGTTCTGTACTAACCACGCTAGGGGCGAATTCACAAAGAATGGATTGTGACTGCTGATAGCACCATGAATTATGCATCATTTGCAACTGCTATCTGCCCCGTCTGGAGGTCCTGAGGTACTGACATGATGGTGCAAACACGCCCGTAAAGTTTTGCAGCTGGGTGCAATTTGCCCTTGTTTTGCATCTGTTTGAGTGAGCCTCAAATTGCATGTCTTAATTTGCAGAGGTGCGCACACAGAGCTCGCCACAGTCACAAACCAACTTTCATGTATTTTGCTTATTTTACTTCTCTAGTATTTCGCATCTATAACATTATCTTCTAAAATGTCAAAATATAGCTATTAATGCGACTCAGGCAGGTCTGAAACATGTTAGATTAATGTCTGAATCTTACAATAATGTTGTTCAGGTGTCACTGAATGTATCTGGCATTTTGCATGAACATCAGTACCGATGTTCTGTTTGTTGCCCACAGCTGGATGTGTGTCACAGCAGGCTGCAGCATCACACAGCAGCTGAAACGATAAATGTGTCTCCAAACTGAGAAAGAGGCTGTGCAGGTTTATGCACGCGGCACAGCGGCAGTAACTTCATTAACACCAGATAAAGACCAGATAAGGATCTGACTATTATTAATGTTATGTGTTCTGCTACACATCCACACAGGTCAGCTATAACGCATAGATTCCAGGTTTATATGGTGGGATTGTCTGTAATAAAGCAGCACCTTACTGTATGGATGAATCCTGAGCTCCCATCAGCCCTCCCCAGCCCCCAGATATCAAGATATCTGACTTGATATCATTCAATATCAATTCAATATCATTCAATGCCTCACAAGCTTGGAGATCTGCAGAGAGAGAGAAAGAGCTCCAGTTACCACCAACTCTCTGAAGATGCTAAATATTTCACTCTAGCTGTGTGTGGCTATTAGCACTGGTCTTTGTGAATTGGACTGTTTTTGCAATGAGGCTCATTTGCATAGAAAGGGGCCAATTTTGTGCCAAATTTATGCATATTATCTCATTTACATATGTGCAAATAGCAAAGGAGCACCGAGATTTGCTTGGCAGCACAGTTTGGGGTGCATTTCACCCTTTGCGGGTGCTTTGTGAATCACACAGTTTCTTTTTGTCTCATTTGTGCAGGTTTAGCAGTCGCAAAAAGCCACGCAATCCTTTTGTGACTTCGCCTCTATGTGTTTTCTGTGGCTCCTTCACAATAAAAGCCAACCCGTGTTTCACAGATTTAACACTGTGAAACACTGTGAAGCTGCAGCAGCAGCAGCGGTAGGATGTTCTGTTACCCTTAGCAGTAACTTAATACAGCTCTGATACGGTGTAAAAAAAGCAAACTGTAAACAGCAAGGCTGTTATCAATAAGATAAAATGGTGCTGGATTACATGCAAACATCCTCTTGCTTAGGTAAGCATCTGAATCCAGCACAGGAATGGTGCACTACTATTATTGAATGTAAATGCATTGAGTAGCTACTGCAAAAAAATGTAAACCATAAATGGGGTTTGATTGCATGTCTTAAGGATAATAACTTTAACCTAAACACATATTTGATAGGATAATATACCACTTTATTCTGCCAGCTGCAGATTATCTTTCTGGCTCTAGTTTTGTTTGCATTTTAGCCATTTTTTTTCATTGAAATTCATGTATTTGTATGTTTTAAATAGATTAGATGTGTGTTTATTGCTAGAGATATTAATAATTTCACACAAATACGACCATAATAAGACCATGAAACTCACCTTTAGTTTTCAGCCGAGAGCCCTGGTCAGAAGACCTAAGTGACTTATTGGCGATATAGGGATGGAGATGATCACAAATGTACTCAGGTGCCTGTCCATGCAGGGCTCTATACATGATACCAAGAACCTTAAAATGAATCCTGACTCAGATGGGAAGCCAATGTAAAGAACTTAAAATGGATGTAATGTGAGTCATCCTGCTGGAGCCTTGCAGCAGCATTCTGGACCATTTGTAGACGGTTCAGAGATGACTTGCTGAGACAGGTGAAAAAGGAATTACAATAGATTTGCCAAATGTAGGGATTTAAAAAAACCATGAGCCATTCTTGTCTCTGACTATTCCTACGCTAAGCATTTATGTGATTAATCATGTGACTTGAGAGCTGCTCTTAAAGGTTTCTCATACACATCACTGAAAGTGGTAAATTGTTTAATAAACGGCTGTTATTCTTCACTTTAAGTTAAAATGCTTTATTAAGTTGGCTCTTTGGGGATTTTCTTAGAAGTTTGATAAATACGGGCCAAGAAATATATTGCATATCAGCTCTACAGTGTTGTATTACAGTAGAGTGTAATGCAAGAATTTGAGTAAAGGATCTTTTATTCTCCCTTTCTCAGCAGAAGTAGCTGTCTTACATCATGCTGCTCAGATGACAACCAGTTAACTTCACCTGCTAAGACAAATGATACGTTATAATTCACTACACAGGCAATAACACATATGTCAGATTATGAACGAGCTAGAGAACATGTATTGTGGGAGGAAAATGTGCCGGTGGCCCAATTTGAAACAGACGCCCGCAGTTATGTTGTCTTCATTCTGTCTGTGTTTCTATATTCTGTTTATTCAGCTTGAGGCGTTCTCTGACAGCTGTGCCGAAATGGGCTCCTCAAAGTTAGAAATAGGTGAAAACAGCCTTACATAACCACTGGCGTGACACTTCTTAAAACACACAACACTATAGGGAACTGCCAGCTACAATCAAACATCGCATTGAATAGATGAATAAGCAAAACAAGCTGTTACTATGATCTGTACACAGACTGCAAATGTGGGGGATGTCCAAGCATCATAGTCTGTCACATAAGCTGTATCAGCCCCTCTGGAAGCCTTAACTATTTATAAGTTATTACAGAGAACAGGTTGCAATTCATAAGGGCATATGGGAGGCGGAGGGAGATTGCCAGCCACTGTCACTTACAGTGAATGAAACCTCTGCTACTCCTGTCCTCCAGAAAGTGCATCTGAAACACACTATTAACTTTCCCATTGCTGATGTCACTTTTTATTGCCCCATGGTTTCAGGTCTTTCCGAGTTGGCAGGCTCTGCTAGGCTGCTTTCCAAAGCCAGATAGATGCTTGTGTCAGAGCACAGAAATACAGCAATGATGGAGATATTATTCTGAGGATTTAATTTGCCAGAGTGGGTTGGTAAAGTGCACCCTTATGGTGATTAATGCAAAAAGGCTACTGTGCTTTGCTATGCTTGGGGAAAATCATCCTTGCTGTCTCACTTCTGTTTGGAAAATCCTTTTCAGCTATATTCGTCAAAGTGAATGGCAACGAAACACAAATTTAAACAAATTGTTCATTAGCCTTGAAATTAAAAGTGAAGTTAGTACAATTGTTAGCCCATTTAAGTCAACTTTTGTTCCGTTCTGTGGCTGTGACAGCTTTTAAAGCCCAGGTAGTGTGTATATGCAGGAACAAAGGAAAAGGTACCCTGAGAATTGATGCAACAATGCAAGTCTTTGAACAAAAGTCTCGAAAAGTACCTACAGATCAGCGGCTTCAACTCCAGCAGGTCAGATACTGAGTAATGAGATGGAGCAGTTTACAGGATGGGGTTAATCAATTAGAACTACGCACACAGACATATTGGTTTATGTCAGATAATATGGTTAAGGGTGATTCATTACAACTATTATTAATGAGATATTATTAATGATGAGAGGTATGTGAGTTTACCATAAGGGTTTAAACCATGTAGCCATCAAGGGACTCAGGCGTTGCTTTGCATATGGCAGAGGGTAAAATGTGTGCTGCTTTTGTGCGGGGCACAATGGTGAGTGGCATTTGAACATGTGCTTGCTGCATTGTGCACGGGTAATTAACATTGCATAATCTACCTGCTTACAAAGCAACTTTTGTAATTAGAGTTATGATTGCAGCAGGATAATGACAGCGATTCTACACCCGATAATGACTGTTGTGCTCTTGGCAGTTGCTGTATTGTTTGTGCAGCAGACTCCTGACATATGGGACACAAAAGGATACAATAGCCAGGCTGACCGCCTTTGTTCCTACTCAGGCAGACCCAATCACCACAGACAAATTGCGCTGTAGGCCATCCAAATGATGCCGACCCAGGGAAAATGGTTCAGACACATGAGAATGGGCCCATAATGTAAAAAACCTCAGCTTCATGGAAGCTCATGGAATGTGCACCTGGGCCTGGCAACGGGACCTACAGCTGTCTAGTGCTCTATGACTGCAATAATACTGTGGAGACCTTTCGCACTGGGAATCAGCTGGTCTGTTGTGCCCTTCATGGCGCTATAAATGGTTATCATATTACAGCTAAGTAATCTAACACACAAAACATGACAAACATTCTCCTTTTCAATCATTAAACCCCTCATTCATAAGCACAAATCAATCAAATTAAACACAGTTGAGTTGGTTCTTAATATAAGTCTGTTTCTTGTCAATAGAAACACAAATGTCTCTTATGGTATACTTTATGGGAATAGCCTACTTTTGCCCAGCTTTTGAAATATATATCCATATATTTTATCCGCACTAAATAGGGCTGGATAGTGGTATGTTAATACCACTTCAAAAAAATCAAAGAACCATCCATCTGTCTCACAAAAAATGGAATTGTCCTTTAAAGAGATGGTGGAGCATTTATTCAAATAAATTAAGAGTTGTCAGAGATGGCATCTTGATAGGAGGCACTTAGGCCTGTGGCGTCAGTGGCTGTGCAGTCAGTGGGGACAGGTCCATAGTGCAGACTGTGGACTAATCCATCACCGACAGCGAAGGGGCTGGGGGCCAAGCGCTTGGCTTCTCCCAACAGGAAATAATCAGCTTTTAATTTATCAGAGATCACATTCATGAGAAGACGGATCACTGTGGGGAGGCCTTGTGTGACCAGGCCCATCTCCCCAGTCATGCTGGACTGCTTTTGCCTCATCTAATTTATTCTAATTTGGGTTTTTCTCATATTTCCATCATTTTGCCAGTTTCGGATGAAGAGACCCTTTACCCCAAATAAATTATAGCAATTTTAACTTTCTCAGAATATAAAACTCCCATGTAGGCCACAATGAACAGTTTCTGAAATAGTTTCCACCATTAAAAACGATTCTAATGACCAACCTAGACTAGAGGACATAGCGATGAACAGAAAGTGGGACAGTGAAGCAGGGTCTATCCCTGTGGACCGGATGGAGCATATGCTGTTGTGTTAGTCAACTGCAGGGTGTCCTAATGGTTTCAGATTTGTTTCTGGTCCTGGTGTGTTGCCACAGTCAATGCAGTGGCCCCCACAGGAGCGTGGATGATTAGTAGCCACGACTTGGAGGAACACGAGAAATGTGATCTACGCTAAGGGGGAAGGACAGTTCAGCCACATGTCGTCCACCCTCCCCACCGATCACTTTACAGAGCGGAGGCAGGTTAATCCTTTTATTGTAATGAACTGAGGGGGGCATAATGTACTGTGAATGTGAGATGCTTAATCCACCGTTGGCATTTTTATGAGGAAGGAGTATCCACAGTGACATAGAGAACAGAGTGCTTGAGAAGCACAGGAACTATCCATCAAAACATGACGCTGACATAGCACAACACAACCAAACACACTTAAGGCGATTTGCATGTGTCCTCACTCTAAGACAAACTCCCCCCATTTCTACTGCTGTCCCTTCCAGATGTAAGGGGATAGCAAACTCAGTTATGAAGTGTAGAAAGTTGATGAATCCATTGTTACTGAATATTTACATCTAGTAACTGCCAAGTGAAACTAAAGTATCAGCAGTAAACTTTTATATTATAAGAGTGAAACGCTAGTATGCAGGCTCCACTTTGAAGCTAATAAGGGGCAACAATAACTTTATCAAATTAACTGGGAAGATTTAGTTAAGTGCAGCTAAAATAACATTTCACAAAATAACACAATAAACCTCAGATTACCTCAAAAGATATGCCAGTAACATTAGATTACTCTTTACTCTCTCATGGGTGGGTGAATACTACCAGCGCAGAAACATTTCATACTGGTACAGTTAAATTGGCATTCTTTTAAAATTCAACTAATACTAACATATCAGGGCCATATTCATCATGAAGGGATGCCTTCCTAACACAATTACACCGTAAGAGATGTAGGTCAAAGTTCATAGTCCAAGTTTTGTCCAAAAATGCATATTAAATATTATATGCTGTATTTACCCAAAGCTAATATGAGACTTAAGTAGTTTAAGTTAGCCAAATCCCTCTGGCCCGGTAGTTTAAAAAGAACATATATTTCCAAGAAACCCATTTGATTTGGCTAGCTCACACTGCTGATGCCTCATACTGTAACTACAGCGCCCAAACAGACTTCTGTCTCGGAGAAAATTAATTACAACACAAACTTGGATGGAGAAACAAACATTTATTGATCTACTTTTTCTCCCAAATTAGTATTTTACAGTAGGTGTTTGCTACTTCATTTTTCAAATTATTATTATTGATGTGTTGTATTCATGTCATGGTGAGATCAAGAAACAGAAACTGTCTTTCTATTTTAGTATGGTTACATGTATTTGTTTTACTTGTCCTCTTTGCTTTGTCCCTATGCTTTTGCTTCCTACTCTGCCTTACTTGTGGTTTGTCAGTGTAAGAATGTGCAGTATACTTCAGAAGCACAAAAGCAGAAGATGAAAGAGAAACAGATTAAGCAGTCAGGAATGGGGTTACCAGTCAGAGGTAATTTGAAGTTCATTCTCTTTCTCAGAGGCCTTCAACTAACTTTCACTTAAGTTACCTGCAAATCCTCCTTTTAAACTTTTCACCTGGACCAGGTTCAAGGACACATGAGCATTGCATCTTGTAAGTGTATCTGAGAACAACGGCCATTTACGAGACGAACAGGAGAAGTTATGTGTTTGTTCGTCCACAGTAACAATGATATGTTACCCACAATTTCATGAAGTCTGCTGAGTGTAAGCGCTTGAGTCATGTGGACGTGTCACAATGAGAAACCACAGGTTTTGAATGACATTGCATTGGTTTAGTGGGCATCAAAAAATCAATTTGTGGGCAGTAGCTGTTCTGCTGATGGTTCCTGTCTTTTGTGGGAGATGGTCACTGAGCCAGCAGCAATGCTTCTTGTCACTGCCTGATTAATTGCCTTCAATCCATTCGGCAGTCATCGAGTCAGATAAAGAGAGACAATAAGGGCCTTTCATTCCTCTTGAATTGAATTGGTACTGAATGCAGAGAAAACGGCCGAAACATGTCTTGTAAAACATGCTCATTTCCTATGATCGAAGCGGGTTTATTAATGAGTACAGAGGAATAGTAATTGATTGGACTGTGATGCATCTTCACATACATGTTTGTGGTTTCTAGAGGAGACGGCTCAAATAAATCTTCCTTTATCTCTAATCCGTCCATTCATTAATCAAATGGGACAGGGTGATGAGTTGAATTACAAGTCCAGCTCCCCACCACTTGCTTCTGGGTTGAGGGGGCCAGCTCAATGCCATGCATCCCACATTCCCAAACCACTGACGCTCACTTGTCACAGCCATCTCCTGCCTGGTAATTAGGTATTTATCAGATTGCATGCAAGAGGACGATGCAGTGTTTATCTGACACAATTATCAAGAAAAATGGGGGAACCTAGTCCACTGCTCCTCCAGGATACTGGCGTGATACTGGTGCAGGTGACCAGGGAGAGTCTCTCAGAGGAAAGAAAGCGCTGGAATGTTACAGCCTAACCACAGGGACTTCTTTATCAGACATTTAGCTGAGAGTGCGCTTGTCATCATCACATGCAAATGGAGCAATTGTGAAGATACAACACATAATTCTTTGGCTCTGCTGTGACACTGGAGGAATGAGAGGTGACGATAACGCGCACTGCGGAAATGAGCTCCCAATGTATGAGATCTGATAGACAACCTTTTCAGGAGCTCTTCTAATTCCGAGACCTGGAAATGCATATAAAGGGGTGAAAGAGTGTCCACTGAGTACCTGAAGATAAGATTGGAGGAAAAGCTATAAGAGCAAATTGGTATGCTTGTGCCTTCTTTCTTCTGCAAACCTATTACGGAGAGAAATGTGAGAGCGAGAGAAAGGAAGACGAATGGCATAAGAAGAAGGGGTTTCCAATAATAATTGGCAAGTGGTTGGTCCGTTCGGTGTTGCATCTGAATTAAAAGAACATCAAAGTTTGGAAGAATTGCGACATTTAACACACGACTGGAAAATAGTATAGTAGTGGGAAAAGTGTGGTGTAGAGTGCAAGACTTTTCTGAGCATTGGTAGCTGTCATGGGAATTTCTGGAGAACAGAGGACTGCAAACAAGAGCGTAGCTTTGCCAAGTGAGCATTTTTTTCTTTTCTTTGTTGCATGCATTCACCTTTTCACGATGGAGAGGATATGTTAAATGCCCTCCATCATGTCAAAAGATGCTAGGCTTGAAGAGACTCAGTCATCACTGTACTGCCTTGGAATTTATGAAAAGGCAAGTCCATCATATTTTAGTTGAAGCATATCCAATTCAAGGAGTATGTCATGCCTGGGAAAAAGGACTTCGGAGAGTAAATCATAGTGTATAGCAGTGCAGGGAGGGAAGTGTGAAAGAGAGAGAGAGATACGGTGAAAGACCGGGAGACAGAGCAGCCGAGGCTGCCTGGCCTGCTGGATGTAATCAAACAAGGGTGAACAGGTTGTTCCACAGATGGCTGAGCCGGAGAATCCTCCGATTTATTTCCACACTGCAGACGGTCCCTGTCACTGTGCGCAGGTGATGTCAGCTTGGCGGCATTGTCTCGCACACACCACTAAACTCTGACGCTTTTGTCTCACCTGTCTGAAATCAATTTGACATGGAAGCATTTGTTGTGTGTGTGTGTGTGTGTTTGTGTGAACAAAAGGAAATACTGAGTAAGAGTTTAGCGACGGAGAAAGTCGATTTTCAATCTTCATAGCATTCTAAAACTGACCTCTCTTAGGATTATAAATTATGGATTCAAGTGCCATACAATTACAACGAGTTCAATAGAGAATTGAGTCATTTGTCTTGAAAGCTGCTTTGTATCCACTAATGCTTTAAAAAATGTCATTAGAAATGGGATGTTTTATGTATTGTGGTCATGCTGTAATTGTTGTTTTCTCTTGTACTTTAGCATTGTAATTTGCATACTAAATTGAATATCCATTTTTCTTTGTGCAACCCGTTGAAAAGAGGGATATTTCAGCAATGTGACCAGACCTTTCCTTTTTTACTTTTTATCTCTTTCTCCAGATTGATGCCCAGTGATGCCTGGACAGTGAGCAGCATAATGCGTGGCACGTGGTCAGGGGCCACGCCCCTCTTCTTAATGTTTCTGCTCAAACTGGCCCACTGCCAAGAGGTCCCCTTAGTTCCAGGTAAGACATGTCATATTTCTCTGCACCAGCATGTCCGTCCATCAGTGATAAAGACTTCATACTGAGTCATAAATGTGTCTGTCAGTCTGTGTGCTTGTCTGACTATTACAGTATGTGCTTGACACTGTTGCCCAAACCAAAATAATTAATTGTTGCTATGTAAATGTAAAACTTTAGGTTTGAAGATTTTCTTCGCCAACTCACGTGTCAATTTATCCTGGAACTATTGATAGAATTTCAACCTTCATGTTATCAAACAATCTGGGTGTTTTTCAGTGCTGATGGACTAAACACTCCTGATGGTAGCTCCCTAAGTGAGTTTTGAATAGGACATATGATCTGTTGGTCATGTGATTTGGCCTTGGTTTGACTGAGGCATCAAGTCTGAAATGTATTATTGAAGGACTCTGTGGTCTCTGTCAAAAAGAGTTACTCAAAGTCACCACTGAATTTCAGATCCTCCTGATGTGAAAATGGTTTTTAGGCACAGATGATAAGACGATTGTCCATGGAGAAAGTAGTTCCCTCCTGTTCTTCCACTGTTTAGACTTTAGTGTGCAGTCAATACTGAACTTTGATTGTGTCTTTTGTGCTTCTTGTGTTGATTAAAGTCCAGTGACTGTGAGATAACTGTTGCTGGTTTCCATGTAGGTTTCAAGAGCTTTATGTTATCATGTGTAGGAAGAAGTGTTCACATTACAACAGTTTTTAAGTTCAGTTTTGACAAATTAAATTACGTCTTCAAAATATCTTGTTTTTATGAGGCTCCGTTAGACCTTCCATGAATCTTGTATCTCCAAAATGTCTCCATGTCTTAGATATGGTCAGGGTAGCCCATTTGGGCTTTTATTGTCACAACAATTGGCAGTCATCTCAGCTACACCATGTTGATTTCTCTCCTTTTCCACCCAATTCTCATCAGACAGGACGACAGGTCCATGCTTTCCTGCTTAGTGGAGCATTTCACACTTGCTGTTTTCTGGTATCTACTTATTCTGGCTTCTTTTCTACTTTCTATTGCCTTTCAGCTCTCATTCATTTTCTTTAACCATGTTCATGCCCCCATCTTCTTTCTCTTCGTATTTTCTTTTGCTAACACTATCTAGGAAGCAATTTACTTGTCAAGCAGAGGGCAGAGTGTGGCCCCCCTGTACTCTGATTTAATGGTGTGTGCGTGTGTGTGTATGTGTGAATGTGAGCATTTGTGTGCACGAGTGAGGAATCACTACCTTGGCAAAAGTGCTTTCAATCACAGCTTTTTAACAGGATCTCTGACTGGCAGCAGTTAGAGCTATATTAGGATTGAATTCAGCTCGTGGTGAATTGACACTTCTGCTTAAATCTGATGGCGTCAGAGTGCTATAACCAACGGCTTTTCTTTTCACTTTTACATACGCTTCTACTTCTTCTTCTACTAATATTCTGTTTGAGTTTTAGCTGAAAAGATGTAAGGTGATACCCACAAGAATTTTAAGTGCAGAATGACGTATCTGTAAGTATATTGGAGACGGGACCAAAGATTTGGAAAAAGATATTCTTTCTTATGTAAGCCACTTGATGCCTCAACCAAGGTGTTAAACTTCAGTGACAATTCACCCAAACCAGAGAGGAATTTCAGATCTAAGCCATGGATTGAACTTTCTGCAAATGTGCCAGCACAGTGAAGAAACTGTCATAAATTTCTAGATGTGGGGAAGCCGAATTCCACCAGGACCGTGTGTCTCTCATTGTCTCTCAGTGAGCGAGAAACGTCGAGGCATCACTTTGATTTCATTTCTTTGCATACTTGCTGACTGACAGCTCTTTAAATAATCCTTGCCTTTAAGTAAATACCGGCAGTTCCCTGCTTCCTTTTACAAAAAGGCATTTTTATCCTTTGGGTTTTCTGACGTGCTTTGTTTACCCTCTAAGGGTTCATGAGTAATGAGTCAGTATCTTGTGTAAGTTGTCTTTCTGGGGCAAAAGTTTGAGATTGTGTTGAGGATGCATGTGAGGGACCTCAGAAGTGGCCTGCGTGAAGGCGACCAGGCAAGCTGTTGTCATACGAAAGCTTCTGTGCAAACAAATATCTGCTGACACCATTGTCTGTGCCAAATTGGTTGCTGTTCATTTATGCCGTTGACCTTGTTCATTTGTCTTTTCCCCCTGGCTTCACTTTGTGCTGGATTTGCGAATGGTGTCATCTGCTCAGCTAAGCATGCTATGCGTACAGTATATTGAACCACATGTATGAGTCTTTTATTTAAACATAATAAAGTGGTTCTCTGCTCAGTGTAATCTACCTGATAATTGTTTTTTCCTGCGTGAAGTATCATTCATTTTGCCATACGACTCTGCCAGCCCCAGCGCAACAGGTGCCTCATGTTATCTATTTTTCAAGGTAGGAGGAAGGAAGACACAGCCATACGAAATCTAAATTTATACTTCACATTAGGGATTTTGTGTTGTTATTTTCCCTGCTATTGTTTATCTCAACCGTGTTTGTCGACCCATGAGGTTTTGTCTTTTTCAGCATGTTGAGACTTACCGTAGGAAACATGCAAAATTTACAGGACTGAATTTCTCATGATCTAGGATTGTGTTAACTTCATGCTACTGATGTTTTTTCATTGGCAAACCTGCCCTCTAATTTGATTTGTCTAGACAAGGAAACTCCATAACACAAGATATTACATCTGTCAGTGCAACTCAACCAAATTAAATTTGTTCACCTTTCTTCTTTTGTGCAAACAAAGATCTGATTTTATTTCATTGTTTGCTCACATATGAATTCATTATTTTTTTAAAATATGTTTTTCCCACTAAAGTGGAAACACAGCTATACTTTGGGAGAAGCTTCTTCTGTACATGTAGTGTAAGTCATACTGTATATGTCAGGTGGGGGAGCTGGGCCCTGTACCATGGGCACTCCTGCACTTTACATTGGGTATTCAGCTTGCACACTACCCCAAGGGTGATTAAATATGTGGTTAATACAGCACCATGAGAGTATTGAATTACACAGGAGCCATGCTGACCTTTTTAAATTACAGAACCAATTGTGCAAGACGGCAGAGGAAGTTTATAACAGGTACTGCCAAGATGGAGCCTGGAGGAGAATGGATCTGCTGCTGCTGTCCTGCTGACGCTTTCCTTATTAGTGTTCTGCACTATAAGCACCCTATTTGACACTCATACTATCCTTTCATACTCTCACTCTGGGTCTCATTTGATGGCGAATTCTTTATCTCTTTGTCTTTGGATCTTGTGTACAAACAGCCATTAGAGGATTCTTTAACAAACCGAAAAACACACACATGCCCTCACACAAACTAATTTGACACTTCATTTCACCGTTGGTGAGACACGTATCAGTCTTGACGCACGGCGAAGCCTCACTCCATAAATCTTGATCACTGGCCTTTTTCTCTGATGCACCCTAGTCAGCATATTGGCTTTGCTGATATCTGAAGGTCGTTTCTGATGTCTGATCTAATTTGAAGCTAAAGCCAGAAAAATGAAGCAGTCTACTTTGGCATCCCTTGCATGACTCCATGGAGTCACAGCCATTTTTCAGGAATGACTGTACTCATCTTCAGTCCCCAGCGAGAGAATTCAAAACCTGACTGGCAGCGATACAACAGTCGTTGCTTGGCAAAGGGCAGACAAAAGCTTTTTACCAATGAAAAAGTAAGAATAAAATATCCCGGCATTAAAAACAAAGCATTTTTCTCTCCTTGCCAACGTTCAAGAGCGATTCCTGATTGCTTTATACAGCACTTTGCAAAATGCCCTGTAACTGTATTTAGGTGAAAAATCCTCATTTCACCACTGCGTTTTATTCTTCATTCTCAAAGGAGGCTTGGCATTTCATATAATGAAATTCTTGTGACAGAATGTTTTTTTTTGGAGATCGATACAATTTAGTGATGCCATTCATTCCATTAAGAAATATTAAAAAGCTCTGTCAAAAAAAAAAAAAAAAAACTCGGTCCTTTCTCTGAACACTGTCCATACTGATTTCTCAAAACAAACCAATCTCAGTCTTGTCACTTGAAATTGCACATGTGGTTATCCCGATTGTCAGTCCATGCATTACTTTCGTTTTCACTATATCAGTCCCTTCTATCTTGCTTTCAAGATTGTGTGTTATTTGTTGTGTGCGGTTTAATCTCTTTCGACACCTCTAACTATGATGTATGGTAGTATTTGTGTTCAGGGAGCAAAATGTTTGCTTTTGTGTTTGATGGAATCAAAGGCGTGTTCATGCAATTGATTACACTGGAACTAAACTCATTATTGGGGCGTGTGCGGACAAGGCATGACTCAAATGTCAGGAAACCTCTTGTGCTTCTTAGTGACTGAATGTGGGCCATGTCCGCTCTGTAAACTGGTATGCTCACTTCAGATTTGAGGCAGGACCTGTCACTCTGATATTACATTCCCTATCTGAAGGCCTTTGGTTACATTGTAGATGTTTTTCCATTTTTTTCCTCACAAGAATACAAATGCTTTAGGTGTGTCAGCCCCCCCCCAAACACACACACACACACACATTTAAACTGAAACTAACTCATGGATTATTTTTTTATCTCCATCAAGATAAATAAGTTTTTAAGCTCAGCATTGGATATTTTCTTAATATCCAATATATTACTATCAATATATTATTTAAAAACTAGTAACTACAAATTCCTAACAGTTACATTAAGTTTTGCTGTATGAATGCTGTTTCCACACTACATATTATATGTTCATATCATATACTATGGTTGTGGGGACAGGTAAATATGTATATTAGAAGAAAAAGAAGGACAATTTCCTGAACTATCCCTTTAGGCGATCTAATTTTCTATCTTTTAAAGCAGTCTGAGCATGCTCAGTTGAAGACTTCCTTCTATGCTATTTATTTTAATGTCACCCACTTTTAATCTGCTTATTTTATGCCCATTTTATCTTCATTACTTATTGTATTGAACTTGTATTGACTTCCTGTATTTTTTCTCTCTGTTATGTGTGCTTTTTAAAATGTAAACACACATCCTTCACTTCTGTTTTATAGAGAGGCTGCAGTTATTCCATTTGAAAACAGAAGCAATCTGTCTGCCATCTTTGTATTTGCAAAAAAAAAAAAAAAAAATGCAACTTTGCTTGCAGATAACCTTATTGTTTGAAGCATCTCACAATATTCCTCTGTCCTGGGGCAGAGAGCCCAGTGCTTATCATCTCCCTGCCTCTCACTCCATCCGGCCACCATTTAATTACAGAGCAGGGCACAAGCCAGAGTTTCCTCATCACACTCCATCTGCCCTCAGGCCATCATTTAATGATGAAAAATCTGCTCCAGGAGGTTTGGGCATTTGTTTTATTATTATTCTTTTTCTCCCTTTCTCTTTTTCTCCTTTTTATTTTCTGGGCTTTTCTCTTTTTGTCATGGACGTGTGTGTTTGCACATGTGTGTGTGTTGAGGGGTGTCTTTGTACACACCCGGTACCTTTTTTTTTTCTCTTTTTCTTTCATATTTTGCTCTCAGGCTTGAAATTTGATGTCCTGAACTTGATCATGCTATTTCTTTATTCCACACCTTTGGCTACAGTTTCGCATGTATCCAGTGTGACTTCACCTTGAACACTACTGCTAAGGCTGGATCTGTAGCAAAGATAGTCCAAGGCGAGGGGGTGAGATTTAGAGCAGGTCGCATTTTCTGTAAGGACCCAAAAGACAAAACGCTACTCATACAAAAACAAGACATCAAGGTGAACTCTAATTAGGCTGCAAAAAACTTTGATAATATCAGATGCTTTCAGCACACAAGTGTGTACAAGTCATTGCCGGCAGTTTAAGCAAGATCAACAGAAATGGCTAAAGCTGTAATGTCATCATAAAATATGCTGACTTCTTTAGTAGTCATTACCACCTACACACACATCTACAACCTCTCAGGCATTCTAACTGAAAGTTACGAAACCTTGTTTAAGGCATTTATTAATCTAATTCAGAACATCCTTCAAGCAGCAATGTGATATTATCTAATGAATATTCATATGGAACAGCTAGTGGTTTTAATAAGGATTTTATTGATAAAAACTCGTTGGAAAGCATTTGAATGTGACAAAGAACAAAACAATGAAATCTCCTCGTTTCTATATCATGACTTTTTAAATCAAATCCAAGGCAATATAGGAACAGATAATGCAATAACAGAATAGCTGCCCATTTTTTCCACATTCAGCTCGCTCATACCTCGCTCCTTCCCTGACTGTGCAGCGCGTGTGTGTGCGCACACTTGTATGCATGTGTTTGTGTGGGATGGTGTGATGTGCATGCAGTACAGTTTATTGATTTCCATGGAGACATGACACAGGCACCTCTGCATCTTTTCACCCCGTTCCTCATTCTGCCCCCCCCCCCCCACATACACACCCCGTCACACACACACATACAAGCATCCCCCCCCCCCCACCACCACCCCCCATCCTCCGAGCCACAACATCCCTCTCACGGGGTTTGTGCTTTGGGAGAGTGTCATCTCACAAATGAATTTCTCCTCACATCCCTCTCTCCATTAAAGAACCTGTTTGTGCTCCCATAGCAGCGTGCAGCACTCCCCTGCAGCTGTTTGTGCTCTCAGACACAAGTACTTGTTATTTATACCTGTATTGTGTCTACTCCGGCTATCTGCATCTCAGACAAACAACAGTAAGACTAATTCTTTCTTGCCACATATTTTTAGATGTACTTTTGTTCATGCATGTTAATGGATCATACCGGTTACTTTCCTGGATTCTATTTTAATAGGTTTGCCCTCCAGACGATTAAGCTCAAGTTACTGAGGGGCTTTTCTGTGTTTTTCCAGATTGCAAAAGCTGCTCTTCAGGCTACAAATCCAAGGGTTAAAGTATTCTCCAGAAGGCAAACCTAAACCATAATAACTCAGCCATTCATATTTTATTTATATTGTGAAATCTGCTAAGATCTTTATTTGCCATCCCTGTTTGCCGGTTAATTAACTTGTGTACTGAAAAACTTTGACTCCCCCAATTAAGGTTTAGCTCAAGCAGCAATATTGCTTTCTTAAATGTAAGTTTAAAAGGACGATAAAATATTACACAGTTAGTCTCAGCCAGGAAACATTGTCAGTTCTCACACACATGGGGGCCATGTCTTTCTGGTTCCACGTGTGATGAGGCGCTCAACAGGCATCCATCTCTACAAACTGTTGATTTGGATTCTGTACTGTGTAGCTGTGTAGATTGGATACACTGAGGGACTAGCAGACAAATTGAGCAACATCCATGATTGTAAATCTATGTGCCTACGTGCTTGGCAGGACAATGAACATCTCTGTTTGTCTCCCCGGAAATCACATGCAGAGTTTTCCAGACATATTTGTTGATTTTCACTTTATGAACAAGGCAATTTTGGCTAATCAGTGTACTTTTGTGTGCACGTGTGAGCATGTGCACCCCTCATTTATGTTCATCTGTGTGTGTGCAGAGTGGATTACTTAACGCAGTATGAAAAGTTTTCAGATTGAGGGGACAGAACAGTTGGATGCAAATCCCTTTAGAAAGTTGCTGCTCTATCTTGATGTTCCATTGAATTTGAGCTTTAAAGCCTCTGCAATACCGCTGGGTATTCTGTGCATGTAGCCTAAATGGCCTTTGTAAAGTACTGAATTGTGAGCTCAATTTCCCATGCACACTCATCTTTTCCCTTTCCCATTTGAGACAAGATATTGGAGATGATCCCCCTATTCTGGCAAGTGCCCATTTTAAATGGAAGCTATTTCAGCTCTTTCATTTGTCAATCAGTCTGAAGAGTGAGTCTCCAACGGTAGCTCAATGTGAGGCTGTAATTGTCAGCGTCCCCTTCTGCCCAATACGCAGCCCAGCATTTTGCATGTGAAAGGATCCTGAAAGAAGACGTGAGCGCTGAATTAATACCCAAACGGTCTTTTGTCTCCGTCACTTTGGCTTCTGCTGCCATGAGACACGGAGGCACAGACATGCGGACAATCGATGAGGAAGAGGAGAGGATGAAGAAGGAGTCTGGTTTTATTTATTTATCTTTTTTTTTATCCTTTGTCACACTGCAACACCATACCTGCCAACATTAGGCTGTGAAAAAGAGGGAGATTCTCTGGGGTATCGGCAAATGGCCTACCCTTAACGCCCCCGCCCCCATATAACCCTACACCACAGATTAGTAGAATAAATACAAGGATATGAAAGTAAAATTACTTTTAATTAGTCTTAAATTCCTGGCTCACAGTAAAATAAACTTTTAAAAAAAACATACAAAATGTACAAAAAAATTGTCAACATCTAAAATTTACATCACAAAAAATATCATCAAGTGCAAACATTGTGAGAGAGAGTATGCCATTCACTCTGAGCTGAACCTCGAAGAACATACTAACGTTGCCCACCACTACTCAACAGCTCAGCAGTGAAAGATGGGGAAGTTGAAAAATGTTCAACTTTATGCCCTCTGACACACGGGAGCCACTACCAGGCAACAACAATTCGTTTTGATTCTCTCGTTAAACTGAAGCATTCAATTGTTTTACATCCCACTAAACTACGTGAAAGTACAAAATGGAGGAAAAATGAATCAATATCAATATCAATGCTGCTTCCCACTTCCCACTACAGTTTAACTTTTTACAAGCTATCAGGACTTGAATAAGAAAAACAATTAATAATGGAAAGGCATTATTTGGGAAAATAACTACTAGTGCACCAGTGGCAACATGAGAAAACAACTGCCCCAGTGGAGATGAATATGTAAATTACATGCTCAAGGCTTGTGAAAGACAATAGACTGTCTGCCTCTTTGTACAGTTTAAAAAGTATGTAAGTTTTCATGTTTTACTCCATTTATCTAATAATATGACTCCTAAAGCCAACTGACTGCACCAGTGAAGATGTAGGTGTGTCCTATTAAAGAGGGTAAATAATTATGCAAACATGTTTTTATTTTTTATGCTTTGTATTTGTAGTTAATTTGTCTGTTTGTCTGTTTTCTCACATTAAAAGGTATTTTTCTGTTGCACCGAGAAGCTAGCCAGGTTGTATGCTGTGCTTTAGAGACACTGAGGTGTTTCATATTGGAGCAAAATCTGTGTTTGTGATATGAAATATTAATTTCTGTTGTGCTTCTAAAGCATAACGTCAGGTCTGCATTGAGAGACTATGGACTGAGTGTAAAAGAAGCTTTAAAATGTGGAACAGGGTGCAGAAAGTTAACGTCTGATGATTGGAATTGATTTCCCGTTAATCGGGCAACATTTTGCAAGATGACGGTCTCACAAAGTTTTCCTGCATGCCAACATCAACATTCCAGCCACATATGTGGTCCTGGGCTACCTTTCCATTCACAGGAACGATAACCATGCTATAATTCTACAGACCAACTGATAGTAGTCTGTCTAGCAGCCCTGGGATCTATTGTGTTTTTAGGAAATGAAATGCTGCTATTTTATGAGTTCCCCTTATCTCCTCTTAATGTTGTTGCCCCACCTGCACCATCATAATCTCTACAGGCACTCTTAGCCCAGTTCCAACATACTGCTGTCTACTGCACATATAATGATTTGGATAAGAAATGTTAGGGGACATTGGGAGATAGGACTACTGTCTAGGCTTAAGGATTTTTTGTGCTTTGATATAATAGTAAGTAAGCAGAAAGATTAAAAAAAGGAAAATAGGCCTGTCTCAGCACCAACTTGATTTATAGCCAGACACTGCCAAAACTTTTATTCCATTTCCCTCCATGTTAGCTCCTCTGTATGACTACCATACGCTTTCCTCTCCTGGATGACATGAGGGAGACGGGTGCTCTTAGCAGCAGCAAAGCCTCTGTTTGATGGGCTATAAGAGATTTCCCTGGACAAAGTCCCTGCACTGATAATCATGTCCAGGTAATAAGCCTGATATACAGCCCCATTTCCCTAATGTTTACGGCAGCCACATGCAGCTTTAATTAACGAAAGAGGTGCTCCTGTTGCTCCCCAACAACCTCACCTGATCAATTATTTCCATTTCGAAACGCACATATACACACACTTGACTATAAAAGTCAAATGGAAAATGACTTTGAAGCAGCAGATTTTCCTAATTAAGACTGAAATCAGGCGAGGAAACATGAGATTAGCTTGCTGTCAGCACTAAATACCACCCAGGAAATGGTGTACACAAAGACAGTGGGAAATTAATTTGGAACAAAAGCCAGTGGCAGATTTTCTACCCTTATCTCTCCACGTGAACTTCACAAGGAGCAGGATGACATTGGTTTTATTACCGCAGAGCATCGATGACGAGCTGGATGAGGGAAAGTGCTGACGAGAGGGAAGGAGCGGGTGATCAGTCACTGGCTGGGTGCCCATCACAGGCGCTCAAGGATGCTAAGAGGACGTTGGCCTCTGTTATGTGATTGCCTGGATGAGGAGACCTATGGCAAGGCCAAGTATGGAGGGTTAAACACACACACAGCTGGGCCACAACGTTTAAAGAAAAGAGAATTCCCATTCCTCCAGACAGGCACACAAATATACAGTATATATATATATATGCACTCACACATGTGTACACACTGTACATTCAGCCTTTGTTCGTGTAGACAGCATAATGGTGGCAATGGTGATGATGATGGTAGCACCCCGACTGCATTCAGGTGACTTATGTCAAGTGTCAGCTTTTCTGCTCTTTTTCTCCTCTGCTTCAATCCATACGGTGCACTTCCCCCACTCTCTCTGCCTTTTTCCTCTCTACTTGTTCCCTCTGTCTCATATTAATGTCATGTCTCTGACAGTAAGGGTAAGGGAGAACAGAGCAGCACCATCTTGCCGTTCTTTGCTGAGTTTTATTGCCTGTGTCTGTCACACCTTCAGGCTTTGGTGCACAAGTGCAGCTGTGTACTCAGCATTCACTTTTATCAGCTCTGTGGAGTTGACTGCACAAGACGGGCGCAGCTTGAAGGTTACGGTGCCCCATGAGCTGCAGAAAAGCCATTCAAAACGATATGTTGACGTATCCTTCACGCCTGTTTTATTAGTATAACATAAGTATTAGTCACAGTTTTTTGGGCCTGAATATATTTGATGGCAAGTTAATGACCACTGTTTGATGATTTCTAGCTAGTTTATTAGGTCTACCAACATTTAGACAATCAAGGTTATGTACAGACACAGATACAAGCATTTAAATGTTGAAGGAGATGGTAAATATCAAATGTATCCATAGTGACCAGAAAATGTTTAGAAACCTCTTCAAAAGGTAAGATCTCTTGATCTCTCAAGATCTTCAGATGGCGTGCCCTAGTAGGCCACTGGTAAAGACTCACGCCACATAACCACAACGTCTGTAGCTTAATTCCAGCAGCGGACCCTTGTTGCATGTCACCTCCTAGTATCTATGTCCCCTTTGTTTCCTGTCTACTCTCTACTATCGCTGTAAAGGCTTAAATATGCCCCCAAAAAATATATATATATATATAAAAAAAATAGCTATCTTCAGATGTTAATCAGAAGCAAAGTTACAATATTTTTAGTACAAAATTCCCTCTTTATGAGTCTGACGTGACTCTTGACAGCAATTACTTGCTGAGTTGCAGTGGAAAATGTAACACAAAGACAGAATTTTGTGCTAAAAAGGGTAATTACCACTGATTACCCACTGACTAACTCACACTGCTGACACCTCGTTTTAGTTGTGACTGCGTCCCCCATCACTTACTGTGCATTTGAATCACATTATGAAGGGACCTTTTCAGGAAAACTGTGTGCAGAAGTTGAATTATTGATACTGATAACGTACATGTACATACGTACAACGTTAATGTACATGTGGACATATGAGTTTTGGAAAATTAGGAATCTATCCTCTAAGAACATGCAGTGAGAATGCCTTCCTCCACACATGCTTTACACTGTGCATGCATTGACTTTCATGAGTGAGCTGAGATGAGTGTGATGTATACCATTGTGCGCAAAGAGGAGGATTATATCAAAGACTATAAATATTTATTTGGAGCTGCATTTGCATATCTTAGGTCTCAACAGTGTCTAGACCTGTGTTACATATAATAACATACACTGTTTGTATGCAATAGTATCCGTTTTAACAAAGGCGTCTTCTAGCACAAGTAAGCAGGTTTAGATATTGTCAGTCAAATGAGACGGTAATGTAAATAACGACACTCATCAGATCATAAATTTGACCTACTCATGTGTCATCAATCAATAGGCTGTTGTGGCTCATAACATAGCTGTATGTAATGACACCGAGTTGTGATGGTGGTGGTGTTAGAGGATGTTTCCGTACCAGATGAAGGACAGAATGAGTCTGGTTTATGTACAAACATGGTGAAATGGGGGTGTGTCAACATCCATCTATGGCTTACTAAATTTCCACAATGACTGAGATGTGTGATGAGTGAGATAAATCACTAATGAGATGTATAACAATGTGTATGCAGGGGATTACACATTTGGTACAAAGACTGCTTATGCATAATGCTGCTTTTGTGCATATACAGACTTTCACTGGCTTTTGAGTTTTTATGAATCTGGCCCCAGAGATTTGGCAAGGCTGCAATACCCTATTTTTCCATTGTATTTGCATAAATGAATGTGAATATGGACAGTATGGACAGGTATTAATGGTTAAAGACTTTTTTGTTGTGCGATCTCATGAGCACTGTGACAGATTTGTGAGGACGTAAAACTTAAAGACGGCACAATACAGCCTCTTCAGTGTCAGTGACATCATTTCCCCGCCATTCTGTGTTCAGTATTTTGACTGAAATTAATTACCTCTAGTGCCCTCTATCACTATGACAATGCGGAGAGATGTGAAGTTGACAGTGTTGACTTCATTACTTCTCATTTCCATATGAACAACAGCGCTGAAGAGGCCTTCAACCTGCCTACTTACCTCTGCACTGCTCATAATTGCACGACGCCAACGTGCGCACACACACACACACACACACACACACACACACACACACAGTTACTCACACATTCCACTCCACTCGCCCATACTACAACCAGCGCATTACCATAGATAACTGCCCCTCACAATCGCTGACAGGTCTTTTTTTCTTCTTTCTGTCTGTGTTACAGTATCAGATTATCTAGACAAAGTGCTGGCGGGGACGAGAAGGGGCGGGGGGGGGGGGATAGTATCATTTGCCAGGGCCTCTCATTAATTTGCCGCTGGAATCTACAGGACTTCGATTTATATGGATTGCAGCCAGGTGGCGGCAGGTGTCCAGAGTGTCTTACCAAAAGGCCGCGCTGCTCCAGACCTTTGTGTGTTGAGTCATTAATCTTCCTGTCAGTGAACTGTCATTGGAAGTATCTTTCGCCTCGTCCTCACCCTTCTCTTGCTCCGTCCTGACCGCCTGGGGGAGAGAGCACAGAGGGAAAGGTGGCCCATCCTTCTCCCATACACCACTCATCTAATCACTTGATCAGAGCTGTGTCTGATGATGAGTGCGCCGAGCGGAGGTGGGCCTGCTCAGAGAGACCCACGGGTGGCTCATCCTTACCTGTGACTGATTGGAACATACTCAGAAGTAGAACTACGAGAGAACCAAACTACACAGCATACTGATCACTTCTACAGATACTTCAGTGTTAGTACAGGCACAGGAAAGCATGGTAAACATTTCTGCATGCCAAACGAGCGGACCGTCCTCAGAGTTTGCTGACATGGCCATTCTGTGCATGTCGAAGGGAGAGGCCAAGGTGCTGAGTTCATGTTTCCTGACACAGCAAGCAGCAGCAACACCAGCAAGCAAGCATAGTGATGAGGATAGGACCACTCGACTCTCACTCAACAGTGTTTAATTTGCAGTCTAACGAGAGAAATTCACATTTAAGACAATGCTCCTTAATCTTTCATTCATGTGTTTTTCAACTTGGCTCAAAGGAAAGCACGTCGTGCTTATCATACCAGAGAGATGAATTATGGAATTGAAAGAGAAAGTTATTTATGAGCTGTGATGAAGTGTGATTTACCTGCGGAGTGAAAAGAACAACAATATTGAGATTTTTTTTCTTGCCCCATATGCACAAGCTGTTTGAATCCTCTTATAGCGCATTTCGCCACCTGTGGGAGGAATACATGAATCAGATATTTTAACCCTTCCTCATCTTCTTTTTTCATCTCCAATTACATTTCTGAAGAAACTTAAACAGTTGCAGGTAGAGCATCAGTACAGACTTCTCAGAGATCGAGGGTTTCCCTCCTAGATTTTTCTACTCAATGACAAGAAGCCTTATGGCACACTCTAAGATGGCCAGTGGCAGTAACAATAACGAATGTCAGGACAGTCTCTTTTTAACAGCACCAAATGTATCCAACTTAGCAATTACAGTCTTTAATGAGCCCTTTAATGACAGATTTAACACTTGTCTTATAATTTTATAGTAGCCATATAAATCGATGGAGGAATTTCCCTGCCATTTTGAAAAAAGCCTCCAACTGATCCCAGTGAAAGACATTGGCACTCTGTCTATTTAAAAGCACATAGATAGTCATTAGGGATGTGAGTGTGTCAGTGTTTAAGGGCTTCACAGCACTGGTCAGCGCTGATTGCTCTGGGAGGGAGCTGCAGGGTTGTGTCAAGGTGACTATGTCATTGTGTCGTTCCTGAGCGCCCTCATGCAGAACATTGCTTATTTATACATCTGATTTCTCTATTCAATTGGTTTTGCTGCTCCCGCGACGACGGATCAAGCCAAATTCCCCAAAGAAGGCTGACAATCAATAGTGAGGTAGCTGACGCAGCACTGTAGGACAGGGTGTGAGTGAGGTGCTGACAGGGCTCACATCACTCCTGCGTGACATGTCCTCAGTACATCTGACATGTGCCGTCAAACACCGGCCCCTCCCAGCTGCCGCCTCACTGCAGCACCACCTCAGCGCTACAGATTTACATTGGTTTCTTTGCATTTCCTTATTTTTTTGTTGTTGTTTTGTTTTGAAAACGTTAGCCAGGCCAGCTTTTTACTCTCAACTATAGTATCCACTTTTACTGTATGTATTTCTACCTGTCGATTGGCTGGTGTTTGCCGTTGTGTCTTCTACTACCAAAGCTTTCAGATGTCTTGACATTTCCAGATGTTTCTGCTCTCCTGCCATATGTTCAATGAGAACTGGGCCGCTTACTATTGATTTACCATCAGTCATGTGGTTATGCTGGGTCCTGCACTAAGAAATATACTCCGTGTCTGGAAACAGAGTGGAGAGGTAATCGGTAGATAATGGGGAAATAGAACGTGTTGTGTCAAAATAGCATCGAAACTGTGTTTCTCTTTTTGTCTTTTTCTCAAATTTAGTATGTTTACATATATACTGTACTTGTATCTTTTTGATCATATTTGGGATTTGATGTTTACATTGAACAAACCTAGTTCATATCCCTGTTTACATGATTCTAACACTATCCAAATTTCTGATAATGAGGGAATCGTAGTTTTTTGCGTTATATGTGTCCACTGCTTTTGTCTTGCTGCCTCAATTGATGGAGTCTGTAATTCATGAATGAAACTTGTAATCTGTGTCTTTTGTTCTCTCAACAGCTTAGCCAGTCTGTCATTTTTGTTCAATTGAGGATACACTGGATTTAGTTCATTTGCCTGGGTATTTACTGCTCTGCTTGATTTGCCTTCTTCATCTAATCAGCAGTAAGATGATGGGAGCAACAATACAATCTGTCCTCTGGATTACCAGTGTCACACTTCATGTAGATCATCATGACATTGTTTATCGTCATATATTTGGGTTTTTCTACTAATGTCGCTGACAGTGTGTGATCTACGGCTTGTAGCTTATTCAATCCTTTACTAGTGCTTCACTGCTTTTGGTAGTGTATCATTCCCATCCATCTATGAATTTAGGCCAACTGTGCCCCTACAGTATTGTCACTGGCCCATCTCAGTTTTTCACTAATACCTAAATCCACCTTATATTGCTGTCTTTACCTGCCACAGCACGACTGACAGCTCTCCTCTGACCTATAGTGCAGCACTAGACCTGTCACACACACTAATTTAGTGGTGACAATCCATCACCTAGAAAAGGCCCCATGGCTTTTAGTGTATTAACACACATTAACACTTCCCTCCATGCTGAGCCAACCCCCACTGCATCCCTCCGAACACTGATGAAGGAACGGTGAAAAAGACGTTTATTGTTCAATACTATTGACCTGCAGATTCAGAGTGATTTATCCATCTTTTTATTGGGATTGTTTTTTCTGTGTGTGTGTGTGTGTGTGTGTGTAGGTTTTATGTTCAGTAGTACCCGTGGAAATGCCCCAGTGCTGCTACACATCCAATGGCTTCTAACTTGATTTATTTGTTTAAAAAAGGAATTGAGGAAAGCAGGAGAGCAGAGACATTCTAGTCCATTCATCAATGTAAAGGCCAGTTTCCCCTTGAAACAGAGGTAATTTCAACAGAGCCCTAAGTGCGCCACTGTGGTCATCAGGAAAAACTGAAAACTGCTCATCTGAGAGTAATGTCCAAGACATTTCAAGAATACAAAGGCTCAGGCACCGTCCTTCCATTTAAGGCAAAGCAAGCTTTAACCTGCACACCAGCGAGCCTTTACTTAAACATATCGTATGGTTTACCCTAAGGTGGAGGGCGCAGGGAGGGCTACATCTCTTTATACCCAATTAGGCTTGCCACAGGAGGTAGATAGTCCCGGCTGAAACCTCTTCTCCCTCGGTGCCCCATTAGAGCACTGAGAAGCCTGTAGAAGTCTGAGTCCCTGGCGGACAAAACCCCTGACCTAGAGCCAAGGAGAAGCACTCCAGCTCCACTCACCTAAATATATAGACGTGACTGCACACTAAGGAGTTGCCTCTAGTTCAGGAGAGATACAGGAGACTGTATATGTGTGTGTTTGCATGTCTGTGTGTGTGCCAAGAGAGGTGAGAGGCCATTCTGTTTTTTTATTTATTTTGAGAACAGAGTATGTCTGAGACAGAACTGGAAAACAAGCAAAAGACTAACACGTACACCTGAAAATTGAAAAAGCTTAAAAACAAATGCTCTCTCAGTACACTTGCTTCACCCTCCACTCCTGGTGTGAGCATCAGCCTGAGCATGCAGGGAAATCAACCTTGGAGTCATGCTGGATATATATTTTTGTTTATTTTTCTATCACTTTGTCAGTGTGCTGCCCTGCACTGAAAATCCATTCCCTTAGCCATATACCTACCCAAATCATGACAAATGCCCCGGCATGCTTACCCAGTGGTTTTTGTATCACTCATAATTCAATGTCCCCTGTCCTCCCACCTATCTAGGATCAGCTGGCCCCCGACAGCAGAGACAGAGTTGGTGCTGCCTGTGTGCTCCAGAGGCACCAGCCCATCTGTCCCTGTCTGCAGGCTAATGTGTCAATCCTCAGCTGTCTCACAATCAATGACCATGCAGAGAAGAGGGGAGAAATCCTCCTCCAATTGGCACTCCTATTCACCTTCAACTAAGACAAGTCTGCAGTGTGGGTCTTTCTCTTTGTATCCATTTGTCTGTTGTCTGTTGCCCCAACAGTCCAACCCCACCACCACTAAACCCCCCATCTCCCCCTGCACACTCTTTGTAGCAAGCAAGAGAGAAGTGAGACTACCTGTGTTGTGTTTTGTTTAAGAGTCATTACCAGCTTCACATTTTGCTCCAGCTACAAACTTCCTTCTTCTCCAATTTAATATCCATTCACTGATACCTCTGAATAATTGTTAACCACTGACTAGGATCCTGTTGTTCTCTTCTTGGTCTCAGCTGACCGACTTTATCCCCAAAACACCTGTGTTTTAGCATCAGCTTTACGGCAAAGGGCAAGGATTTGGAAACTTTAAATTTCCTCGAGTGACATTTTCTGAGAGAAAATGAAATGTGAGGTGCTAAATGTCAACCAGAAAAGCATATCAGAGTTATACTTTGCATTCTTGTCTCAATTTATTTTGCTCCGTGGGTGAACTTAATTCATGCTTCGTGAGTGATAGATGGTAGGGAAGGGAGGCTTAGTTTCAAAATAGGTCTGAGATCCTTTTAATTTCATCACAAGCTGCTAATTTATTGGGACTCACACACTTAGCCGTGCTGGCATGGCCTAAAACGGTGTTTAGGGGGCATTTATCTAATTACAGAGTAAGGAATTCCATCACATGGGATACCATTAAGATGTTAGACGTGCCTACCAGTGGTTTACCACATGGTGGCAGGAGTAGTTGAGGCGTTCATGGGGTCGTCTAAGCCAGCCCAAGTTGTCAAGATGAGAGCTGAATTAATTTATAAGACCCCTGCTTACATGGTTTTAACTCAGTCTACTTTGAGTCCTTATGGATTGTCAGAAATATTTTAATATATAAATCCAAACGTTTCGTGGAGATCACTCATGTTAAACATGTAATCTTGGTGTAGCCTTCGGAGGTTGTAGGCTCTCACACATCAAGACACGGGCTGCAGAGGTTTCTTAAGGCCAGACACGTTCTCAGAGGCAGAAAAATACGACGTAATTGGAAAATCAGGCCTGCTGCATGTGAGGCTGCTCAGCTAACTACCTAAATAAATAGGGTGGCCAGAGTCTGGTGTCACTGACTGCATATAAGCCTGTTAGGAGGAAGAGAGAAACACAGAAAGAGACATAGAGAGAGGGTGGGGGGGACATAAAGACGTGCATTCAAAGACAGAGTCAGAGATTCTCTTTTATGGCAATTAAGATGTAGTGCATTCAAGAAAACCCTATTAAAGGGAGGGTATTGTGTTATTATCTATATTATTGCCTGTCTTGATGTGTATGTGTAAGAGAGACACAGACAGACAAAACAAAGAGGGCAGGGCGGGTGTGTGGGTGAGAGTGAATTTGAAGCTTTATTACCGGTCTCTATTGCTGCCCAAATTACAAATTTTGGAGCAGTTATTCCTGCCTAGAGATGTTACTTCAACCCCACGTTTGAGGCAAATCATCCTGTAATGATATTGCTTATTGCAAATGAGGGAAGTGATGGAAGGTAATGAATGAGGCGGGGGTACAATCCGATAAGGCGGCACCTAACTAAGTGGGTCTCTCCTTCTCAACCTTCAGCCAGCCGACCCCGTCTCCGGCTGCTTAGACCATTATTCAAATAGTAACAAGCCGATTCATTTAGGCTGTCGGTAAGCAGAATTAGATTCCCGCTTGAGCGACCGTTGAGCAAAACATAAAGATGTTTTCCGCACGAAACATGCAGAATTTACATAATTTCAGCTCAGAGTTGGGGCAGCAGTAATAAGTTATGATAAAACTGTCATTAGGGGCAGGAATGTGCGGGGAACAGGAGACGCACAGTTCAAGATTAATATGGGAGCTCTCCGCGGTGCTGAAATGTCAGGGGACACAGAATAATGAGACTGGCTTTGTAGGGGTAACATACCTGTATGGGCATATTCTTGCCAGTGTATATGTGTGTGCATATTTCAATATGGATACATCTGTGAGTCTATGTATACTAATCAGAAGGTCAAAATGTGCTGTCTTTAATGTTTCCCTGTGACACATTGCTTACTGGTTGTACAGTGAGATTACAACAGGCTAAATCAGCTATTTTTGACCTTATGGATTATATTTATATTCACACACATGATGGAAGTTTTTCTTCGAGATGAATATTTTGTGTGTTTCTCAAGTATAATAATTGAAAAAAATCTGTTAAACCTGTCGTTTTACAAACATATAACTGATGCAAACAAAACTGTAAGAGTGTTTAGTTTTAGTTTCGGTATCTGTTAAAAAGAGTGGGATACATTACGTGGTCAAAAATATGTGAACACTTTAACCATTAACTAACTAAAAACACACCTTTTCAAACTGGCCTTCAACTTTTATATTTCCAGGACTATATTATACGATCTTATCTATTCTTA
Organism: Scomberomorus guttatus; assembly: GCA_038419695.1. Lineage (NCBI taxonomy): Eukaryota > Metazoa > Chordata > Actinopteri > Scombriformes > Scombridae > Scomberomorus > Scomberomorus guttatus. The sequence continues at coordinate 9,555,663 of CM076451.1, read as the reverse complement.
TTTATTACTTTATTTCATTTTATCAGTTTTTTAAATTCATTTTATCACTGTTTCTCACGTTGTTTGGTTAAGCACTTTGTACGTAAGTTAAGAAAACAAAAAATATTTATTATTATAAGCATACTGTATGTGATTGTTGAACATTTCATTTCAAATTCATGGAGTTTGCTGCTACAACAGCTCTCATTGGAAGGCTGTGACCACATACTCATAGCAATATAGTGTATTAGGTTTCAGTCCTGTGATTTAAATTTGTTGGCAGGACTGCCTTTTTTCTATTAAAAGCACAATCTGTGCTTTTAATAGGATTGCAACCATTCTCAGATTTATCAACTTGTCACTCAAACCCAAGTTGATGCTCATATATCAATTATCACATCAAATATTTACCTCTAATGTTCAACAATTCTCATTTGCTCAGTCACATCTGTCTACAAAATACAATATAACGGTCAGAATGCATCAAAACAAACGTTTAATAGGTGCCACAATACAGGAATAACTTCACAAGGACATAGCACCCAGGGTAATGTGCAATTTGTCACAGACAATGGCTTTCAACAGTACATTAGTTGGACATCAACTTGGATTTATTCATCTCCAGACAAAGGCGGGAACAGCAGTGAACTTGATGATTGTCCATTATGGATGCTGCTATTGTTCCGTGGTCACTACCACAATTCACAGAGAAGCTCCTCCTTTAGAGGAATCAGTCAAAAAAGCATTCATCCCAGGATATAGTTTTAAAATTAATGTTCTAACAGTCGCACTTTTGGTTAATGTGTTATTGGCTTTTGTTCTAACATACGTTAAAAATACAGTGTTTTCTCATAGACTGTTATTTCGCCAGAGGCAGTGTTTCATTTATGTCCATAAAATGTTATTTATTTTTAAAAATAAAAAAATATTCCCTCTAATAATCCTCCTGGTATTGTTCACCTTCCTAAACAGTTAACCATTTTTTAATGTTTTTTTCCTGATATTGCTGAAGGCTAGTAGTTGAGCTACAGTAACTAAGGAGTTGGAGGGAAACTGAGACACAGTGTCCCCCTCGCTGGGGGATTGGGGCAGTGCCATAGCACAATTTAACAAAGATGAATCTCTTCCACTTACTGGGCCTTGCATGCTTATTTTTGGAGCATGTCGTTGGAGGGCGAGGACTTACCACAGCCATTACTTTCATAACCTTTTTGCCATCAAACAACATGTGCCTGTGTACACACATGAACACATGGTCACAGTGCATGAATAACCCAGATAAAAGTCTTAGTGCAGACATTGTCCTTTTTAGGGCAATCACCCTCCACATCCTACTCACTGCGTTTCTGTCATTCCTGGTCTCTCTCTTGCCAGTGGTGTTGACGTGGTTTAACCTGAGTGCTGCTGTGGCATTGATGTGCTGCCTCTGAAGCAAATCAAACGCGGAGTCTCTGGCTGTGTCAGGCCGATCTCTCTCTTGACACAGGGCTTTATTGAAAAAGCTATAGCCCTTTATAGAGAGAGTGTCAATTTCAAGACAAAGTCAAGATGGCAGTTGCACAGAATCCATATTTAATAGTGGCAAACGGAGCAAACACAATTGAGGAAAATCAATACTGCTTTCACGTTTGATCATACATCACCTTTCTCTGAACTACTGCTTACCCCTGTCCTTTTGTCTCCCTGAAAGAGGCTGCGTTTCTCCAACAATGAATTGTAAACAAGCGCACAACAGTTCCACCTCTCTTTATGGTTTGTGGACAAAGAACTATCTGTATTTGCTTCGTATACAGTAAATGGTTGTGAAAACATGGCATTTAATCTGTCAATAATGACAGAAAAAGAAAAGAGTTGCTTTTCTTCATCTGCCTCAGATGAGATTACATTATTTCCACAACAAAGCTAGATGCTTGTAGTCATGTTGTTATGGACGGCAGCAGTAAATATAATCAGCTGCACAAAGGTGGTCCAACTGTCGAAGAAAAAGCCATTGTAAGAAAATATAACTATTCCGCATTCGATGTGATTTGTTCCTTCAATAGAGTTTTAGATGAATATTTTTTAGACCAACCATTTCAGAGTGGACATTTTAGAGCTGGTTACGCTTAAAGGTACCCTGTGGAGTTTTTGACCTGTGGTAGCACTATAGAGCAATGTGTTTACAGAGTGTGTCCCCATTTTGCACCTTTAAGTATGAGATAAAAATGGTTTGGTACGGGCAAATGGTGCAATGAATTTTGTCATATTCTTGACCAGTTGTGTAGCAGCTCGGTACAGTTGAGGTCATGATGGCATAGTTTGGGTCTCCTTTAACCCTGTTCGGCACCAGGCAGCTTGTTCAGCAGATGGGCCCTGAGTGCTGTCCGCCTTAGCACAGAGAAAAGGTGAAGGATGACTGGGAAAGGATGGTGGGAGGGCACACACATGATGACCTGTCGAATTCTGTCACCTGTCTTTGTCTGCCTTTCTTTCTTCCATGGCCCACCCCCCTCCCCCTCTCCTGCTCTGCTTCAGAGCCCCACAGGTAGGGTGCAATGTTGGTGATGAAAGGCTTCAGTAATGGATCTTTTCTATATCCAAGCCCAACTAAACTGGTGTGACAGCTCTTCCCTCTCCCCAGACCAGGCTTTATATTGTCTCTGTCTAGGAGTGAATACATTTTGAGTGAATGAATTTCATTACCAGCCCTTTTGTGTGTGTGTGTGTGTGTGTGTGTATTTGTGGGTGGGTGTCTGTGTGTTTCCACACATGTGCCTTTGTTAACCAGATATGGATTAGGTTACATGTTTGACCAGTTCCCAGGTGGGCTGCAGGATGTGTGCGTGCAGTATATCTGTCAGCATTGACCCCAAAACTAGTGTGTAGTAAAGACAAAACTTTGTAGAATGAGTAGTTGAGACTGTGTCAGAATTCACTTAACAGGGAAACAATATACCATAACAACCTCTGCCCTGCTTTTTTCCCATATTTGCTGATAGAGGCGTAGTAGTTGTAGTGATGGCGTTTTGTGTCTATTTTCTGGGACCTTATGTTGATATTCAAGCAGGAGAAAACCATTCCAATGCCAGCAGGGAGATGATTGACATGGGAGCTTTCCTAGTAATGTATAAAAATATGCCTCTGATCGCTGTTCACTCATGCAGTGGAGCATGCTGGAAAATACCAAGCCCGCCGCAAGCTCCAGGTCCCCCGTCGCCGGGCAATGTGTCCCCCCACCAACCCCAACACTCAATCTGGTGTACAAGTACCCATCCCTCCCCCCTCCTATCTTCTGCCCCCTCCTCCTACTCCTGCTCTCTCCTTGGCACACACACTTTGGTATGCGCTGAAATTCAATCAGATGCTTAATTACATCTTAACATGGGTTCCTACCAGCTGGCTTTATTCCCCTGTTTCTGATTAAAGGGATTAGAAAAATGAAATTTAACAGTGGATTTGCATACTGCTCTAAAAGGGGGACTGGCATGTCTCTGTGGCTGTCTGGCCAGTGTTTGCCGCTCTCGCTCCCTGTAGTCCATCAAATAAGGAAGGAAATACACAAGCGTGCTCCTTCCTTCAATTTTGCACAGCAGGTATACCCAATTATGAGAGATAGGAGCTATGTCTCCTCTCCCCGTCTCACTCTGAATAGTAGAGGCGCGATACCCTCTGACACAGGTATTCTCATGCATAGATTGTATCAAAAAGAGGCATAAAAGGAATACAGGAATGTGTTTCTGTGTATTTCCTGGTGCATATTTCATAGATATTGAGAGTAAACCATTTCTGTTGCTCATATCTGCCTGATGAATGGCATACAGAGGAACCGGGTGGCTTTAGGCTTTTTCCTAATGGGGCCAAGTAGGCCCACTACCCAAGCTGTGCAAAGAAAATGGGCCCATTAATCACAGAGCCACTACCATCATCTCCATATGATTATTCTCCTCATGTGTTGGCTAACTCCTTGCTGCACAGGAATTATTGTGACATCCTGTGCTATTCTCTGCTCTTTCATCCTTTTTCCTCAAAATATCTTGCAGGCTTACTTTTCAACTTAATCCGCCGTCTGTAGCCGAACTAAATCTATCCTGAGAGGAGATCTGGTTACGCATTCACTGTTTATTTTATGCAATTAAAAAGTGATTCTGTTGAAAGTTTGTATTAAAGGGATTAAAGGCTTATTGGTCTGTCAATTCACAGAGGGAGAAAGAGGAAACAGTGTAAGAGTAGGAGAATGGAAAAAAGACAGGAGGCTGTGAAGGAAGAGGAGGAGAAAGAAACTTGATTATTTAATATGAGCAATATGTCAGCACATACTTTAGCTATGGGTGTGCCTTTACTTTGACCAATTAGTGAACACTTACCCAATGCAGCCATTTTGGTATCAATTTGGGAACAAACCATATCAATCATTAACATTTTGCTTCTGATGAAGGACACTGTAATTAGTCCCGATGAAACAGCACGAGGAGGATGTGCTCAAGGAAAGTACAGCATGAGCAGTCAGAACTGTGAGGATGCTGTGACCCTGAAGCTCGCACAATATGAGACTCCACTGCCCTCTTTTGGCAGCGTAAAGTATGCCACTTCCAACAATTTAAACTGGAACTGAAGCGCTCCAGATTTTTGATGGACACCAGTAGAATTTCTGATTGAATTTTGCAAAAACACAAATGTAACCTGCAGCCTGCAGCCATATCAAGGCAGTAGCATAATAATAGTAATTAAACTGCGTTTTTAATGAAGTATGAATCCAACTGTAACTTTGATGTTGTCCCTTTTCCCCTAATCTTTGCTCTTTCCATGATTACTTTCTATTTAAAAAGTGGAGAACCGGCTGGTTTCTGCTGCACTCTGCAATAAACTAAAAAGCTTAAATAATTTTCAATTCAAATTTATATCTGCAGTAGATAACGTAGAAAGATATCCACAAGATGAATACATCCAGTCTGTGTTTCAGAGCTTGGTTTAAATTTTAGGTTGGTATAGAGTGCCACCTCCTGGCCACATGGTGTATTTCTTAAATGCCTCCCATCATCTTCTCCCTGACACAACAGCAGATACTACAGTTTGATTTACATAAAATATAGCTTCAATATTTTCATTTTATGTGCGAGACATTTCCCACACAATTTTATGGTGTAAATGTTTTATGTGGACAACTTTTGCAGCACTTTGGAGATTTGTTTCCTAGCATATGCAATATTGTAGTTGCAGCACAAAAGATGGTGAGACGCAGTTTTGTTGGAAGTGTCCCACTGTGCAGGAATAGGAAAGACTCACACACACACTCATGACATAGTGTATATGCATGTGTACACACACATACTTTATTACAACATCTTCTGCTGAGGTTTTCAAAGCTGAGAAGTAAATTTAGGGACCGAAAAAAATAATCATAAAACTGAAAAGCCCCTCTTCTGGTTTCCTATGAAGGAAAAAACAAAGCGTTCTCCCTCTCCGCCCTTATATCCACAGAATAATACACAGAATAAATGCACTTTTATTCTGTTTCCTGAGCTAACACATGCTTCATTTTTTTCACTTTCACTAATGTAGACAACAAGTGAAATGAAGCAATTCATATTTTCCTGTTGAGCTCTGTTGTGCTCTGCTTTAGATGCTGGACAAGACTGTCCTTGTGTTAACAACCGCAAACTAGGACATTGTTCTGTCATTGACATCACTATTCAGTGTGTCTCACATGCTCCTCTGCTCTGCCTGATCGACTCAAGAACGCGCTCGTCCTTGAAGCTCTTAGAGGATGTAGGGTTGTGTACATGTATATGATCTGTAAATAATTTATTCCAATCAATCTGTGGTGTAAGTGATCTCGTAGATGGCGAGCGGCTGATTTACAGATCAAATCTAGAAGGGTCTAATTCAGGAACCAGCTGCCAGGTGTCACTTGAACACCTAAACCCTGATCTGAGGTCTCTGACCTCCCTGGGGTGGAATCAGTGGCTGAGGTGTCTAACCTTAATATTCACTGAATCCAACACTGCCCCCTGCTGGATGATAGTCATATTACAGCAGTTGACCTCAACAACACCCTCCTTACATCTGCTGTATATCTGGCACCTCTTTTGTAGCTTGTACAGCTTTCTCCTTAATGCTCTAACACCTTTTATATGACACCAGATGTTTCACCTGGTTCTCATCACACACTCCAGCGAACGCCAAACTGCAGCAGAGGGCTCTTTAGAGACACATTGAATCAGAGGCACAAAGCATTAAAAGATGCAGAGCCACACTTATGAAACTCCCATCATCATGAATGAGGCACATTTACACGGAGGGTTATGTGATTATCACCTATGTAGTTGGGAGAAAGCCAGCGGCCGTGTGTCTGGGTTTGCATGGTGTGTTCCCATGGATTTTGTGTGAACTTGGCAGAGGAGTCCACACTGTGGAAGGTTCAGGTGCCTTTAGTGCCACCTCACTGTAGGGACCTTGGCACTGAAAAGACATTTAAGGCACATCTCAATTATAACATACAACTTAAGGGCTCCTAGCAGCTCTGTTTGTGTAACTGAAAGAACATTTTTAAGAGAGGATGAGAAAATTTACCCCTGCTGTAAGTGTAAACCTTTTAATGGAGGGTGCTATGTCAGTATGTTTACAGGAGAGAGACAGAAACAGAGAGATGAAATTATTTTAGGCGTTATGCAAACTCAGTAATCCATTTTGATTACTTTCATAATTATGGCCTATACAGTAGTTACAGCACAGACAGAGGGAGGTGAAAAACCATAAACAGAAGGAAATTTTTAATAGGTTTGGTCCCGAGAGGTTTTCTTCTGTGCCACATTTTATAAAAACATACCACTGTTTAAATGGTCTTCTGTGTTTTTTCTCATTCAAACTAAATTTTTCACATAAATCCTGTAATCCTGCACTTTTTAAAAATGTATTAACAATCAACATATATTATTTATAATGCGTCTGAATCCAGTTACACTTAGATACAGTGTGCATGAGGGTTTTGAGATAGAGAACATGTACATGTGTATATGTGAAGATAGGGCAAGATAGGAAAAAAGATCCAAAATAAGAGTTTTCATGTTAATGTGGGAGAACCAAGGAATATACACTTATGCAAAAGAAGCATGTACTGAGAAAGTATGAGTATAAAGGAGAGCGAGAGCAGGAGAGAGACTAATGCTGAGTGTTCAGGAGTGGTTATGGTCCAGATGGCCCTGCAGCAACAGCAGCTGTAAATCACAGTGTGTTGTGCGATTTCTGGACGATAGTGCTGCAGGCTGGAATCTCACTGCAAGGTGAGACCGCTGACGACAGCTATTACAGGGAATGAAACCAGGACTTTGGGTTGGAGGTTGGTGAGGCCAATGGCATTAGCTTTGTGTCGCTCTATAAAAGAGCAGATGCTAGTATTCATACAGTCGTCATAAAAGCTTCAGATGTAAACAGCAATCTGCCATGTTCAGTCTTTCTCCCTTTCTCTCGAATTTCAGTGTTTCGATAAATAATCATACCTCAAAAACTGCATACTGGAGTTTTCATGAAAGATGAGTATTTTACTCAAGTAGTAATAGTGAGAATTTGTCTGGTCAGCAAGCGCCAGTTTGATCTTTGACTTGCAATTTTCCTCAATCTTCATGCTCACGGGTGGTAAACAGAAAATTGACATACTTTTTTTTTCAAAGCTGGAGCTGCAATCATAGTAAACCTCCATGAAATCTTGGGCAGACTGAATTATGCGCAGCACATTTTTATCACTCGGCAAACATGGGAAATATGTGAGTGAACATACACGAGCAACACATCTCAGGAAAAAGCCATGTACTTAATTTCGAATGAAAATTTGTAGCTGCATGTGTGCATGGTGTGTCTTTCCCTTTATGTCTTTGTAAGTGATCACATGTGTTTTTCCCTGCACACATTAACCTTCAGCCAGGTTCCTCCTGTGACTTCTCATTGATTGGAGAGCTGTGGGGGAGGCTGTGTGTGTGTGTGTGTGTGTGTGTATCAGACAAGACGGATAGAGGGTGGAGGTGTGGGTGGGAGTGGGACTGTGGTGTTGATTGAGTGGGTCATCTTAACCTGGCCATGCAAGGAATGCTGGGCGTGGTCCTGTTTATCATCCCTTCGTACGTGCTGAACATAACTCATTCAGAAACAGCAAGAGCTCTGCAACAGATGCACTAATATGTGTTTCAAATACAGAGTTACTGCATTCCCCTAATGACCATGCACACACCGGGATACCAGTGCACATCCAGTGCCAAACTGTATTTACAACCTGTAGATTAGATGTCACTGTGCTGTGTGTCATGCAGTAATTCTTAGATCGGGTTGACACCTCATCTCTGTGACTGTGGATGGATCCTGATTTCTCTGCGCATTCTTGAGGATGAGACAGTAATGAAATATGGATCTCTTGGAACTCTGGTATGTAGGTTGAGAAAAAAAAAAAAAATCCGTCATCACACAGTGTCACTGTACAACCAGAATCCTGATGGCTAATTTATGCGCCATCTGCCTTCCTCCAGAGAACTGTAATTAAAATTCTACTCAAACGCACTGAAAAAGACATACAGTAAGTTATTGTGTTATAAAGTTACAGGAGCACATACTCACATTTACTGTGCTTGATTTCATAAATTTGCTACAGATTAGCAGCATCTAGATAATATGAGACATGCAAATTAGTCAAATCAAGTCAATATATTTCAAAGTTACCGTGTTTTTAGCGCCAAAGTGCATATACAGTGCAAATACATTTTTGCACAAAACGATGACTGTGGATTTTGGCCCCCATCACATTTGATGAGATCTTTTAATGGCCAGTATTTGCAAGAGGAAAACCTGTCTCAATGTTCATATGGGCACCTGACTATTGTTTTAAGATAGACTTGAAAAATTGAACCTATCCTTTAATACCAATCTCTGTAAAGTACTGAGCAGATATGCTGGTATGAGATATATTTATGATAGAAGTGGAAAATGTGGCCCCTCTGTGACCTCTGCGGGGGCTACTGACTTAAAAGAATAGTTCGACGTCTCAGCTGAAAGTTTGATGAGAAGATTGTCACCACTGTGCAATAAAGAAGTGGTATCCATCTTCTCATCTTACTCTCAGCAAGAAAGCGAATAAATGTACTTTCCAAAATATCGAACTGTATACTATTAAGTACACCAAAGTAGTACCATACTCTCTTGCTGTAATGATGCTGTGGAGTCCAATACTGGAAGTCAAAACTTTAATGATTCAAGATGGATTTTTCAACTCCACTGCAGTTCGCCTCTAGCTTTTTTGTTATTTTTTCCCTGCATGTGTGAGTGTGTGTGAGTGTGTGTGAGTGGCAGAAAGTGGGTGCCAGACCCCCCGAATCTCTTGCTGTGATCCAAGCTGTGTACTAATGTCCAGTCCTCCGCCTGTTCATCCCTGCTGGGTGTCTTTGTACCACCCATCAGCTCTGCTGTCACATCACATTGGCAGGGCTAAGAGGGGCCAGAATGGGAACTTCATAAACACCATACTGACACGAGGAAGAGAGGGACATTTTCAAAGCTATACTGTACAGTATGGTGGCTGCAAGAGATGCATGCTCCAAAACACTGCCGTGCAATAATCTTCAATTACATTCTCTCTGTGTCAGCTTTCTGCTTTACAAAGATCAAATATTAAACTCAAGAGAGTAATACTGTTAAAGATTAAGTTTACAGAGAAGAATGACTGAGATAGGGATAGAAAACAGCCACCACATTGACCGGCATTTATTACATACATCAGTGCATTTAGTAGCTAAATCATTTTTATACACAAGGTCATTGAGAGAATAAATCTTGGAATACAGTGTGTTTCTTCTTTCAGCTCCTGAAGCTATTCAACACCATTAAACAGCAATTTCCAGGCAGAAAGAACATGTCGCTTGCTGTTGCTTCACTTAAACTGAGTGCAGGGATATAATATAAATAGTAAGCATTTTAGTACTTTTCTAAGCATAAGCATTTCATCATGCTTAGTCCTGGGGCCAGTCATTTGATCTGAGGTTGGAGGATTGCAGGGGTGAGCAGTTCTTTCAGGCAGTGTGCTGCAAGTCTGTAGATGCTGGGAACGGTCAGGTGAAGGAGACAGGGAGCCAGCTGGTACACAAAGGGTGTGGTTTGATAGTGTTTTCAGTCCCTGGTGCGCAGTGTTGTACTGAATATACTGGAGTCTCAGGAGACTCCTGCCAAGGACTCCAGTGAAGAGTCTGTTGCAGTAGTTTAGCCTTGAGGGTGAGCTCCTCTGCGTCTGAGGTTAAGGTGGGATGGAGTCTGGTGATGTTGAGGAAGGAGGCTTTAGAAGGTTTTTTATGTAGTTCTCAAAGGTTAATTGAGCATCAAACCTTACACCAAGACCTGTCACTGAAGTGGATTTGGGTTTGCTTGGCTTCAGTTTGCTGAGGATAACTGTTCCTCATCCTTGCCTTTATTGCTTTTAAGGTGCAGTATGGAGGCTCACTATGGGCCAGATTATATACATTATTTCTCTCTATCAGCATACTGACTGAACATGTAGAGGATTACAAGGGAGGTTTAACACTGTGGGGCACAAAAGCTGACAGGATGTGTATGTATGACCTGTGAAATGTGCCAGATATAATAGGAAGTAAACAAGCCCAGGTGGTACCGGGAATCAACAGTCATGGAGTCATGCAGGCACTGGAGGAGGATGTTCTATAATATGCAATATATACAGGAAGCTGAGATCAGGAAAGGCAGAGATGTATTGTACTTTAGGTTAGATGGATGTATTGCTTAAAATGACCTCATGTTGCTGATGAAATGTGTTCCCAACTTTGGAGTGAGTGTGGAAAACAAAAGTGATAATAACTACACGAGGTTTGGCAGTAGTTTCATGGTAACCAGCTGTGAGATATCCATAATTTCACTGTTAATTAGCAAAACTACCAGAGCTAGTTATACCATGTGTGATTATGTGAGTGAGTTCAATTAATTTGTTGTACAGTATGCATGTGATTTATTTGTGTGCTGTTTTAATTTTTTAGTGAAGCACAAACACAGCTGTGGTTGTGTGTGTGTGTGCTGGGGGGGGGGGCAGCTGAAGTTTCATTATGATCTGTATCTTACAAACATGCACAGAATACATCATTTGTGTCAGACAAGAAAAAAATGTATTTTTATTCAATTAGAATCGCAAGTAATGGTAATATGTAACCTATATGAACAAATAAAGACACATATAGCATATTAGCATTTGCATTTACTGAGAAAGGACCGTGACAAATGGAAAATGCACTGCCACAAGCATTTCGCAAATGGGGATATGATTTTACAAAAAGACGAAAGTTTCTCAGAGACATCAGCGTCACATGTTGTTGCTTGCCTCTCGTTGCTAATGCGCAAAACAGAAGAACTTGACATAAGTCTATAATAACTGTGCTGAGACTGATGGAATCATCATTTATCAATGTTTCCATTCTCTGTAACCTGGCAAAGAGTTATTTATGTGTTTTTGCTGGGCATGTCATGCACCTCTGGGTATACCCTTTTGGCTGTCAGTAAACATGAGGCTAATCCCTTTCTCAGGCTTCATATTAACAGAGATAGACCTTAAAAACATACACATTAGGCTACCTGTAGACAGTTTGTAAATGCTGCCTCTGTTGTAACTTGCTTTTCCATTTATTCCCACAGCATATAATTAGCATTGCATTGTCCAAGTCTCTGAGCAGTTGGCATTAGCAGTGACATTTTGCAGGTAGTAGGGGTGTTAGATTGGCGTCCTGAGGGGCTAAAGTGGCCTATCCTCGCTGCAGTGGTAATTATTCCAGAGGCCTAATCATTAGAGAGCTGTTTTAATCAGACTTCCATCAGTGGCTAATGTAACGCGATTAATTACATCTCCAGGAGCATTGTCCTTAAGGGCCACTACATCAGGATTACATGACTGACGAATAGGGACACTTTTCCAAGGCATTGTCCACACTGTTCAACACAATAAGAACATCACGCGTTCAGACTGTTTGTGAGAGGTATGTAGAGTCACATACTATAATTTATAATTCATTATATTATAATTATAATTAGAGCATTCAGCAAACAAGTCAGTATACAGATTTATGTTTTCTTCGCTCACACACTGTAAATTTCCATTTATTTGGACTATGTTGATTTAGGAGCATTTTATACTTGGTAATGACATTTTACACAACGGTAATGAAGGGCATATGAGAGAGACGGGGGGGTGGGGGGGGGGCAGAGGGAGAGGGGCTGCTGACACCTCCAGTTTCCCACGTTAACCTGCGCTCACCTGCCTCCTGACAGCCTGCGCAGCCGGAGGAAACGAGCAGTGTAACTCTAAACCCAGACTTGCTGAGCTTGTTTTTTTACAGAAATAGTTATTGTAGGGTGTGTGTATGCTTGTGTGGGCGTGCATTTGTGTGCATGCTGTTTATCTGTGCGTTGTGTATATTTTAAATACAATATAGAGTACGCATATGGAACTTTAATGAAAGATTTGATTATTTTGAGGGACAATTTAGAATTTTTTTATGAAAAGAGTCTTATTACAGTTAAACAACTGTTTGCCTACTTGCTATGTAGTTTTACAGATGAATCATTATAATATGGGTAATTTATTTCATACAGAATAAACATACACTGCATATCAGCCTGAAGTTGTTTAAACTTAATCTTACCTTTTAGTACAGCCGAGTGGCACAGTGTTGTTAAAAGGAAGCCAATGCAAGTGCATATATCAGGCTCATTACAAACCTACAGGGAATACAAAACAATATATAGTATGATGTTTCACTTTTCTTCAAATTTAGATTTTATAATGCAAAATTATTTCTCAGCTCTAAATTCTAAAGTAACTATTATGGCTTGTGCATATTGCCTCACAGTATAACTGTTTTGTAAGACTGATATTGTTAAGACATCTGTCCTAAACAGTGTTGTAGGTATTAATTTGCAGCAATTAGAGATGCCACATGCACACACACCCAGTCAAACTGGTCTGTGTATGTATCTACACAGGTGTATGTTGGGCAGGTCGGTTGGTTGGGCATGCAGGCACATGCAGGTACAGGTCTTTTTTTGTTTGTTTTAAATCTGAGAAGGCATTATGTTACAGTAGTCTTGCTTCAGTAGCACACACACACAAATACACATATACATGCACAGGTTACAACTGTTGAGTTCAGTCAGGCAGTGGGGGTATCCGCAATGAAAATGCATTCATGAATGAGCATCATGGGTGTGCAAAAGTGCAAGAGCCATTGCATTTGAGAAATTGCTATTCACACCCCCCCTGCGCTTGTCTCTCTCAGTCTCTCTCCTCCATATCTCCTTTCCTGACTTGCGAGATGTACTCTCTCTCTCTCCCTTTTTCTCTCTCCCTCCCTCTCTCAGCCGCTCTGTTGACAAAGTCAAGGTTGCCCTGTAGTGAACTATCTCTGTGATTTATTCTTTATTTTCATATCAACACTACCTCATGTGATCTGAGACGAGTGTTCGGTAGACGAAGAGAGAGGGGGAGGACACAGCTACTTATACGCACACACTCCTGGACACACTCACTCATTCAGTCACTGCCTGGTGCGGGTGAGAAGAGTTGGCTGCAGCTGGATCAGTGATGTGTCACCAGTCCACTCCGTGACCTGAACGTTTTCTGCCCTGCAAGAAGGAAAACAATTTGCAATCTCTGCTCATGGGAGCTGTTACTACTGAGCTCAGTTGAGGCTTTAAGATCAATATTTCAGAGTGAAGCTCCAGAAATCCAGGCTTACTTTGCCTATCTACCAATGCTGGAATTACAGTCAATCTGCGAAGCTATTGCATTCAGAAGGATCATTCCAATCCCCCAGGAGGAGGAGGGGTGTCTGCGGTGAGTGTGTGACCCCTCTGGGGCTTCACTGTCGTGGCCCAGGGCTAACGCTCCAGGGGAAGCAGAGGAGGAGGAGGAGGACGTGTTATTGTTTTGGATCTCTCCATACAGCTGTGTGAGATATGACTGAGCGTGGGACAGCACTCCCCATGGCCCTTGACTTTCAGCTGTAGCCCCAATGCAAGCTTCAGAGGCAGGCATGGCCAGCGGGCGGATGCCACTGTTGCTGCTGGTGCTGCTGACGGAGGTGCTGAGTGGAGTGTGTGTACCAGGGGACGGCTCGGGGAAGTACAAGGGAAGCTGGAGGTGGAAAGGTGACAGGAGCCGTGAGTAACTCCTCCTCCCTCTGCTACATTATATCACTCTTTTCGCTCTCCTCCTTCTTTGTTCTTCCTGTGAAATTTTACCTTTTTTTGATTATGCCAAGACAAGCAGAGTCAAACGTCTTCTCTTTCTGTTACTTTTTTCCCGTTCCTATTTATTTCCTGGACTTGTGAAGCAAGATCCGGGAAACACTAAACATTATGTGCCACTTTGATTGCTCCGGTTGCTGTTGGAGTCTCAGCTCATTTCTCTATGACAGGCACCTGGATATGAGAGTGAAATAAATCGTCTATATGAGGCCAGCAACCTTGGCATGTGTTGCCAGCTTTAAGAGGTATCAATATGTACGTGACTGTGAAAGTGCCTCACTGCTGTTGGATTTTCTGTGAGTTGCAATTCATAGTTTATTATCCCACTCCCTGTGTTCTTCTTTCCTTCAGCATCACTCAAATATTCCTGTATATCTCTCGGGGTCTCATTCGTAGTCATTAATTGATCAGCGTTGAGCTGTAAAAAGCAATTCAGAGTGATGCTGCTGCCTATTTCCTCAGAGTAAAAGCTGAGTGTAGCTTTGAGTGAGTTCATTATATATGCTGACACATGAGTGCATGGATGTTGGGAGGAGAGAGGATGTTCAAATGAGCAAAGAGCTGCAGTTGATTCAGGACATTGCTGCTGTCCCCGGGCTCTTGGCTGCTGGTTAATAGGATTGTTTGGCATGCCACCACTGCTTGACGCTGAGTGATGAAGTGGGGAGTGTGTCCCTTTGTGTCCGTCCCTTCTTTGGAGGTTAAAGGGAGATCGCTATCTTGATACTGTTCCAAGATTAAATGACTGGAATGGGATGGGAGAGGCACTAAGTCAACCTACAGCAGGTCACTTGCCTTCCCAAGGAGACACGAGCTGGTCTCAGGATGGCACGAGAAGCGATATCTTGTATAGTTTTTTGATGACAATGACACATAAAGTCTTGAGTTTGTTGTTATATTTAGTTGCTTGAAGATACAATTACTAATTCTGTGAAGTGCAATACTGCCCTCACATCCCACACAGCTAAAAGATGACTTTTAGTGTACTGGGAGGAAATGTAGGGATTTTATTTGCTGCTATGACAAAATTAGGGATTCTTAATAGATAATAGACTGTTTTAATGACTAAAGATATTCAGTTCAGCTTTCTGTAGGGCTCTGAGCATGGAGTGTTTTGAGCTATGTTTGGCCAGAAACAACACCTCTTAAGTGGACCTGGAGCTGGGAGAATCACACTCGTGTGAACATTAATGATATGCAAAAAAAGTTTTGCTCCATTTACATCTACAGACTGTGCTGCTTTGAATTATAGTGCTGAATCGGGGCGCTCATTTTGGAAGTTTTCTGAGCCCTGGCATACTCATCAGTAATAACTGTGCAACGTTAAATACAGTATGCATTATGATTTTGAGGCAAGGTGTTTCAAGTTTATTATTTAAATGTTCCTATAATATCCGGTTCATAAGAAAGACTTTATACAGTGCCTATAAAAAGTATTCACCCCTCTCATGTTTTATTGTCTTACAACATTGAATCAGTAGGTATAGTCTTTATTGTCCTGAGAGAGATTTGTTCTCACAGCCTGTACATATTCCACACAGAAACATACAGATATCGACATAACATTACCGATATACACAATACATAAACACATAATATTTGCCTGTATTCCAACCCATACACACATATATACACATCACTTCTGTAGTGATGAAGTGCTTTGAACAGCTGGTCAAGGATTATATCTGCTCCTAACCAATCAACGGAAGACACCATAGCTCACATCCTCCACATCACCCTATCTCACCTGAGCAAGAAAGAAAGCTATGTGAGAATACTGTTCATTAACTACAGTTCAGCATTTAGCACCATAGTCCCCTCCAGGCTTGTCACAAAACTCAAGGACATGGGATTAAACACCTCACTGTGCATGTGCATCCTTGACTTCCTGACGGGCAGACTCTAGGTGGAGTCTAGTGTGTGAGTGTAGGCAGACACACCTCTTCTACCCTCATTCTTAACACCGGAGCACCCCAGGGCTGCGTTTTGAGCCCACTGCTGTACTCTCTGACTGTGTAGCCACTTTTGACTCCAACACTCACTGTCATCAAGTTTGCTGACGACACAGCTGTGGTGGGCCTGATCACAGATAACAATAAAAAGGCCTACCTGGAGGAAGTAGAGGACCTGACCTGCTGGTGTCATGACAACAACCTTCTCCTGAATGTCAGCAAGACTAAGGAGCTGATAGTGGGAAGAAGCAGGGAAGGAACTACACACCCCTTAATATCAATGGGTCCTCGGTAGAGAGGGTGGACAGCTTCAAGTACCTTGGTGTCCACATCACCAAGGGCCTGACTTGGGCACTGCATACTGACTGAGTTGTGAGAAAGGGCAGGCAGAGACTGTTTCACCTCAAACACTTGAGGAAATTCTGGGTATCCCCTCACATACTGAGGAATATCTACTCCTGCACCATTGAGAGCGCCCGGACAGGAAACATCACTGTCTGGTACGGAAACAGCACCGAACAGGACAGCAAGGCTCTGAAAAGGATTGATTGATTGGATCTGGATCTATACAACCATGTCAATGTGGCAGTTTGTTCGGGCTGCTGTGGCTGAAAGGACAAAACGACACGTTCTTCTCCATTTTAAATTCATGTATTACAACAAGACATCAGTCGCAGATTTTATTTAATTTGGCTTTTTTGACTCTGATCAAAGACCCTTTAAAACATGAACACAATCACAATCTAATGTAATTACAAATGTAAAATACAAAATACTTAAATCATCACTGGTGCAGTTATTGGTTTTAGAAACCACATAATTAGTTTAATTAGATCACCTGTTTGTATTCAGGCAGTGTTTCAGTTGATTGTAGTATAAATACACCTGTATCCAGCTTTTGGTGTCAGTATAGTGGCAAAAAAAACTTTCAAGGGGGTAAATACTTTTAATAGGCACTGTATGTTATTACAATGAACTTTATCCTATGTTTGACTTCAAACTATTTCATGCTGCTCCAGGTAAGATTGAAATACAACACTGTATAAAGGCAGAGGCCTTGTATTGAATCCTATCCCATTTTATGAGAGAATCACCACAATCTTTCTCTCGTGGCAGAATGTCATTTGAGTATTTTCTGTTCTTTTCACCTTATCCAAAATCTTTATCTATGATAAGCACTAAAATGTGGAATTATTACCCATAAAATGTATATGGGTTTATCTCACTCGTCTCTTGGATCCTGGAGGTGGCATGCTGCAGTCTGCACACAAAAGTTCCATTTGGTAGCCCACAAAGAATATAGTGATATACACGAGGGCAGCCTGCTGATATAAGTGATAATGTCACCAGCTATTATTTGCTACCTGAGAATAAATCTCTTCTGAGACTGTGCGAAGCAGAGCTCCTGTCTCTGGCAGAGCAAGACATGCACTTTCATAGTTCATGTAGGCGCACAATCTCGGTCTGTCTGTCTCTGCATCTCTCTCACCCACGCACAAAGTCCACCAGCCACAGTAAGTCTAATACATAAAACGGGATTTGTGTGTGAGTGTATGCATGTGTGTGTGTGTGTTCCTATTTATATGTGTGTGTGTGTGTGTGTGCTTGTGTGAGCGTGCGTGACTACGTGATAAATAAAATATCACATCTTCTATTTTTAGCAACAAGTTGTCTCCTCGAGTCCACACAGCTTAGATATGTTCTTCTGTGCAATCTTTTCCTTAACGTCTGTAACTTCACTCTTTGTTTTTCACATCTTCTCATCCTTCTGAATTTTTATGACAATTTGCTGGACAAGACTACTCAGAGGTGGCTCGTTGTGTTGCTGCAAGCAGATGGTCTGATCCTCTTTCAAAATGACATCATCACCCATAATTAATGCAATATATTTACAGTATTCATGCATAAAGATGAGCTTTAGTCCACCTTGTACTTGCAAATCCACAATAGAGACCACCAGTCGTGCTGTTTGCTGAGGTTTTGGTTCTCTGCGCTGACATAGTCTCATCCTTGTGATGGATGAGGCAGATTATAGGATTTACGACTGATTTACTCTGCTCTGGATGCTAATAGAAGCTCCCTCTCAGAATTCAATCGAAGTACGAGACACTATTTTATTTTACATATACCAGAGTTTTTCCATGGATGCAACTTAGCATCTGGATATCTTTTTTCTGTTTATTTCTGCAAGAAAAGTGAATAAAGTGCAGACAGATACACTGTACATGTATTGCCATATTGTCTTATGTTACATTCATGGTTTTTATGACAAAAATAGAACAAGACAAGTCATGACAGATTATCTAGCGATGTGTAGTTGACAGTATATTTTGCCTACGTACTGGATAAGTGTGTGGTTTGCCTGAATTGATGACACCTCCTTCTGAGCAAGTTTCTGCACAGTTTTTAGTTATAGCTACCATGGACTGTTTTCTATGGGAATTGCATATGCAAGGATATGAACTCATGTATCCAATAGATGGCAATAGTGACATACAACTTGGTGGAGCTGGATGGAATAAATGAGTGCTAATGAGCTGTGGACTGAATCCTGTGGTTTGGGTCAGAGGCCAGTTGGAGTCCAGACAGCCTTAACCACAGACACACTGTCATCAGAAACATAGCCAAAACCAGTAGACCCTCGCAGGCATGTAAAACAATTATTGCACATGCTTCACTGTGTATAAGGAATGCATATTACCAGTAACAACTATAGAAAAGATACTATATCAAGTCAGAATTTTCCCTCAATGTCTATCACTTAATCTTTTATATCTAATATATTTGAAAAATGAACTTATTTCCTCCCATAATTCATCATTAGAAGTGTTAATGAGCACCAGCGCCCAGATGTTTTCTTTTTTTTTTCAGGCTGTTTTTTTTTGTTTGTTTTTGTCATTCTCTGCTTTCCCTCCTCTGAGCACTGCTCCTCATCACATCCTTTCCCCGATTTTCTCTGTCCAAGGCTCCAGAAGGTTCAGACGATTTTTAATTAGGTCACAATGAGCTGAGAATCTCAATTACTGCCTGTCACACACAAGGTCAGGAGCAAGGCTGTGGAAAGTTGGTTAGTGGTGAGGTGGGCTGGGAATGGGAGAAGGTGGGGATGTAATGAGGGTGAGCCGAAGGGGCAGCACCATATCTGAATATTCATCTCACCACAGTGCATAAATTGTAAGGCACCTGACTCTGCCATTGCTCATTAATACAATATATGTGAAGATTCAGTAAAAAAATATTTGTACTTCACATTCACAGAATGCAACATCTAATAATGCAAGTTTATTTAAGCCTGTTTTGTGGTTACTTCTTCCTCACTTTTACAGTCATGCAGAGCATGTAACTGACTTCAGATTGTATGGTATTATGCTAACTAAGAGACACAGTCATTGGGTGTTTGTTGCATTCACATAGAGGAAAACAAGCTTGTATGCTGTGAATAATGAGAAGAAATGAAACATTTCAGCAGAGAGGAGTGAAAAAACAGGTGGACACTGTGATCAGACATGGTCCATAAATATGTGGCTCTGACAGGCGTGGGCCAGAGTGAAAGCACAGAGATCTGGGATTCTGAGGATATGCAGGGTCAAAGGTCATTAAGTGCTGAGGCAGGTCTTTAGAGGTTAAAAATGAAATGGCACTACGCCTTGATGTTTTATTCCTCCTTTTTCACGCCACTTTCACTTCAACATTTTTACTTAGGCAAATGTTTGCACTAATGCCTGGTTTCCACATCTGGATCTGAGACGTATAAAATGACAACTAAAAAAGGAAGGGAAAAAAAAACATGCTTTTCCCTTTCATTTGTATTCTGCTTTTGTCCTGACACCAGTTACTTTGATGCCATTCGCTTAGGAGACCTTCAGCCATTCTGTGCATTTCTGTCAGCTTTCCAGCTGAGAAACTGTATCACATTTGCATAGCAGCATGAGACCATGCTGACAAACAATTAAAAATGTGGATATTGGAGATGATAAAAAAGTGGTTGCCATTTTCTTTTCTCCAGATTGGCTGCTATTCAAACAGCGTGAGATGTCAGACCGAGCTGATGTTGGAACTTAACTCTTTACAGTTGATTTAAAAAGTGGTTAGGTGATAAGAAAAATACATAATGATAATGCCCTGTATTATAATCAATGTATTGATTATTATGAAACGGTGTTCTTGAGGCAAGATGCGTTGGTTTTTAAATATTTAGAGTAGTTAAAATAAAAAGGTATTCAATTATTCCTTTTACATAAGATGAATTGATTAAGTTGAAACAAGTTACAGTGTCATAGGCTGTCAAGTATTATTTATCCATTATGGGTAGTTTAAGTATATATTTTAAGTATTTGATTGTAATATTAATCTAAAAAAAGCTTTGCACATCACATTTCAAAATAAAAAAAAGGTACTGCTACTTGCAATAACTTGCAATAAGCACCTGCTTCTCTGACCCCAAGGGGCTGCCGATACCATCATATCATGTATCAGAAGAGGAACATGGTTGTCTGCATCCTCTCCAGGGCAACAGTGGAGTAAGCAGTAAAAAGTACTGCAGTACAAGAGAATTGGCAATACTAAAGTGGAGAGGTAAACAAGGGAAAAGTAAAAATGTGAGTGGAAAAAAAAAACCAAAACAATAAAGATTTCAGACAAATGAGGTCACATACTGTATGTTTACCCTTCTGGCAGTACAAAAAGTAATCTTGAGGTTTCTTTAGCTATATGCTTCGTGCCGTTGTTTAGAGACTGTCTGCACATTTCTGCATACACGTTTGACAGAATGAGCTCAATCGAAAGTACAGTTGAGAACCTGAGATCATTGGATACATCGCTTCTTGTTACTTCAAGGCCCAGATTGATACATAAAAGGGATAAAGCCTTCGCAGTCAGGGCTCCTAGACTTTAGAACGACTTGCCTGAGGAGATCAGGGCTGCTAACTCTGTCTCGTCTTTTAAATCACTAAAATAGCATTTCTGTGATTTTATCATATTCTATGGCATTTTAGTTCATTTTACTCTATTTGTGTTTTTATAATGTGCTTAGTTTTTATGGCTTTTAGTTTTTTGCACTTTGAATGTGTTGTTTTTATTGTAAAGCACTTTGTAACTGTTATTATTATTATTATTATTATTATTACAGTTTGTCTGCTCTTTCATTACCTTTTTTGGCTGATGAGGCAGTCTTGCTTTTGCTTTCCTGAAATACATAGGACACTGACACATGCATGTAGGGCAGGCAGTCTGTCTGGCTGACAGCAGCAAAGCCCATCATCCAACCACAGCAAAAACCGTGCAAGCTGTTTACCATCCCAGACAAAAAATGAGGCCTCTGTTTTCCCTTTACTTCACTGATGAAGTGGTAATTATAGGAGATGCCTCACACCTCCATAGAACAGAACATCCTTACGCTCAGGGCACTCTGTTGTTATGCCTGTCTCCGACACATTTTGGTCACGCTATTGACCAGAGGCATCATGGCTGAGCGTTTGCGAGCAGGGAAATTTCTGCTTTGGGATTTTTGCACTTGAACCAGTTTGATGTGCTCACTGACAGAAAGTTCATGCAATTTTATGGGAAGACTTCATCTAAACTGTGAACAAAAACTTTGCGATAGCAACTGCAACGTTCATTTCAGTTAAAGGAATTAAAGGATTACACGGTTCCTCTCTAGTCAAGTCAAGTCAAGTCAGTTTTATTTATATAGTGCCAAATCACAACAGAAGTTATCTCAGGGCACTTTTCATATAGAGCAGGTCTAGACCGTACTCTTTAATTTACAGACACCCAACATTCCACCATGAGCAAGCACTGGGAGACAGCGGCAAGGAAAAACTCCCCTTTAACGGGAAGAAACCTCGAGTAGAACCGGGCTCTAGGTGGGCGGCCATCTGCCTCGACAGGTTGGGTTGAGAGAGAAAGAGGGAGGGGGAGGAGGGGAGAGAGAGACACAGAGAAGCACAGCAACAACAATAATAACAATAACAACAATAATAATAATAGAAATATAACTAATAATAATAGCAGCAGCAGTGGGCGTCAAGCTGGACCACAGGGACAGCAGGTGGTCTGCAGCCAAAGGTCGAGAAACGAGAAAGCACAAAAATACGGGGAACATGCCAAGTTAGTAACATGTATTAATGGTACATGAATGTGTACAGAATGTTGGGGGGGGGGGTACATTTTGTCCAATATTTGGGCTTATAGAAGTCTTTCAAGCAACATTGAATAAACAAAAACATTTTTGCTCCCACAAAATGGTTTTGCGGATCAGCTTAATAACTGTTCCAATTCTGTCTGTCTGCATGGCTGCCGTTGTGGTAGATCCACATAAGTGTAAGCACAATCCAGCTGTGTCAGTGGTTGGTCGTCCATGGTGGGAAATGGTGAAGGTCTGCACATCAGCATCCCTCTGTCGCTGACACAGCAGTTGCACACATCATTTCCTCACAACAATCCCCCACTCTGTCTACCAGCATCAGCACAGGCATGATGGAAATACATTCCTCACAAAACACTGGTTAACTGTGAGCTTTGCATCTGTGCACAGATATTCAAGCTGTCTGTTTCCACAACACAGACAGAAAGAAGATTTCTTTTGGGTTTGAAGTCTGCGTCACTGAGGGGATGCAGAATCCGAGGTTGAGACTAGGTTACACCCCTAATGCTAAATAGAGTTTCATATCTCACATGTAACTGCAGAAAATTACACTTGAAGGTATTTTATCTCAAACAGGTCCTTGTCAAAGTCTTGGTCTTGCCTCTGCTTTCATATTTTTTAAAGCTGCAAGACGTAACAGGAGAAATTAGACGGAATTGTTTTGCTCTAAAATTGCTCAACTCTTTAATGTCAAGATAGCAATATATTTCTGACTTTTATGAGTGCAGTGTGAATAGGAGGAACAATAGGGAATCGCCCACATCTACTGAGTGAAGAGCACAGTCGTAGCAGTAGCACTAATCAGCACTAATGAAGTCTGGCAGTGGAGCCTCACACCATAAAACCTAAAATGAATAACACATCCTCATAATGAAACAACTACATAGGTCGATTATACCTGCAGCCCGGAAAGACCCATAGGAGTTTTTTCTAATCTGCCACCTCTAACAGCAGTAATCGTAAAAAAAAAA